>CM057454.1:1044805000-1045135000 GCA_016271365.2 Neoceratodus forsteri
CTCACCTGTAACTGTAGTTCTATGAGTAGTATATGGTGTACAACCACACTTCTGACAAAATTCCTATCCTCTTTACATCTTGCCAGAAGGTCTTCAAGCTGGCTCCTCCCACCCACCCAGGTGGTATTCTTCTCAGCACTGCCCCATGATGTAAGATCTGACCCGCTGGAAGCCAGACCAGTGTGCCACTTGCAAGGGGAGGTCGGGTGAGCTGTGTGGATGTACACCATATACCACTCCTAGAACTACAGTTACAGATGAGTAACTTGTTTCTCTAGGGGTGTGGATATGGTGTACTATCCACACTTCTGGCAGACTCCTAGCCGTTCTCCTGGGAGGACGGGGTAAGGTGCACACCCCCTATTTAGGGAACAAAGACTGCAGAACCGCGGATCCAAAACCAGCCTCCTGGCGTAACTCAAGGTCGATGTGGTAGTATGAGATGAAGGTGTGTGCCGACTTCCAGGTAGCAGCCCTGCAGATCTTCTGGACAGGGATGTCCCTGGAAGCAGCCATTGAGACAGCGGTATGTCTGGTGGAATGAGCCCTGAGCTCTACGGGAGGCTGCCTACTTGCCAAACTATAGCAGAGGTCGATATAGGGATATAATCCACCGGCCAATCATCTGCTTAGCTGCCAGTCTGCCAGGTGTAGCTTCAGCATAGGTGACAAACAGCTGTTGAACCTCTCTCCAAAGTCCAGCCATGCGCTTCTTATAGTAGGCAAGTGCGCGCCTCAGGGCCAGAGTTCAGAACCTGTGCTTGGCCTCCAAGGTGTAAATGGTGAAGTACATTGGGAGACTGAGCACCAAGTTAAGGTAAAACTCTGACACAACCTTAGGAAGGAACTTCGGGTTGAGACGAAGGACAACCTTGTCCCCCTGGAAGATTAGGTAGGGAGACTCCATTAAGAGCGCCTGGAGCTCGCTGATCCTTCTGGCTGACAGGATGACCACCAGGAAGGTGGTGTGACGCTTTGGCCAGCTGGTTATGATTGTTCTATGATATTTGTAATATAGAATGTGGTATGTGAGGTGTCTCATGAGATATCCTGTGCTCCTGGATGACAACCCTCCTATTTTAGTGGAAATAACAGGATATAGTAACCTGGATATGATTAAAAAAATAGAGAAACTTAATTAAGGGTCTCCTATTTCTGACTTAATTAGAACTGACCCAGCTACCAGGATATCGGGCTCGTAAACTTTTATGACATCTTAGAGGAAAAACATGTTCCCACCATGGTGTTAAAGTCATAAAAATCCTTTGACGTGGCCTGGGAAAGAGGAACTACTCAAGATCAAATAGGGAATGTTAATTAAGGAGTCATATTGGGAAATTAGTTTTTGCTGAAGTCACGATATTTAAATATCTCCTGACAGGAAGATCATTGTTTATATAATTTTTATATTCTAAAAGGAGGAGCTAGATGACATCTTAGAAGGGGTGAAAACACAGAGTTTAAACTGTATTCTGTGTTTCAACTGAGGGACATTCCTTTTTGGACTCTTAAGAAATAAGACCTAAGGCACTTATAGAGGTAATATATTAGATAGGAAAAAGTCTAATTGTGTTGTGGTAGGAGTTTTAGTTTGTACTTTTCCTTGTTTTCTTTTTAGTGATTGTATGCTTTGTGATATAGTGTTCTGTGTTTACATTTTACATATTTTTAAGTAAACCTTTCATTTGAAAGAGGTTGCCTGGGTGTGTCTTCCAAGTTCTTTCTTTTGCATGTGACGTATGGAGGGTTAAGACTGACAAAACTGTTCATAAGCTTGATGGTGTTATCAAAGTGAGAAAAGGTAAGAACATATCTCAGGTCTTTTATAGAGTTTTAAAGGTTCATTTTGGATACCTTGTTAGGTACCCTTAGGTGAAAGATATCTGGCATCCCCCTGAAGAGCAGATTATCTGAGCCTGTACATTTGGGTATGCTAGCATAAGGTTCACAGTTTGAATCAACCCAGAACTTGAGACTAAAGGTGATTTGGACCCACAAGCAGAAAGGAGGGTTGCCCTGTTCTGTTAGCTGTTCACAATATTGCGCTCGGAAGTTGGCACTATGGGAGCAGAGGGCCTGACCTGCTGCGTGCATTTGTGACACTCTTCCATAACAGGTGACACATCTCACACCTGTGCATTGACTCAAATGGCTTGCCCATGAGTACTGCCAACACCAGCAACAAGTCCCAAGGTGGTGGTGGTTTACGCACTGGAGGGGAAATGTGGTCAAGGCCCTTAAAGAAGCACTCAACCACTTTCACCTGCACCACCATAGGCATACCAGCCCACACCCGGTATGCAGAGATGTCTGACAGGTGCACTTTGAAGGTCGTCGACCGAAGGCCCAAATGAGAGAAGGACCACAAGTAATCCAGGATGCTAACCACGGGACAGGACAGGGGGTCAAGCTCCTTGCCCTGGCACCAAATGGAGAATCTCTTCCATTTGAAGGCATAGCACTGATGAGTCGATGCCTTCTAAGATGCCTCAACTACATGGAGGACCTCGTTGGAGAGACTCAGAGCCTGGAACTCTAGCTGCTCAAGAACCAGGCTGTTAGGTGCAGGGACTGAAGGTCTGGGTGGAGGACCTTCCCCTGACAGCAGGTCCAGGCAAAGAGGCAGATGCCACGGGGGTCTGCTGCTGAGACTGAAGAGACTGGGGTACCAGAGTTGACATGGCCAGTCCGAAGCCACCAAGATCTTCCTTGCATTTTCCCTACAAGCTTTGATCAGGACCGTGTGGATCAGAGGAAAGGGAGGGAAGGCATAAAGGAGGCTGGGACCTTGAGAAGGCATCTCCCTACAGCATACCCTGCTAAGGGGGGCAGGCACAAAACAGCCTCAGCATGGCACTCTCCCGGTAGGCAAACAGATCTACCTGAGGGGTGCTCCACTGGGAGAACAGATGGCCTACTACCTCCTGATGAAGGGACTACTTGTGAGATGCCTCGCCCACTTGGCTGAGGGCATCTGTCAGCCCGATGGGACACTCCGGCCGCATGAATGGCCAGCAGGTCGGCCTTGAGGCTGAGCACAAGGGTTCAGATGTGGAGAGCTTCCCTACACAGCTTGTTGAGGTAGTACATGGTCGTCATGTTGTACGTCTGGACCTGGACCTGGACAATCTGACCCAGAGATGTGGAGTGAAGACTGTCAGGGCCAGGCGAACAGCTTGCAGCTCCAGTAGGTTGATGCAACACCTGGACTCCTCGGGGGACCAGAGGCTGTGAACCTTGTGTTCCCCAAGGTGATCACCCCAGCCCACCAGAGAGGTGTCAGTCATGAGAGTGACCGTCAGCTCCAGGCAGGCTCCTTCCTTTAGACATTCCAGAACCAACCAACACTGAATGGCATCTCACACCTGCTGGGTCATTGTGACCAGCTAGTCGAGGTGGTCCGGATGCTAAGACCACTGACAGGCCAGCCTGCACTTCAGGGGGTGCATTCTCTAGTGGGCCCAATGGACCACGCTGGTGCAGGCCACCATTTAGCCCAGAAGATGCAGGAAGTTCCTGGCAGGGCGCAACTGCGCAACCTGAAATGATCAGGAAAAGGAGGAAAGATCCTCCACCCTGTCCACCGGGAGCTGGCTCGGCAAGAGCCGCGCTCCGCTCCAATGAAATTAATCACCTGCGGGGGCACGAGTTCCATCTTGGTCTCGCTGACCAGGAGGCCCTGCTGAAAGAGGTCTGGAAGACCAGATCCCTGGACCGCTTCACCTCAACCCTGGAGGGGCCTGCAATCAGCCAGTCATCCAGGTACGGGTACACCTGGACCCCTCGTCATCTCAGGAAGGCTGCCATTACAGCAGTGCATGTGGTGAAAACACTGGGGGCTGAGGAGAGGCCGAACGGCATGGCCTAGAACTTGTAAAGGGTCCCCTCCACGTGGAACTGAAGGAACCACCGGTGGGATGGATGGATGGGGACGTCAAAGCAGGCATCCTGGAGGTCCAGGGAGAAGAACCACATGTCCGGCTCCAGGGATGGAATGAACTGGTTCAGTGACCATTCTGCAGGTGCGCGACTGCAGAAATTGTTCGGGTCGTGCAGGCCTAAGATGAGGCACCAGCCCCCCCTCCCCCCGGAACTAGAAAATATCTGGAGATGAGCCCTGGATTGACTGGTGGGTCTGGGACATGAACCACCACCTCCATCTGGAGGAGCTGAGTGATGTCCTCCCATAGGGTGGACATGTTTGCAGACACCACATCCTCCTGAGGGGCGTGGACTTGACTTGGTGGGAGAGCCTCCAACTCCAGAGGCAAGCCCTGACAGACAACGTCTAGTATCCACTTGTCAGTGGGAACACTGAACCAGGCATAAAGAAAGTGGTGGAGCTGGCCCCCCCATGGGAGGATCTAGGGGAGACAGGACGGGCATGAAAGGGGCACTCCCCAACCTGCCACTGGGTGGGCTTGTAGGTGGAGGCAGGACCAGTGGAGGACAGTGCTGAGCCTTGACTGCCAGACTTTCGGACCATGGAACTGACAGACTTAGATCTGTGATACAAGACCTGCTGGTGCCCAGCAGAGGGCTGAGGCAGCTTGGCCGCAGGGGCACAGTGGAGCCAAAAGGGTTTCTTCTGTGGTTTAGAGCCCTAAACATCCTTTTGGGCAGAGTTAACAGAGTGCAAGGTGACAATGGACTTCTCAATCCTGGTGAGATGACCATCCACCCCTGGCCTGAATATGTTGGTGCCCAGGAAGGGGACATCCACCAGTTTACGCTAGGTATCTGCAGTGAAGGTCGAGATCCTCAGTCAAGCCCTGCAGTGCACAGCCACAGACCTGGCACAGGAGTAGCCAATGTCCATGACCGTCTGAAGCTGCTGTTTAGCCACAGCATAGCCTTGGACCCAGACTTGCTTCACTGTCATCTGAAGGTCAGCCAGGAGCCGAGGGAGCACCTGGTCAAGGGTGCCCAACAAGGTATGGGTAAAATGGGCCATAATTAAGGCTGAACTAGCCTGCCTAAGGCCGAGAGATGAAGCCGCATAAACATTCTTGACTGCATGATCAAATTTCTTCAGCTGTCAGGGGGCTTGTCGATATCCCTGACATTTCCCATCCATCTGAACACCGAATCAGTGACGAAGCCTTTAGCTGAGGGGTGAGCAGTAAACCCAGAGCAGGAACCCATAGAAACTGCATACTTGCAGGCCATACACGCTGACAATGTAGGGCAGGAGGCTGGGCACCGCCAGAGCTCCAACTTGGGTCCAAGAATGGCTTCTCCCAGTCGAGGAGTTCAGTCTTAACCTGTTTCTGTATGGGCTTCAACTGGATCCCTGTAGTCTCCGAAATCAAACAGAGCATTGCCCCGAAGGAAGTAGGACCATGATCCGCCAACAAATCCTCCCTGTACTCCAGGTCGACAAGGCGGGAATGCATGGAGGAAGCCACAGATTCCCAGGATTCGTCAAAGACCGGCTGACCCTCCTGAGTCCTCACTAACTCTGCAGAGCTCGTCAGCCTGAGTGACCATAACTGACAGCCATCAAGAAAGCCCGAAAGTAGTGTAGGCATCCTTGGAAGGAGGACCATCCTTCTGCTGAGGCACTGGGGCTTCCACCCAAATGGGCGTAGAGCCCAGGAGGGGCTGACCTGAAACCAATTCGGGGCAGGGTGGCAGTAGCCAAGGGAGCGTCGGGGGGAACCACCACCTGCTTAAGCCCAGTGCCCAAAAGGAGCTGCTGCCACATGAGCTCCTTAAGTGCCGTTGCAACTTGCGGTGGAGCCACTCTTCCCCCGAAGAGGAGGAAAAAGAGGAATAGCGGCAACACTGCTTTCCTGAGCAGTGAAAGCGAAAACTGTCAGCTCCAGCGAGGGCTGCTCGACCTCGAGCTGCGGGACCTCGACCGCCGGTGGACCAGACTGCATGAAGAGGTGGGAACCAACAAGGGACACTTGGGGTCCCCCACAAACTCAGTGTCCTGAGGGTAAGGGACCGGGTAGGGGGGCTGATCGGACCAACCCTAGGACTGAACAATCAGGACCGGAGTCCTGGAGAGGGAAGTATCCCCCTCGTCCTGCAACAACGGGTCAACCGGGTCAAGGAAAATCTTGACAGCAAGGTCAGCCCACATCTCAGCCGACTTGTCCATGAAGGATGATGAAGCAGGAGCATGGGAATCCATGACCCGAGAGCGCTCGCGGTCTCACGACCTGCTGCGGACTTTTTAGCTTTAGCCTTGGAGTCCTTCTTGGAAGATTTAAACCCACAGGAAGGGCTTTCCCTAATGGTAGGAAGCGACTGGCATAAGCCCCAGAATGCCCCGGTGAAAGAGGTGCCAAAAGCCAGAGGAACCAGTGTGGACACCGAAGAAGAGCTTGCTGTGGCCTGGGCTGCAGCTTCCTCGAAAGACACTAACTGATAGACGGACCCCATAGCTACAGAGATTGTCCAACAGGTGTCATTGGACCAAATGGGAGGATCGCACTCCTCCGGACATCAAAGTAAAAAGGTTGCACATACCGGTCCTCCAACGTGGAAGGATGTAAAGTGTGGCACAGGCCGCAAACCTGGCAGTCGGGTTCCTGGTCCAGGCAGTAAACGCATATGGCGTGAGGGTCCATGAGCGACATTTCCTGCCCACATGGACAAACTTTGAAACCCGGCACAGACTTAGAAACAGTCAAATCCATGAGCCAAAACAGTGAAAATCACAAAGCAACTCGAAGACCAAGTAGTTTATGAAAAAGAATGATAGGGCCTACACAAACACAGAGCGCAATGGAGGGAACATGACTCTTCAAGTGGAAAGGAAGATCTGACGTCACAGAGCGGTGCCGAGGTGGATACCACCCAGGTGGGTAGGAGGAGTCAGCTTAAAGACCTTCTGGCAAGATTTAACAAGGAAAGGAATTCTGCCAGAAGTGTGGCTAGTACACCATATCCACGCCCCTAGAATAGGCAGTATTGCCCAGCACTCCTTTTCAACAACAAAAAATAAATAAATAAATCCTCTGCCAATGTCCTTCATATTCTGCCCTATGGCTGTTGGGTCGTCAGGGACAGGCATCTGGTTTGGATGGTGAGTACGTGACATGAGGCCCAAGAGTACTAGGCCACCACCATCCTGTGAACAGTGGGAGGGTTACTGCCCCCCTTTATAAAAGCATAACATTAGTGGGTTTGCATCACAATATGCTATTCAAAAAATACTATTTGCTCATCAAGTGCAGTCTTGATTAGTAGAAGTTGTTAATTGCCCATTTTCACACTTTAGTAAAAATTTCCAAATTCCAGTAATTTTCTATCACAACTGTGGTTAAACTGCAGTAATTATCCTTGCAGTTTGACACTTTTCCCCCTGCAGTTACACCCTTTCTGCACTGTAGCTTACAGATAAAAATAACCATTTAGTGAGACTGCTTCTCAAACCTGACTGGTTGCTAATTAAAATGTTGCTTGAATAGCAAATACTGCTAATTTAAGTTTCCAAAACTAATTTGTGCCTTGCTATAGCATCATCACGGAGGACTGAAGGATTAAAGGCATGCATGTTCTAAGCAATGACCCATTCCCTCCCACCTCTTCTGCAGAGTCACATGCACGTGAGACATCTTCTCGTGAGGGAGCAGGCTCCCTGACCCACCATGAGAGGCCATGCTGCCAGCTGGAGCATTACTCCTTCAACAGAAAGCTCAGTTCACAGATGCAGGAATACACAAACCGCAGATAGAAACGTAGAAACATAGATTTTGACGGCAGATAAGGACCACTTGGCCCACCCAGTCTGCCCATTTCCCTATCTATTGGATAAGCTGCAGATTCTAGTTAACGAACTGCCTACTTCCTGCAACCCCCCCACTATAATTGCCTTATGTCTGTCCCATGCATGTTTGAATTCCCCCACTGTTTTAGACCCCACAACCTCTCCAGGAAAGCGGTTCCATGCGGTCACCACTCTCTCCGTGAAAAATAATTTCCTCACATTACCCCTGAGCCATCCCCCCTCTAATTTTAAATTGTGCCCCCTTGTTCTTACACATCTCTTTTCTGAAAGATGCTACCCTCCTAGACTTTGTTGAGTCCCTTGAGGTACTTAAAAGTTTCTATCATGTCCCCCCTGTCCCTTCTTTCATCAAGGGTATACATATTAAGCTCTCTCAGTCTCTCTTCATATGGTTTCTGACGTAGACCCTGCACCATTTTAGTTGCCCTCCTCTGGACTGCTTCCATCTGTCTATGTCCTTGCATAGATGAGGTCTCCAAAACTGCACGAGTATTCCAGATGGGGTCTTACCAACTGTCTGTACAGAGGGATAACCACTTTCCTTTTTCTACTTGTGATGCCCCTCCCTATGCATCCCAGTATCCCCTGGCTCTCCTTACTGACTTTCACATTGCTTACCCACCTTTAGGTCATCTCATTATGACTACACCCAGATCCCTTTCCATTATTGTTGTTGTTAGTACCTCCCCTACTATTGTGTACTCTTCTCCTGGATTTTTATTTCCCAGGTGCATTACTTTGCACTTCTTTGCATTGAATCTAAGTTGCCATATGTCTGACCATTCCTCCAACCTTGCCAAGTCCCTTCTCATCCTTTCAACCCCCCCATGTGTATCAACCCTGTTACAGATCTTTATGTCATCTGCAAAGAGGCATACCTTTCCTTCCAGACCCTCTGCAATGTCACCTATAAAGACGTTAAAGAGGACTGTACCCAGTACTGAGTCCTGAGGTACTCCACTGGTAACCCACAGTTCTTCAGAATGTGTTCCATTCACTAATACCTTCTGTGTCCTGTTGTGCAGCCAGTTTGATACCCATGCTACCACCCTGGGACCCACTCCCAGGCTGGCTAACTTGATTATTAATCTTTTGTGCGGGACTGTGTCAAATGCCTTGCTAAAATCTAGGTAGGCCATATCCACAGCCCCTCCCTGGTCTATTACTTGGTCACCAGTCAAAGAAATCGATTAGATTCAGTCCTGACATGACCTTCCTGCTGTGAATCCATGCTGCTTTGGGTCCTGTGCCAGCTGGCCTCTAGGTACTCAACAATTCTTTCTTTCAGAAGTGATTCCATCATTTTCCCCACCACTGAGGTCAAACTAACAGGACTGTAGTTTCCTGCTTCTGCCTTGCTCCCACTTTTGTGAAGGGGAATCACATCTGCCCTCCTTCAGTCCTCAGGTACCACCCCATCCTCCCATGATTTGCTAAAAAGTGTGGTTAGTGGTGTCACTAGGTCCTCCCTTAGTTCTTTTAGCATTCTAGGGTGAATCCCATCAGGCCCCATTGCTTTGTCCACCTTAAGTTTTAGGAGTTCTTTCAGGACTCTTTCTTCTGTAAATGGACTGGCGTCAACCCCACTACCCAGAGTGCTTCCATTGTTTGGTTTAGGTAACTCCTCCTTTTCTTCTTTTGTGAATACTGAGCAAAAGTATTCATTCAGTATCTCTGTCTTTTCACTGTCTCCCTCTGCCCACCTCCCCTCTCCTTTATTAATCTTCACTATCCCTCCCTTAACCTTTCTATGCTCCCTAATGTACCTGTAAAAGGTTTTATCCCCCTTCTTAACTGAGTTGGCTACCTTTTCCTCGGTTTGGGCCTTTGCTTTTCTGACTGCCTTCCCCACTTCTTTCTGCTTTAATTGATACAGTTCCCTGTCGTGCTCCTTCTGCGATTCCTTATACTTTTTGAATGCAGCTTTTTCCTTCTTAACCTTCCCTGACACCTCCTTTGGGAACCATAGTGTTTTTTTATTTCGCTTTGTTTTCTTTATTTGTTTCACACAAAGGCTTGTTGCCTCCATGATGGCAGTTTTGATTTTTCTCCATTGTTCTTCCACCCCTCCTTTCTGGCCATTTGCTAATTCATTCCTCAGGTATTCACCCATTATGCCAAAGTCAGCCCTTCTAAAGCCCAGTAACCTTGTTTTTGTATGGCTTGTCTCCATGGTTGTGTTTACTGTGAAGCACACTGTGCAGTGGTCGCTTGTTCCCAGATGTCTACTGACTTCTAAATTTGTGATCCCCTCTCCATTTGAGAGTACCAGGTCTAATATTGCTCCCTCCCGAGTGGGTTCCACCACTAGCTGTCTAAGGCATGCCCCCTGTAGGGCATCGAGAATGACCCTGCTCTTGGATGTGGCTGCGGTCCATGTCGTCCAGTTAACATCTGGCATATTCAGGTCCCCATCAACAGTATCTCCCCTTTTTCAGCCATTTTGAGAATGCCCTCTATCATTTTCTTGTCCATTTCCTCCCCTTGAGGCGGGGTCTGTATACAACCCCTGTGCAGATTGTGATGCCATTCTCTGTCTCCAAGGTGAACCAAAATGCCTCTTGTCCTCACCCTTTACTTTTTAGTTCTGTAGCTTTGATCCCTTCCCTTATGTAGTGAGCTACTCCACCTCCTCTTTTACCCTTCCTGACCCTTCTGTAGATTGTGTACCCTGGTATGTTGACATCCCAGTCATGGTTCTCTGTCTACCATGTTTCTGTGACTGCCACAATATACAAGTGTTCCTCTTCCATCAGGGCTACTAGTTCAGGAAGCTTGTTTCCCAGACTACGGGCATTGGTACTCATTGCCCTCCATTTAATGTTGGCTTTATCCTTTTTTACCCCATCCCTGCTCTTATTGCCCTTGTCTATTTTTCCATTTATCCCTGTCCTGCCCTCTGTCAAGCTCTGTACCTCAGTGTTTACCCTACTACCTGCCATGTTTTGTGGGGGGAGGATTGACATTTCCTGTTTCCTATCAGCACCTCCCCCCTTGGCTAGTTTAAAAGCTTGCCAAGGAAGCCTTTAAACCTGTCACCTAGGAGCTTGTTTCCCTTCCTGGACAGATGCAGACCATTATGCCAGTATAGACCTTTATCTCTCCAGGTGGACCCCCAGTCCCCAATGAAGCCAAAGCCCTGTGCTCTGCACCAGTTTTGCAACCATTCATTAAAGTACATGGTGTGCAGTACCCTAGCCTCACCCCTGCCATAGACTGGCAGCACCTCTGAGAAGGTTACCGTGCTTGCTACCTGTCTGAGGCCCCTCCCCAACTCCACAAATTCATCTGCACTGCACTGATCTCATGCCTAGCTAGGTCATTTGTCCCGAGGTGGACAATGATATCTAGTTCCCTCTCCTGTGATGCTGCTTCTGCAATCCTGAGGATTTGCTTCCTGTCCCTCCAAGCCACGGCACCAGGCAGGTACCTTACTTCCCTCTCCTCTCCCTTCCCTTCCCCAGGTCTACATCCCTAACAACTGAGTCCCCTATCAGAAGCTGTTTCTTTTCTCTGTGGTTTCACTTGCCACTCTTTTGTGGGTCTCCCTTGTGGATGTCCCCAGCATTCTTCTTGGTCTCCACTGAAGGTGTCATCATAGAGGAACCTTGATTTGCCAGACTGACATATGATTTGTGTAGAGGTACAACTAGGGGGCTATGCCTCTGTTCCACCACCCTCACCCTCCCAGAACCCACTGTGGTCCATCTACTCTTCACACATGGCAACCTCTGAGGCAGTGGTTGTGGAACTGGTACTCGTTGGGTGGGGGGGCCTCCTTAGTCCTTGCCAGTTCAGCCTGGAGTTGGGCAACCTCCTCCCTCAGAGCTGACGGTTGCCTGCAAATAGGTCAGCAACACAGGCGCCAGAATGTCTCCCGGAAAACTGCTGCCCCACAGCCAGTGCATTGCACCACTCTGCACATGTCCCTCTTCCTTATAATATACAATGAGTAATATATAAAATATTTTTTTGGGGGGGTTTTTTGGTGTGTACTTACCCTTTATGCACTGTGCTGGGTTATTAAGAATATGACAGTTCTGCCCCAAGACCTATTGAGGAAGTGATGTCAGAACCTTGGCTATAAAGGAAATGCCACGCCTGGGGTGGGCGGGTGAGGGAAGGGGGTGGGTAGGCCACACCACTGGTGACTGTTAGAAATACAAGTTACTCACCTGTAACAGGAGTTCTAGGAATGGTATATGTTGTTCATCCACACTATATGGCAGGATCCTTGCCACTTTAAATCTTGCCGGAAGGTCTTCAAGCTGGCTTCTCCCACCAACCCAGATGGTAAAACTCTCGGCTCCGCCCCATGACGCCAGATCTAGCCCGCTGGAAGCCAGGTTGTGCGTCGAAGCCGGGAAGGTCAGGTGGGTTGTGTGAATGAATAACATATACCATTCCTAGAACTCCTGTTACAGGTGAGTAACCTGTATTTCTAGGGACATGGATATGCTGTTCAATCCACACTTCATGGCAGACTCCTAGCAGTTCTCCGGGAGGAGGGAGGCAAGGCACACACCCCCTATTTAGGAAACAAGGACTGGAGAACCGAGGTCCCAAAACCAGCATCCCAGCGTGACTCAAGGTCGATGTGGTAATGGGTAATGAAGGTGTGTGCTGACTTCCAGGTAGCAGTCATGCAGATTTCCTGGATAGGGACGTCCCTGGAAGCAGCCACCGAAGCAGCGGTATGGCGGGTAGAGTGAGCTCTTGTCCCTTTGGAAGGCTCTATGCCCACCAACCTATATCAGAGATCTATGCAGGAGGTGACCCACCTGCTTATCGTCCGCTTGGCTGCAGGTCTGCCAGGTGCGGCTTCAGCATACGTGACAAACAGCTGGCGAACCTCTCCCCGAACTTCAGCCGTCCGCTCCTTGAAATAAGACAGCGCTCTTCTAGGGTCCAAAGTATGGAGCCTATATTCGGCCTCCGAGGTGTGACTGGGGTAGAACACCGGCAGAGTCAACACCTGGTTGAGGTGAAACTCCGACACCACCTTCAGAAGGAATTTCAGGTGGGGACGCAGGACAACCTTGTCCCTGTGGAAGACCAGATAAGGAGACTCGAAGGAAAGCGCCTGGAGCTCTCCCATCCTTCTGGCTGACGTGATAGCCACCAAGAAGGCGGTCTTCCATGACAGGTGAGAGATTTCATACCTGTGCATCGGTTCGAATGGCTTGCCCATGAGCTTAGCCAATACCAGCAGTAGATCCCATGGAGGTGGAGGTTCTCGCACTGGAAGGGATATCTGATCAAGGCCTTTGAAAAAGCGCCCGACCAACTTCTCCTGCGCCACCGACTGCTTTCCAGCCCACGCCCGGTAAGCAGAGATGGCTGCCAGGTGCACCTTAAGGGTCGCTGACCAAAGCCCTAGCTGAGAAAGGGACCATAGGTAGTACAGAATGCTGGCCAAGGAACAGGAGAAAGGGTCCAATCCCTTATCCTCACACCAAATGGAGAATCTCTTCCATTTGAAGGCATAGCATTTTCTGGTCGACTCCATACAGGATGCCTCAACAACGTTGAGGACCTCGTCAGAAAGACCCAAGGCCTGGAACTCTGGCCGTTCAGGAACCAGGCCATCAGGTACAGGGATTGAAGGTCCGGGTGGAGTACCTTCCCCTGGCTGACTGAGATCAGGTCCGGGTGGGCTGGAAGCCACCCCGGGAGCCTGGAGCTGAGGCTGAGGAGATCTGGATACCAGAACTGCCGGGGCCAGTCTGGGGCTACCAGAATCACCTGCGCCTTGTCCCTCCTCACATTGAGAAGCACCTTGTGGATCAAGGGAAATGGGAGAAAGGCGTAGAAGAGGCCTGAGGTCCACTTCTTCGAGAAGGCATCCCCCTGCAGCGAGCCCTGCTGAGGGGGGCGGGCATGAAACAGCCTCAGCTTCGCATTCTCCCTGAAGGCAAACAGGTCCACCTGAGGTGTGCCCCAGTGGGAGAACAGATTGTGTACCACCTCTGGCAGGAGTGACCACTCGTGAGATGCAGCACCTAACTGGCTAAGGGCATCGGCCAGAGTGTTGGAGGCTCCTGCCACATAGATGGCTAGGAGATCCGATTACAGGCTGCGCACGAGGGACCAAGTGCGGAGAGCTTCCCTGCACAGAGGCATGAAGTGTGTCCCGCCCTGGCGGTTTAGGTAGTACATGGTCGTGGTATTCTCTGTCTGGACCTGGACCACTTGACCCCGTACAAATGGAGCGAAGGTGGTGAGGGCTAGTCAGACCGCCCGAAGCTCCAGCAGGTTAAATGTGGCATCGGGACTCCCGAGGGAACCAGAGATCACGTGCTCTGTGCTCCCCCAGATGGGCACCCCAACCCATCAGAGAGACGTTGGTCAATACAGTGACCGTCGGCTTGGGGCAGATAAACGGGATTCCCTCCTGCAGATGAGCTGGAACGATCCACCACTGGAGAGCGTTCCACATCTCCTGGGTCACTGCCACTGGCTAGTCCAAAGGACCGGAGCGCTGTGACCATTGGCTGGCCAGTCCCCATTTTAGGGGATGCATGTGCCAACGGGCCCAACGAACCACGCTGGTGCAGGCCGCCATGAGGCCCAGGAGGTGCAGGAAGTCCCAGGCAGGGTGCAATTGCCCAACCTGAAATGATTGGGCAAAGGAGGAAAGAACCTCGGCCCTGTCCGCCGGGAGCCGTGCTCTGGCTCAAACAGAGTCGAGCTCTGCCCCGATGAATTTAATCACCTGCTTTGGCACGAGTTCCGATTTGGCCTCGTTGATGAGGAGGCCAATCTGAGAGCAAACCTGGAGGGCCAGATCTCTGGACCGCTCCACCTCCGATCTGGAGGAGGCCGCAATCAGCCAGTCGTCCAGGTAAGGGTACACCCAGACCCTTGAGCGCCGCAGGAATGCTGTCACCACTGCCATGCATTTGGTGAAGACCCTGGGAGCTGGAGAGAGGCCGAAGGGCATGGCCCAGAACTCGTAAATGGACCCCTCTGCTCTGAAGTGGAGGAATCGCTGGTGGGACGGATGGATTGGGACGTGAAAGAATGCATCCTGGAGGTCCAGAGAACAGAAGAAAAAATTACTCACCTTAGTAATGTTGTTTTTTCTAATGGAGTCTTGCTATATTATGACAGATGCAGTTTGTCCCACCATTAGAACTGCTCCGAAGGTGAAAGAGTTAACTTCCATGCAGTGCATGGAACTTAGAGCGCGAGCTCGGTCAGAGAAGCTCTGTTAGGGTGGTTTCAAACCGAAACCGTCAGATCTTTTCGAGCAAAACTCACTAAGGCTCTGTGTGGAAGCTGTAACCTACACTAGCCAACTGGCTACTAAAATTTTCACACATTTTCCTGGTCCCAACACCAAGACTCAAGTCAGGGGACCAGAAACAACAAGATAAAATAAATAAATAAAACACAACACCCAAACATAAAGGGCATCAATAAGTGCCAACAGTGGACTGCCACCCCATACCTGAAGTAGAAGTTCTGAGAGGGGCAGGCTGGGGAGGTCATAATATAAGACTCCATTAGAAGAAACAACATTACTAAGGTGAGTAATTTTTTCTTCCAAACAACATGAAGTCTTGCTATATTATAACAGATGCAGAACTACACAGCAGTACCTCCATGGAGGAGGACAGAACCTACTTAGGGAATAGGCTCTGAGCTGCAGGCTGTACCAAACCGAGACATCCCTCCTGGCCTGGATATCGAGGAGTAATGCTTGGGTGAAGTGTGTACTGTTTCCAAGTAGCTGCTTGACATATCTCCAAGATAGGGATGCCTCTAGCAGCAGCTAGAGATGCAGCTGTACCTCTGGTAGAGTGAGCCCTCAGGCCTGAGGGGGAACCTTACCCAGTTTTGATAGCAAAATTGGATACAAGAGACAATCCACCTGGCAATGGATCTCTTAGTGGCAGGTCTCCCTTCCCAACCTCACCCATAAGTGAGAAATAGTTTGGAGGAGTCAAACCCTGACCCTTAGTGCGCTCTATGTAGTAACTTAGGGCCCTCTTAACATCTAAGCTGTGCAGCCTCCTTTCACCAGAGGAGGAATGGTCAGTGAAGAACACTGGAAGTGAAATAGATTGGTTAAGGTGGAAATCCGAAACCACCTTAGGCAAAACTTCCTGTTGGTTCTGAGGACTACCTTATCCCTGTGAAAGAAATAAAGTCAGTCTCCACTGATAAAACCTGTAACTCCTTATGCGCCTGGCAGAATGATGGCTACTAAATACAGTTTCCAAGTCAAATACTTAAGCTCTGCCAAAGACAGAGGCTCAAAGGAGGTTGCATCAGCTGAGCAATGCAAACATTAAGATCCCAAGCAGGGCAGGGTCCCTGAATGGAGGATTGTAGAAGCAATCCCTTAAAAACTTGGAAAATACAGGGTGAGCAGAAAGAGGGCTTCCCGCTGAAATGAAAGCAGAGACAGCTGCCAAATGCACTTTCAGGGTAGCTGGCCTCAGTCCCAAAGAATTAAGATGGACCATATAATCCAATACAGTGGGTAAATCAGCAGATTCCGGGAAATATAGCTTCCCAGAACACCATATGGAAAATCTTTTCCACTTGGAGTTATAGGTAGCCCTGGTGGAAGGCTTCCTAGAAGCTTTCAAGATTTCGAGAACACTTTGAAAGTTGTAGATCAGCAAACTCTAACTCCTCAAGAGCCAGGCCTTGAGGTTGAGGAATTGAGATTAGGATACCAGACTCTCCCTGAGCACAGGTTAACAGGTTATGGTTCCTGGGGAGGCACAGGGAAGATGGACTGCTAAGGACAGAAGGAGTGGGTACCAGGGCTGCCTGGCCCAATCTGGAGCAATCAGGATCATCCTTGCAGGCTGAGACCGATTTGACTAGCAACCTTGAACAGGAGAGGGAAGGGGGAAGGCATAGAGAACTTCCCTTCCAATCGAGAAGAAAGGCATCCAGGGGACTGGGCCCAACACTGGGGGCCTGCAACAAAAAAGTGGAAGTTGATGATTGTCTGGGGCTGCAAAAGATCTATCTGAGAGTGCCCCATCTGGCAAAACTATCCCCAGTACTAGGAGATCCAGTGACCATTCGTGATGGCCCTGGGAAATCCTGCTGAGAGCATCTGCCAGGACATTGTCCTTGCCTGGGAGGTGAACAGCTATGGAGGAAGTGTTCAGAGAATAAGCCAGAGACCACAACTCATCGCCTCGGTGCACAAGGCCGAAGACCAGGTGCCCCTGCTTGATGATGTACCACATTGTAGTGGTGTTGTCTGTTCTGACCTGTACCACCTTGTTCTGAACAGATGCAGAAAAACCTGAAGTGCTAGAAAAACAGCTCTGAGTTCCAACAGATTGATGTGGAGCAGAGATTCCTGAGGGACCATAACCCCTGGGTGGAGAGGTCGCCCATGAGCTCCCCATCCCAAGAGGGCGCATCTGTAGTAAGGGTCAAGGAGTGGGACAGAGGATGAAAGGCAACCTTGTCTCAGATTGCTCTGATCCTGCCACCACTGAAGGGCCTGGATCAGGGGTTCGAGTCACTGGATTAACTTGGATCGGGATCTCTTATTTGAGACCAGAAGGCTCTCAAATGGAACTGAATGTCCCTCATCTGAAATCTTGCTCCTTGCACTACAGCTGTGGAAGCAGCCATGTTTCCTAGAGCTGCAGGAAATGCCTTGCTGGTCAGAGACCTGTAGAGTGAAGAACGAGGCCAGGGCCACCAAGGTCCTCACCTTTCTAGGGAAGGAAGGCTCTAGCCTGCTGTGTCAGTTCTCGCCTATAAGGTGAGTACCTGGACAGGTTCCAGAACTGACTTTGGAAGATTGAAGAAAGCCCAGAGAGGTAAGCAGCTACTGGGTAACTTCGCAGGTGTGATTTGACCTGGTCTGGAGACTGACCCACAATGAGCCAGTCGTCCAGGTAGGGAAAGATGGCAATCATTTGCCTTCTTAGATGAGCAACTGCTACTGCCAGACATTTTGTGATCACCCTTGGGGCAGAGGTAAGGCCGAAGGGCATTGCTCTGAACCGATAATGGCCTGAGGGCAGTTCGAATCTGAGGTACTTTCGATGGGAGCTTCTGATAAGAACATGGAAGTAGGCATCCTTGAGGTCCAGGGAAGCTAGCCAGTCCCCTAGCCTTAGGGAGGGTAAAATCATTCCCAGAGTCACCATTTTGAATTTTGGTTTTAAAGGTGCTTGTTCAGATATCTTAGGTCCAGGATAGCGCCACTCTCCTGTCTTTTTTTGGGTAAGGAAGTACCTGGAGTACAGACCCTTGCCCTGGTGTAGGAGAAACCCTTTCTACAGCTCTGAGAGCCAGGAGGTTGAGACTTCTGTTTCCAAAGCAAAGTCTCTAAAGGGTTTGCAGGTGGAAAAGATCTGGCTCTCATCTTTGGAAATATTTTGAAGCTGAGATCAGACCCTGGCTCACTACTTCCAGGACCCACCTGTCTGATGTTAAAGACTCCCAGTCCTGGGCAAGTAAGCCAGCCTGCCCCTACAGGTAATGGAGAGCCGACCCTGGGCATCCCATCAGGGTCCTGTTTGTTAGGGAGCTTTAGGCTGAGGGGTGGGAGCAGGCCTGCTCAGCACCCGTCTGCCTCTCCCCTCTGAAGAACCCCTCTGAACATAGGCTAAGGAGGCCTGGGTCTGGTAAAAGGCCTGTGAAAAGGCCTGCCCCTACCCTGGGGGCTGCCTCTGAGGAGTGGCTTGCCATTCCTTGGCTTGTGCACTCCTATAAGTGGTTCTATATTCATCCATTTTCTTCATATAATTCTCTGTCTGCTCCCCAAACAGAGAAATTCCCACCACAGGAAAATCCATAGCCTTAGACTGGGTATCCTGTGACAAAGTAGTACACCTGAGCCAGGCCAATCTATGAAAAGCCATAGATGTAGCCATGACTCTAGAGGATACATCATTAGAATCCACTGCAGCATGGAATTGCACCTTAGATGCCTTAATACCATCAACAGCCACCTGCTCCAGCTCCTTTGCAAGCTGGCCAGGGGCCTGTTTGGCTAAGGCCATGACAGTATCCCATCTAGATTTTTGGTATCTCTCGACATAAGCCATATAGTTTGCTTGTCTGAGTCCCAAAGGCGCTGCCATGTATTGTTTTTGGCCATGGCATCAATCTTCCTGGAGTCCTTGTCAGGAGGATGTGAAGCCAGGGGAATATTAGCTTTATCACAGCTGCAGCCTGAACTACCCCAACATGACTGCATTGCTGTGAAGAAATTCTGTATCAGGACCTGACAAAGTGTACCTCCTGTCCATCTTTTTATCTATAGGAGGCACAGAATTAGGAGCTTTAAAATTTTATTGTTTGTTTCCTAAAGATTTATGTAAAGGGATGGACAATCTCCTGGACTCTGGGATATCCATCATCTCTACAAGTCAGGCTCCTCTTGCTCATCCAAAGCCTCCTCTAAAGGAAGCTGGAGGGTTTCAGCAACTTTTATAAAACAAAAATGAGAAGGGACTCAGCAAGCCTAGGGGAGATTCACCTAAAGGTCTGTCTGGGAGATGTCGGTTCAATGGGCACATCCAGACTTTCAAAGTCACATTCACACTGATCATAATCATCCTCCCCTCCTCTGGATCATAAAACTCTTCTATATCATATTCTTGAACAGTGGAACAAGCCGAACCAACCTTTGCCAGATAGTGGCGGTTCGGGAGGAACCGAGGACAGTGACTCGGACAATCTGCATTGCCTGGCTATCTCTGCAGCAGTTGGAGAAGGATTTTGGACTCACACCACTGACTTTCTAGTTCTCTTGCTGGAACTGGCTCCTCAGAGTCAGCTACGTTTGCCGAGGAAGTCTGGCCCTGGTCAGAGGCACTCCCTCAGTTCGGTTGGCACCGAACCGGGCTGGCCATCCGGGTCAGCGGACTTTTGGCCTCTCGTTCCCTGAGCCTACCAACTCTCTTATCTGGGTAGCTGCAGGAAATTCTTGCAAATCTGGCAGTCTGCATTGGGGTGATCAAACCCCAGACAATAAACACATGTGGTGTGTGGGTCAGCCTTGTAAAGGCTTCCCGACAGACACTACAGTGTTGAAACCCAATGGGCCAGTTTTCTTTGGGTTTCTCAGACATAATGCCAGCCTAACAAAAACTTGCCCTTTTGATGGCAGTGCCAGGCAAGACACCCTTATCGGTTCCCAACCGTGTCCCGGGTCGTGGAAAAACACGTAATGAAATCCGTTTTTTTAGAACCGATAAGAACCGGGAACCACACTCTAACAAGCCTTAAAAGGCTTCAGAATAAAGTTTAAATACAATTTGATCGGTTCAAACCGAACGATAAACATTTATAAGTTCCACACAGAAAACCTATCTATTACTTACAATACCATAGACAGAGCTTGAACGATCGGTTTGCGGTTAAAATAAAGAATATCGCTGGAATTTAACCGAAAAGACACTTTAAACCAGGAAAATGAACCGAGCAGCAGGAGGAATCTCCGGAGCGACTGTTCAGTGAGGCGGAGTAAAGAATCTGACAGTTTCGGTTTGGAACCACCTTAACAGAGCTTCTCTAACTGAGCTCGCGCTCTAAGTTCCATGCACTGCATGGAAGTTAACTCTTTCACCTCCGGAGCAGTTCTAATGGTGGGACAAACTGCATCTGTCATAATATAGCAAGACTTCATGTTGTTTGAACCACACGCCTCGTTCCAAGTATGGAAAGATCTGAGCCAGAGTGACCATCCTGAAGGTTCGAGACCTAAGGAACCTGTTCAGGTCATGCAGGTCTAGAATGGGACGCCAGCCCCCCGTCCGTTTCGGGACCAGGAAATACCTGGACACAAACCCTGGGTCTGGTGGAGGATCCGCCACCTCCCTGATCACCTCCTTCTGGAGGAGCAGGGCAATGTCGGCTCAATGGGCCGACAGAGAACCCGTAGACCCGTAGCCCCAGGAAGTGATGGCGAGGATGGGTGACACCTCAACCCATCACTGGGCAGGCTTGGAGGAGGGACCGGCCGAGGGACCTCCAGGCCTTCCTCCCAGCTTCCTGCTGGAGGAAGCTGCAGGCTTGGCTTTGGGGTGCCAAGTGCGAGCCTGCTGGCTCTGATGCTGGTGTTGCTGGGCTGGACGTGCCGCAGGGGCAGAAGGTCGAAAGGGCTTACGCTGCTGCTGGCGGCCTTTGTCCTTCTGGTCAGATGTGATCGAGTCCAAGGTGGCATTGGACTTCTTGATCCTCTGCAAATGGCCCTCCACCCCGGGACCGAACAAGTCGGTACCCAGGAAGGGGACGTCTGCCAGCTTGTGCTGGATATCAGTCGTGAAGGTGGAGATCCGCAGCCAAGTTCTGCGGCGCATGGCCACTGCGGCTGCTACTGACCGGGCACAAGAGTCTCCAATATCAAGAGCAGTTTGGAGCTGCTGCTTCACCACCGCTCTTCCCTGATCCCGCACCTGCTTGACCGTAGTCTGGAGGTCAGCCAGGAGATGACGGCGTTGGAAAAGTGTGCCATCAGTACGGCCGAACTGGCCTGATGAAGGCCTAGGAGGCCTTGGCGCATGCCTACGCCTGGCGTGAGTCCAGCTTCTTGGACTCTTTGATCGGGAGGCTTGTCACGTCTCTGGTGTTCCCGGGCAGCTGGAAAGCACTACGGTCACAAAGCCCTTCCACCGGAGAGGGTGCTCCAAAAAATGGATGGTGAACGTGTGGGGACTGTGCTTCCTGGCCATCCTGGCCGAAGGAGCAGGACAAGAAGCCAGCTGCTGCCATAACTCCAAAGCTGGGCCAACAATGGCTTCAGCCACTGGAAAGGCCTCCATGGGAGAATCCCCTCAGTCCAGTATCTCCATGAGGGGATACTTGGCCCGCTTAGACACGGGTTTGAGCTTCATCCCAGTAGACTCTGAGATGAGCCGAAGCAAACCAGAGAACGACAATGGGCTCTCGTCCACAGACTGTCCCCCAGTGGACTCCAGGTCAAGGGGCCTGGAGAACACGAAAGAGTCATCATCAGCCTCCGAGGATTCTGCGAACAGCTGCCTAGGGCCTGAGCCACCCTCCACTGGCCGAGGACGATCGGGAGTGAGGGTGACCGACAATCGATGGGGCAACCCCTGACCCGACCGAGAATCCTTGGTCGGAGCTCCAGATTTAGGTTGTGGAGTCGGGGGTTCCACCACAATGGGTGGTGCTGCTGGTTACGGCCGAACAACTGGTGCAGGTTTGGGCTCCTCTATAACCACGAGGGGTTGTTTCAGCTGTTCCGGTGACAGCCACTTAATGGCCGGGGAAGGCGTCGGGGTCAGCTTGTTCCCGGTCTGAAGGAGCTGCTGCCACATCAAGTACTCGTAGCGTTGATGCAATTTGCACCGAAGCCTTTCCTCCGAAGAGGAAGAAGACGAGGACTAGCGGTGTCGCCGCTTTCCTCGGTGCCGAGACCGAGACCGCCAGTGTCGGCGGGATCGGCTGGACCGAGAAGAGGTCAGAGACCGAGACCGTCGGTATTTCTGAGGGTGGGTCTGGGAGGGAGCGGGGGAAACCCGATCCTCCCTCGGCTCTGGAACCTTAACCGGGGACTCCGGCACAGGAGGCGCAGGCAAGTCCTCGGTTTCCACCGGGGGAACCGGTGAAGAAGGGATGTCGGCTTCTCCAGTCGACAGCCTGTCCGACCAGTCGAGAAAAATCAGCCGGCGTCGATGGGTCTCGGCGGCTGACCTGACAGGGACACCGTGAAACCCAGCAACCTTTTGCCGCAACCTTGAGCGAAGTCGAGTGTCCACTATCTGGGAAAGGGGACCTCTCTCGCTCCCATGAACGCCGACAGTGGGACTTCCCCTCAAGTCCTTCTTCTTGGACCGAGAGGAATGTCCCGATGGACCCTAACCTTTTGTAGAGAGGGACTGACAAAGCTCCTTAAAAGAAGCCATGTAGGAGGAGCCCAAGGAGAACAGGATAAATGCTGCGACCGAGGAGGACGAAGATGCGGCCTGGGCCGCCTCCTCCTCGAGGGCAATCATCTGCTTGAGTTGCCCAGCCGAGCCCGCCACCGGACACTGCCCAATGGGCCTCCTTTGACTTCATCGGAGAAAAATGTCTCTCGGGGCGCCCAAGTTGGAGTCTGGCAGCACGGTCTTCGAGGACATTGGCCGAGAAGAAAAAATTACTCACCTTAGTAATGTTGTTTCTTCTAATGGAGTCTTGCTATATTATGACATATGCAGTGAGTCCCAACCTTCGAACTGCTCCGGAGGTGAAAGAGTTAACTTTCCATGCCAGGCATGGAACTTTGAGCTCGAGCTTGGTTGAAAACTCTGTCTGTTGTTCTTCAAACTCAAACTGTCAGATCTTTTCGAGCAAAACTCACTAAGGTTCTGTGTGGAAGCTGTAAACCTACACTAGCCAACTGGCTACTAAATATAAGAACACATTTCTTTGGTCCCAAAAACAAAGACTCAAGTCAAGGAGACCCAAAAAATGAAAAACACAACACCCAAACACCCCAAAAAGGAGGGGTGAAAAAAAAACAAAAAAACAAGGTGGGCATCTACTAAGTGCCAACACTGCACTGCCAGCCACATCCCAAAAGCAGAGGTTCTGAGAGGGGCAGGCGGGAGGGAGAGGTCATAATAGCAAGACTCCATTAGAAGAAACAACATTACTAAGGTGAGTAATTTTTCTTCAAACAACATGAAGTCTTGTTATATTATGACATATGTCTGAACTACACAGCAGTACCTCCATGGAGGAGGACAGAACCTACTTAGGAAATAGGCTCTGAAGCACAGCTGTGCCAGAACAGAGCATCACTCCTAGCCTGGATGTCAGGAGTAATGCTTGGTAAAAGTGTGAACTGTTTCCAGGTAGCTGCTTGACATATCTCTAGGATAGGGATGTCCCTGGCAGCAGCCAGGCAGCTGTACCTCTGGTAGAAGTGAGCCCTCAGGCCTGAGGGAGGAACCTTACCCAGTTTTTCATAGCAAAATTGGATACAAAGACAATCCACCTGGCAATGGATCTTTTAGTGGCAGGTTTCCTTTACCAACCTCACCATAAGTGAGGAACAGTTGGAGGAGTCAAACCTGCTGACCCATGAGTACGTTCTATGTAGTAACTAAGGGCTCTTTTGACATCTAAACTGTGCAGTCTCCTCTACTCAGAGGAGGAATGATCAGTGAAGTACAGGAGAGACACAGATTGATTAGGTGGAAGTCTGAAACCACCTTAGGCAAGAACTTTCTGTTGAGTCCTGAGGACCACATTATCTCTGAAAGGAGATAAAATCAGGCTCCACTGACAATGCTTGTAATTCACTTGATCGTCTGCAAGTGATGGCTACAAAAACACAGTTTTCCAAGTCAAGTACTTAAGCTCTGCTGAAGACAAGGGCTCAAAAGGGGTTGCATAACCTGGGCAATGCAAATGTTAAGATCCCAGGCAGGGGCAGGGTCCCTGAATGGAGGGTTGGTGTGAAGCAACCCCTTGAAAACCTTGGAGAATACAGGATGAGCTGAAAGAGAAGAGGGTTTACCTGCTGATAAGAAGGCAGACACGGCTGCCAGGTGCACTTTTAGGGTAGCTGGTCTCAGCCCCAAAGTATTTAAATGGACCATATAATCCAGGACTGTGGGTAAGTCAGTAGACTCTGGGGAAATATGCTTGCCAGAGCACCATATGGAAAATCTCTTCCATTTGGAATTATAAGTAGCCCTGGTGGAAGGCTTCCTAGAAGCCTTTAGGATATCCAATACACCTTGGGAGAGGTGTAGGTCAGCAAACTCTAACTCTTCAAGAGCCAGGCCTTGAGATTGAGAGATTTGAGGTTCGGGTACCAAACTCTCCCCTGAGCACAGGTTAACAGGTTGTGATTCCTGGGAAGACACAGGGAAGGTGGACTGCTAAGAACATAAGGGTGGGTACCAGGGCTGTCTGGCCCAATCTGGAGCAATCAAGATCATCTTGCAGGGTTGAGATCTGATTTTGACTAGCACCTTGAACAGAAGAGGGAAGGGAAAGCATAGAAACTTCCTTCCCAACTGAAGGAAGGCATCAGAGGACTGAGCCCAACACTGAGGGGCCTGCAGCAAAAAGGGAAGTTGGTGATTGTCCGGGGCTGCAAAAGATCTATCTCGAGGTGCCCCATCTGGCAAATACTACTTCCAGTACTAGGGGATCCAGTGACCATTCGTGATGGCCCTGAGAAATCCTGCTGAGAGCATCTGCCAGGACATTGTCCTTGCCTGGGAGGTGAACTGCCATAAGGGAGGTGTTTAGAGAGTAAGCCAGAGACCACAACTTCATTGCTTCGGTGCACAAGGCCGTAGACCGAGTGCCCCCTTGCTTGTTGATGTACCACATTGTGGTGGTATTGTCTGTTCTGACCTAAATAACTTTGTTCTGAACAGATTTGGAAAAAAACTTGAAGGGCTAGAAAAACTGCTTTGAGTTCCAACAGATTGATGTGGAGCAGAGATTCCTGAGGGGACCACAATCCCTGGGTAGTGAGGTCACCCATGTGAGCTCCCCACCCCAAGAGGAATGCATCTGTAGTAAGGTTTAAGGAGTGAGACTGAGGGGCGAAGGGGACCCCCTGTCTCAGATTGCTCTGGTCCTGCCACCACTGAAGGGCTTGGATCAGGGTTCGAGTCACTGGGACCAATTTGGTTAGAGGGTCTCTCCTTTGAGACCAAAAGGCTCTCAAGTGGAACCGGATGTCCCTCATCTGAAATCTTGCTCCCTGCACTACTGCTGTAGAAGCAGCCATGTGCCCCAGGAGCTGTAGAAAATGCCTTGCTGGTCGAGAGACCTGCAGTGTGAAAGAGAAGGCCAGAGAGACCAGGGTCCTTGCTCTTTCCAGAGGAAGGAAGGCTCTGACCTCTTTTGTGCTCAGTTCTGCACCTATGAAGGTGAGAAGCTGGACAGGCTCTAGAACTGACTTTGGAAGATTGAGAAGGAAACCTAGAGAGGTAAGCAGTTGCTGAGTTACCTGAAGATGTAATTTGACTTGGTCTGGGGACTGGCCTACTATGAGCCAGTCATCCAGGTAAGGAAAGATGGCAATTTTTTGCCTTCTTAAGTGGGCAACTGCTACTGCCAGGCATTTTGTGAATACCCTCGGGGCAGAGGTGAGGCCGAAGGGCATTGCTCTGAACTGGTAATGGCCTGAGGGCAGTTCGAATCTGAGGTACTTTCGATCGGAGCTTCTGATGAGAACATGAAAGTAGGCATCCTTGAGGTCCAGGGACGCTAGCCAGTCCCCTGGCCTTAGAGAGGGTAACATAATTCCCAGAGTCACCATTTTGAATTTTGGTTTTAAAAGGTGCTTGTTTAGGTATCTGAGATCCAGGATGGGCTGCCATTCTCCTGTTTTTTTTGGGGTAAGGAAGTACCTGGAGTACAACCCTTTGCCCTGGTGTAGGGGTGGAACCCTTTCCACAGCTCTGAGAGCTAGGAGGGTAGAAACTTCTGCCTCTAGGGCAAGTGCCTCTGATGGATTTGCAGGTGGAAAGGACCTGGTTCGCATCTTTGTAAATTTTTTGAAGCTGAGAACCAGTCCCTGGCTTACTACTTCCAGGACCCACTTGTCTGATGTTAAAGACTTCCAGTCCTGGACAAAGTAAGTCAGCCTGCCCCATACAGGTAGTGGAGAATCTGCCCTGGCCACCCCATCAGGGTGCCTTCTTGGCAGGGGTTTTAGGCTGAGGGGCGGAAGCAGATCTGCTTGTACCCCGTCTGCCTCTCCCTCTAAAGAACCCCCTCTGGGCATAAGCTGAAGAGGAGGCCTGGGCTTGGTAAAAAGGCCTATGAAAAGGCCTGCCCCTGCCCCTGGAAGGCTGCCTTTGAGGAATGGCCTGCCTTTCCTTGGCCTGTGCACTCCTATAGGTGGTCCTATACTCATCCATTTTCTTCATGTAATTCTCTGTCTGCTCCCCAAACAGAGATTACCCACAACAAGGAAAGTCCATGGCCTTAGTCTGGGTATCCTGCGACAGGCTAGTACATCTAAGCCAAGCCATCCTGCGAAGAGCCACAGATGTAGCCATGACTCTTGATGACACATCATTAGAGTCCACTGCAGCATGAAATTACCTTAGATGCCTCAATACCATCAGCAGCCACCTGCTCCAGCTCCTTAGCAAGCTGGCCAGGGACCTGCTTTGCTAGAGCCATAACAGTGTCCCATCTGGATTTCTGGTATCTAGCAACATAAGCCATATAATTTGCCTGTCTGAGTCCCAAGCATGCTGCCATGTACTGTTTCTTTGCCATGGCAAAAATCCTCCTGGAGTCCTTGTCAGGGGGGTGTGAAGCCAAGGGAATATTTGCCTTGTCACAGGCTGCAGCCTGCACTACCCCAACATGGCTGCATTGTTGTGTAAGGAACTCTGTATCAGAGCCTGACAATGTGTACCTCTTGTCCATTCTTTTATCCACAGGAGGTATAGTGTGAGGAGTTTTTAGAATTTTTACTGTCTGCTTCCCAAAAGATTTATGCAAGGGAATAGACAAGTCTCCTAGACTCTGGGATATCCATCATTTCTACATAGTCAGGCTCTTCTTGATCATCCACAGCTTCCTCCATAGGGAGCTGGAGGGTTTCAGCCACTTTTTTATAAAACATAAAATGAGAAGGGGACTCACAAAGCCTAGGGGGAGACACTCCTGAAGGTCTGTCTGGGGAGATGTCCGATTCAATGGGCACATCCAGACTTTTAAATCCACATTCACTCTCCTCATACTCCTCTTCACCCTCCTCCGGTTCATAAAATTCCTCTAAATCATACTCCTGAACCGGTGGAACCAACCGAACCATACGCTTACCTGATGGTGCCGGTTCGGTCGGAGCCGGGGAAAGCGACTGGACAATTTTAATCGCTTTGGCTATTTCTTCAGCGGTTGGAGAGGGAAGTTTTGGCTCCACACCTGCTGATTTTCTAGTCCTTTTTGCTGGAACCGACTCCTCCGAGTCGGCTCCCCTTTTGCCCAAGGAAGTCTCGCCCTGGTCAGAGGCACTCCTCCGTTCGGTTGGCACCGACCGGGCTGGCTCATCGGTTCTCACGGACTTTTTGGCCTCCCTTTCCCTGAGCCGACCAACTCTTTTTTCCAGGGTAGCTGCAGGAAAATTTTTACAAATCTGGCAGTCTGCATTGAGGTGGTCAAACCCCAGACAATAAACACAGGTGGTGTGGGGGTCAGCTTTAGCAAAGACTTCCCAACAGACACTACAGTGTTGAAACCCAGTGGGCCCGGTTTTTCTTTTGGGTTTCTCAGACATAATGCCAGCCTAACCAAAACTTGCCCATTTATGGCAATCCGTCACGCAAGACTCTCTTATCGGTTCCCAACCGTGTCACGGGTCGTGGAAAAAACCGTAATGAAATCCGTTTTTTTTAGAACCGATAAGAACCGGGAACCGCACTCTAAAAGACAGATTAATGTATGTGAAACAACCTGATCGGTTCAAACCGAACCGATAAACCGTTTTCAAGTTCCACACAGAAAGTAAATGTAAAACCTATCTAGTACTTACAAATACCACAGACAGAGCTTGAACCGACCGGTTGCGGTTTAAATTCGGTTAAAAAACTGAAAAATTAATACTTTAACTGACAAAATGAACCGAGCAGAAGGAGAAATCTCCGGAGCGACTGTTCAGTGAGACGGAGTAAAGAATCTGACAGTTTGAGTTTGAAGAACAACAGATAGAGTTTTCAACCGAGCTCAAAGTTCCATGCCTGGCATGGAAAGTTAACTCTTTCACTTCCGGAGCAGTTCGAAGGTTGGGACTCACTGCATATATTATAATATAGCAAGACTTCATGTTGTTTGAAGGACTTGCACAATTCACAGGCCTGCGGATCGTGATCAAGCCCAAGGCAATAAACGCACATGGAGTGCGGATCGGTCCGAGACATATTCTGCCAGCATGGGCACTGCCGAAATCCGGGAGTCGACTTATCCATCGCAGCCGCAAAGGAGGAAACAGACTGAAGTCTAGAAAATTTGAGAATAAGTTTTGGTTTAACCAACGAGTCTGGCTCCAGGCCTAAAACGCAGAGCGCTAAGGAGGGAACCTGAGCTTCCAAGTGGTAAGGAAGATCTGGCATCATGGGGCGGAGCCGAGAGTTTTACAACCCAGGTGGGTGGGAGAAGCCAGCTTGAAGACCTTCCGGCAAGATTTAAAGCGGCAAGGAACCTGCCATGAAGTGTGGATTGAACAACATATCCATGTCCCTAGAACAATCAAATACACCACTGCTCCTTCACCCTGGTGAGTACTGCCTTTTATAGTAAGTCAACCAACATCACAATTTACTAGACCACTTCTCCTACACAAACCACTCTACTGAGTCCAGGGATAAAAATGAACTCACTGCTCAGCCAGCAAGACACTTCTAAAATGTTACACAAATATCCTTCCAAATCCTAGGTCTCAAGCACAGGAATCAAGCAACTTCAGTTGTATTTCACCCCCTCTGGTTATAAAATTACTACACTTTAATGGAATCCTGCAATTCTCTTCTTAATGCCAATAAGAAAAAAATTAAACTTTCTGTAGAAAGCGTAGCTTACCTTCCTAACAAGTCTCCAACAATATTATGTCTTACCAGGTTCCCAGTTCCTCAAATGCGTTCTAGTTTGTTCTCTGCAGTATAGCAAGTTTCTCAGCCTCCAACAGAAGCAGGCAAGTCTTTTCTGACTCAGTCACAGAGTAATGCAAAAAAACTTACAGTGTCAAGGCAGCATCAGTGGCCCCCGGTGCAGCCAACATGGGCTTTGTCAAGGCTGCTGTCAAACATTAGTGTCATTCATTTTATAGTGAGGGTTTAAAGTGACAATGCAACTTTTTCATTCATTCAGCGCTTGAGTACCTCAGTGTTAAGAATGCAGACAATACTGGTACCCACTTGTAAGAAGACACAAACTCCATCAATAACATACACTAATATTTACAGTTGAAAACTTACATACAAGAAGAATTTGCTCCCTTACTCATCCTAGAGTGGTACACATAACAGACTCTGGATGGAACTAGTGTGGGGAACAGGGGAGCTCCAAAGACCTGGTGCATGAGCTCACACAATTCCTAATTAGAAGGAAGGGGGTGGAGGGGGAAAAAAAGAGTAAAAATGGGAAATGGGGTGAAGAGGACAGAGGGGGAAGGAGGAATAGAGGGCAAAAACCCACATGAAAAAGATAAACAGTGTTGTGTTCACAACTACTGAGATACTCTTACAGGAGTCTCATTATAATATTAAGCACTGGTATATAATGGAGACCTCCATTAATTCCACATGTTGAAAAAAAATTAATCTATGGTGAAAAAGGCATATCATGCAATCTCTGCTTCAATCACATACCATCTCAATTGTATCTAAGATATCAAATACTATCCAAGATGGATTTGCTCAACTGCAGAGTGACGTGCTATGAACTAGATGACTCTGCTGGCAAAGAGTGACACTCAAAGCCTATCTGAGTGTTAACTGGGTGCCACAAGGTCTGAGGCTGATGAAATAGCCAGCCTTTGGCATTAAACAGAACAGGTTCCTCATCCACTGGAAACACCACCTGCTTGAATTTTTGGTAGGCCTGATAAGACTAATAGAGGCAGAGGTGAAAGAGCAACTAATACAAAAGGAGACCATAGCACAGACTTTTGTCATGTCAGTGGAGTATCCGGAATATCAACAACAACTGGAGGAGCCCATCAAACAGTACAATACGAGGATAAAAGGATCAAATAAAGCTGGCCCAGTGGCATAGACGGCAGAGGCACCCAGCGCCTCACCTCTCCCACACCGGTGACCCCGGGAGAAGATTAAGCAGCTGCCAGGCAGCTCTCCTCTCCCAGATTGGGCAGGCTAGCATTCCCCGCCCTTGACTGCCACTGAGTGGAGGCTCAATGTTAGCACTGGGCAGATGTGGGGCTGAGTGGCTGGATCAGGGCTGTTCGGGCCTGGCACGCATGTGCGCCTCCACACCCATGAGCAACAGTGTTACCAAGACCCCGTGGAGTAAAGGGGAGAAACCAGGAGGAAAAAATACCCAATGACAGGATGAAGACCGACGCATCGTAGGCCCCGCACCAGTGACCTGGCTCTTGCCACAGTCCTGTGGCATAGGAAGACAGCGGCAAGGTAAGCCCTGCAGGAGCCGGGTGTCGGGGTGGGGGTAGAGGAGTGTCGGTTGGAAAGGGGAAGCCGTAGCGAAGAGGAGAATAAACATAATATAGAGAAAAAAAAAGGGTCAAACAAAATAAGTTTAAACATGATTCTTTGGACTACTCTGAAGGCAGAATCTTCGATTGGGGATGTCACCTTTTGCCATGCTCCATATTGAAATACTGAGCCATTAACCCTCCGGACACCTACACAAGCAGTTCAAACTCTGACGTCCCTTCAACATCTGAGCAGGAACATTTTTTAGGGTCCAACCAGGACAGCTTGACTGTTAAGGTGAACCAACTAGGGTTACAAATGGAACCACCCCAGCAATTACAACTGCTGCAATGCCTGTTGTGCCACAGTCCAAGGATTGTGAGAGTCAGAGAAAGTGAGTTAGAAGAGGAACAAGAGGCAGGGGAGGACAATCAAGAGGACAAAGCAGGGTTTTAAATAGCCAGTATCGCATCGCAATTTGCATTGCAATCTGGCTGGTCGCACTAGTCAAATTGAGCCTGGATCGCAAAAAAGTGCGATCCATTTTCCGTGGCTTCTCCTTCCCCACTGTTTTAATGTGCGCTCCTGCATTGTGCCTGCCGGAACATGAGGAAGCTGTTGGAAAGCGCACGGCAAAGTATATACCATTCAGTAGATATGGTAATCGGATGAAGTGGAGAGACAGTGAGTAAGCGAGCGGGATCAAGTGGGTGGCCGTGTGTGAAAACGGACCATCAGTGCCATCAGCGTCAGTCACTAGACCACCAAGTATCAAAATTTAAAAACAGTTCCAGTGAGAAACGGTCGATCCGAAGTTGATAATGGGCAGGCGGGAGCGAGCAGGCGTGGAAATGGACCACCAGTGCCATCAGCATCAATCACTAGACCACCAGGTATGTAAAAAATGTAACAGTTCCACTGAGAAGAGGCTTATTCAAGAAGCTGATGGCACAAAAGCACACTAAAAACAAAATGCAATTTCAGATTAATGTGTGCATCAAATAAGGACAATACACTCTGTAGTAAGAAAGGCTCTTGAGCGATGGCTTGCAACACTGCACCAGTGAAGGAGAGTGGGAGTACAGTAGAGACCACTGAGCCATTTGAACTTTCAAAAAATTACAGCAGAATGCTCTCTGCCACTACTGTGTTTACTAATCTATTTGCCATTGCTCAAGAGCCTTTCAGTTTTCTCCTGTAACTAGAGCTTATCGTTCTTATTTTGAAGCATGCTGGTGTGTCCCTCTGTGATGGTCACTGACTGTCCCTCATTTTAAGTGTTCACCATGTTCATGTCCCTCATTTCAGTGACTAAAGGTTGAGACTGAGGTATGGTGGGGGGACTGGGAAGGTTGTAGCAAGTGACTCGTACCTTAGGTTTTGATAAAGGGGACATGACTGGGGAGGCTGAGATGGGTGGGGGTTTGGCAGGTACCCTATTCTGGTAAAGGGGACAGATAGGTGGGGAGGGTGGTTAGGCACTGACATAGGTGGGAAGAGGGTTTTAGTAGTTCTAGCAAAGGGGGACAAGGGTGGGGAGAGTTTGGTAGTGAGATATGTGTGTGTGTCAGTGTTAGGGTACTGAAACAGATGAAGCAGAGACAGAAGTCATTTTAATGAAATATTTAATTTCGGTAACTATTAAAAAAATAAATATATATATATTATATATAATTTATATATGTTTATTATACACACATTTCTGCATTTTTAGTTTTTCTAATCAAAATGAGGCATGTGCTACTCATTTTCACAAGTGATTAGCAGTTTATGCTAATCAATTTTCTGAGCTTATTTAAAACCCTGCAAAGATGGAACACATGATACCAGTGGGGCAGACAACTCTTATATCAGAGGGAGCAGAGCAACAGCCTGCATCAGTGGGGGAGAAACTGCAGATAGAAAAATCTATTGTGATCAACACATCCACTTATCTCCTCAAAGAAGAAGAAGAAGAATCAGCATTTTTTATAGCGTTTTTCATATGCAGTGTATCCTAAAGAGCTTTACTAGCAATGCTAGACTGGTAGTGAAGTGACTGAATGTGTAGAGGCGGCCATAACACACATCAGCACCCACACAGCCTGGACAATTGCATGATCCAGTGTATGGGAAGGGAAATGTTGGCCAGGACACCGGGAATGTCACCTACTCTTTGCGAAGAATGCCCTGGGTTCTTTTTACTTTCACCTGGACACCAACGAGGACAGCACCATGATGGGTAGAAGGGATCTCAGTTTAACGTCTCATCCAAAGGACGGCACACCCCAGCAGTACAGCACCCCTCAATACTGCACTCTGATGCCAGCATTTTAGGTATGAGTCCAATCCCAGTGTGGGACAAGAACCCATGACCTTCTGGTCCAGAGGCAGATGTACTACCAACTGAGCCACACTGACACCAATGAGACTGAGACATAAGCTCTTGAAAGCGGTCTTCTGTACATACCTAAAAATTAATTTCAGAATTTTGACATGGTGGTGGATCTGAAACATTTTACAAGGAAGCTTAACCTTAGAGTGTTTTATCATAAAGAATCTAGGATGGGTGGTGAAGCCAACAACAGCATAACATCAGATGAGACAACACAAATGTCTGCATCCAAGATGGTGAGTACTAATACCCCCTTAAACACACCAGACTTAAACTTTGCTACTAATATCCTGAGGCCCAAATCAACATTTATACCACCCTGCAAACCCAGCGGTTTAAACATGCTTCCAATTGAAATAATAGTTAGTAGAACGATGGAATCATTTAAGATGCAAATTGATCAATATTTTATCAATAATAATATTTCTGGATATACATAAGGCAATGGCGAGTATATGGACTATGGTCTTCAAAAACTGCAAACCTATGAAACTTATGAAACATTCTGAAAGGCATATGAAAAAGAATTAGAGGCCCTGTTTGCCAATCTGCCCAAACCACCTTGTTTTAACTATATTAAGGCAGAATGTGATACAATCAAGGCATTTTAAGCAAATTGTGATGCATCAGTAAAACCCATGGATTGGGGTTGGGGGGATGACACTCATGATGGACAAAGTAAAATTAAGAACAAGAAATCATCAGATCCCACCTTTTATAAAGCTCTCACCTTTGAGCTCACAGACAAATTCAAAAAGACGATTGACATATTATTGTAGGAAGCACTGATGAATGGGATCATTTAAAAAAAACAAAATATGATTTTCTAACTGTCCATAATCCAATATGAGCCACCATGTAATGCCTCCCACAAGGACATAAAAATTTATGGGAACCAACTGGTAGGCCCACTGTGGCTAGCATCGGCTCATTGACAGAGCCCCATCAAGGAAAGTCCTAGCTCGTTTCCAAGCCACATCAAGGAAACAGGGGACAGTTTGAACACTTTGCAGGATTTACAGATCAAACCAGATACCATCATGGCAACCCTCGACGTACAAGCTTTAGGAAGTAGGCTGTTGGTTAACTATGATCTGCAGCTTATCCAATAGGTAGGGAAATGGGCAGACTGGATAAGCCAAGTGGTCCTTATCTGCCATCAAAGTCTATGTTTCTATATACTAAGATACTCCATGAAGGAGGAGTATCAGCTTTGAAGTAAACCTTGCATGATAAGGGTCTGGAAGGAGAAGGAATCAGCTTTATTTCAGGGAAGTGACTTCATTTTTGCAGATTTTATTGCTGTTGTTATTGTTTCTTTTGCAGCTTATTGTTGAGTTCAATTGGTACCAGGTTGCTTTCTGGCTTCATTTGGAAAGGTACCAGTTTGTGGGATTTTGCTGGTGCAACTTGGTGTTTCTTGGGGGTTTTGCTGGTGTAGCTGATTGTTTCTGGTGGGAGTGAGTAATCAGATTCATTTCAGTGCAGAACCTGCTCATTGCTGATTTTATTTATTTTATACTGCTTATTTCACTTGGACTACGGTCCTGCTTATTGTGTGCTTTTTTTTAAGCCATTAGCATTATAGTGCAAGAGCTGTTTTTTGTCTATCCCTGTAGCTTGGGGAGGGGTGCTAATTGTGTGGCCTGGGGCCCCAGCAGAGCTATTTGCTAACTGGAGATGGGGCTGAGTCAGAGTGGTGTAGCTGGTTACCTTTTGGATTCTCATAAGGCACTGGAAGGGGAAGAAATCAGCTTCATTTCAGGGGAGTGACTGCTGATTTTTGCTGATTTTATTGCTGCTGTTATTGTTTTTTTTTTCAGCTTATTGTTGAATTCAATTAGTACCAGGTTGCTTTCTGGCTCCCTTTGGAAAGGTACCTGTTTGTGGGATTTTGCTGGTGCAGCTGAATGTTTTTTTTTTGCTGGTGTAGCTGATTGTCTCTGGTGGTCAGCAGGGGCCCATCCCCACACCCACCCACCCCAAGCGCATCACTTTTTTATACTGTTAGCCTGTGACATCACACGGTACCAGCTGACTGCATACACACACTATTAGCCATCTTATTTCATTACACAACAAAGCCACACTCCACAACCTGACATAAATCTACATTCCTTGATACATTATACCACTAATAAGCACTGACAGTACATAAAATATATATATATATATATATATATATATATATATATATATATAGTGGGGCACTGGACAAGGTATAGAAGGAAAGAGCAGCAGAGGGCACAGGGCAATAAGGGCAAGGATAGGAGAAGGAAGATGATGGGTGTGGTGCTTTGCAGTGGATGTGGGGCAGCAGTTTTCAAGAACACCTTCTGGACACTGCAGTGCTGCCCTACCTGCAGGCACCTCTCTGTGTTGAGAGAGGAGGTAGTTGGGACTACGAGCAGAGTTGGCAAGGATGCAGGCAACCCCCCCCCCATAAAGAGACCACCATGTCCACCACCGCTCCCTCAGAGGTTGCCAAGAAGGAGGGAAGGATGGACTATGGTGGGCTCGGGGAAGGTGAGGGAAGCAGGACAGAGGCACATCCCCCAGCCGGTGTCACTTCACAACTTATATGCCATCCTGGCAGAACATGGAGATTGCGCAGCATCTCCGGAAGTGAATACCATGGGGGATGAGGGGGTCATCCAGGATGGAACCCCAAGGGCAGATGCAAGGAGAACACACAGGAGGAGGAGGAAGCAAATCCTGGTTGGGGACTCCATTGTCCGGGGGACTGAGCTGCGGTCAGGTAGCAATGGTGAGAGGGAGGTAATGTGCCTACCTGGAGGCACAGTTCGGAAGGAGGGCAAGCAAATCCTTATGATTGCAAGGGCGGTTGCAAGGAGGGGGGAGCGGGATGTCATTAATCACTTGGGGACTAATGACCTGGCTAGAGAGGGGGGAGATGTAGGAAGAGTACAGGGAGCTGGGGAGGAGTCTTGGGCAAGTAGCACACTCTGTGACCTTCTCAGAGGTGCTACCTGTCCACGGCAAGGGAGAAGAGAGGGACATTCGCATCACTGAATTCAACAAATGGCTGAAAAAATGGTGTGGAGAGGTGGGGTATGGCTTCATTGGGGACTGGAACCTCACCTAGAAGGATGATATTCTCCAGATGGCCTGCATTTATCCACGGGGGCAAAGGCATCCTCTCCGAGAAGTTTAAATGCATCGTTAGTGATCATTTAAACCTGCCAAAGGGGGCAGCATAAACTGGATCATCATAACCCCTTCCCCCCTTATAGGACATACAGTAAGTGAAAGCAGTGAGGACCCAATAACTAGAGTAATATCTAACCGTAAAACTACCATGGTTACAATGGGGGAGAGAACAGAAGGTGTATCACTAATGTGGCACAGGGCAAAGACCAATAAACAAGAAACATTAAGGGGGTACAAAGAGTGGACTGTCATGTGCACAAATGCCCGCAGACTGGGAAACAAAATCCCAGACCTAATGGTACTGATGGCAGACAAAAACCTGGACATTGTGGCTATTACAGAGACATGGTACACAGGGAACCATGACTGGGATGCAGCCATACCAGGGTATACACTTTTTAGAAAGGATAGGGAGGTGAAGAGGGAGGAGAGGAGGGGTTGCAATGTATGTGAAGGAAGGGATTAAAGCTATGGAGACTCACGGATCCAGGGAAGAAGCAGAGGCTTTGTGGGTCACTCTGGAGTCTGGGAACATAACAGTCATCCGTGCTGGAGTAGTTTACAGGCCTTCCGCACTGGGGGGGTATAGATCTAGTATTAGTGGAGGCTATCCATAATATGGCGGCCAGAGGGGAAGTACTACTATTGGGTGACCTCAATATGCCAGATGCATATTGGAATACTCAGGCTCCGAGTACATCAAGGAGCAGGGATCTCATGTCTGCCATGTATGGGGCAAACCCAAGGCAGCTTGTGGTTGAGCCCACCCGGGAGGGGCTTTAATGGACTTAGTGCTGACAAATGGGGACAGAATCATGGATGTTGAGGTAGGCAGTCTCCTTGGTACCAGTGACCACAGATCTGAGTGGTGTAGAGTCAACATGTTAGCAGAAGAAAGCCATACAAAGATTAAGGTCCTAGATTTCTGGAAGGCCAACTTCGTGGAGATGGTAGAACAGCTCAAAATTGTCCTGGCAGCAGAAGGTACGGGGAAGGGGTAAAAGAACTATGGGTTAGGCTCAAGAGATCCATAGCAGGAGTGACAACTCAATGTGTCAGATTGCTTAGTAAAAGCAAAAGAAAGAAGCGGCCACTGTTGTTCTCTAAGTCAGTAGCCAAGAAAGTGCAAGAAAATAGTAAGGCATTCAGGAAATAGAAAGAGACACAGAAAGAAGACAGAGTGGAATATCTGGAGAAGCAGAGAGAATCTTGTAAAGCCGTCAGAGGGGCTACGGCAAGAACGGAGGAAGGAATAGCACAGGCTATTAAGAAGGGAGTCAAGACTTTCTTCCATTATATTAGTGAGAGGAAAAAGAACAGAAATGGTATTCTTAGGCTAAAGAAGGGAGAGGGTGGGTGGGTGGAAGACGACCTTGAAAAAGCTGAGATACTGAACAAGTATTTTTGCTGATTATTTATCAAGGAAGAGGCAGGGGAGGGGCCAAGACTCACAAGGAAAGGTTTACAGGGGGAGAGGTGGACACCAGCCCATTTACAGTGGATAGAGTTTTGGAGGAACTAGGGAAAGTAAAGACAGACAAGGCAATGGGGCCAGATGGGATTCACCCTAGAGTTTTGAAGGAACTCGGGGGAAGTCCTAGCAGGACCACTGATGACCTTTTTCAACCAATCACTAGAGACGGGGGAGGTACCTGGAGAATACAGGAGGGCAGAGGTGGTCCCACTGCACAGGAGTAGACGTATGGGAGGAGGTAGGCAATTACAGACCGGTAAGCCTGAACTCGGTGATGGGGAAGCTGATGGAGTCCCTGCTTAAGGAGAGGGTAGTGAAGGTCCTGGAGTCAAGCAGTGCTAAAGACCCAAGGCAGCATGGATTCCCTGAGGGAAGGTCCTGTCAAACTGATCTTATCGATTTCTTTGACTGGATGACCAGAGTGGTGAATCAGGGAGGGTTAGTGGATGTGGCTTACCTGGATTTCAGCAAGGCCTTCGACACCATTCCGCATAGAAGGCTGCTTAATAAATTGGGGAATCTGCGTGTGGGCTCTAAAGTGGTAAATGGGTTGGAAACTGGCTAAAAGGCAGGACCCAGAGGGTGGTAGTAAATGGCATAAAATCCGAAGAGGGTGAGGTGACCAGTGGGGTACCACAGGGATCATGCTGGATCCAGTCCTATTCGATGTCTTCATAAGCGACATTGCAGAGGGACTGGAGGGGAAAGTATGCTTGTTCGCAGATGACACCAAGATCTGCAACAGAGTCGACACACAGGAGGGGCTAGATAAAATGAGAAACGACCTAAGATCACTTGAGGAATGGTCAAGGGTTTGGCAGTTGGGATTCAACGCTAAGAAGTGCAAGATTATGCACCTGGGACACAGAAACCCAAGAGAGGAATACAGGATGGGAGGGACAGGTTCAAGCCACCACATGTCAGGAGAGAGAGACCTGGGGGTTATCAGATCCGATGACCTGAAGTCATCCAAACAATGTGAAAAAGCAGTGGGGCAAGCAAACAGAATGCTGGGGTGCATAAGAAGGGGCATAACCAGTAGGAGGAGCGAAGTGGTGATGCCTCATCTGGAATACAGTGTCCAATTCTGGAGACCACATCTCAGGAAGGACATAGACAGAATGGAAGCAGTCCAGAGAAGAGCAACAAAAATGATACATGCACTGTACCACAAGCCTTATGTGGAAAGACTCAGGGAACTTAACGTCTATTAACTGGAGAGAGGGGATATGATAGAGACTTTCAAATACCTTAGAGGAATAAACAGGGTACAGGAGGGGAGCATATTTCAGAGAAGAAAGTGCACAAGGACAAGGGGACATAACATGAGACTGGAGGACGGGAGACTTAGGGGGGGAATGCTAGAAGTATTTTTTCACAGAGAGGATGGTGGATCCATGGAACAGTCTACCAGTGGAGGTGGTGGAAGCGAAAACAGTACGGGGATTCAAAAGTGCATGGAGTAAGCATAAAGACACCCTGCTGTGCAGCAGAGCGGCAGTCCAGATAAGGGTAGGGATTGCCAAACCAAGTAGGGAAACAGGCAGACTAGGTGGACCGGTTGGTCCTTATCTGTCGTCATATTCTATGTTTCTGTGTAACAGTATTCATCATCACTGGTGAAATTCTTAGTCACACTAATAGAAAAAGTATTCACATTAAACTGTATCACGTGCCTGGGCAGGTATTAACTGCGAATAAAAGGGACAGCTATGGGGGCAGCCTTTGCCTCCAGCTATGCCAATATGTTCTTGGACATGTGGGAACAAGAGTTATGTCAGATCAGCTAATGCCAACCCCTCTTTTTGGTCATCTAGGCTTGTATAGGCACTTTATTGAAGTTGTGTGGTTAATTAAAATTGCTGGCAGAATTTGTCTCATTTAAAGAGCTCAAATCTGAACCTCAAATTTACTGTGTACCGCTGCATTTTACCAGCAATCATCACCCACGCCACACTGTGGAGAATATCCCCAAAGGAAAGTTTATTAGACTGAAGCACTACTGTTCCAGTGAGATGGAATACATAGAGGGGGACACAGGAACTTAGTGAGCAATTCAAACACAGGATATAATTATAAGTGCGCGTTACAAAGGCAAGACAAATGGTGGGTAATGTTCCAGACAGGAACTGCTAGTACCAGACACCATAGACAGAAGAAGTACTATGTCCAAGAACCCTCAGAACAAAGCCCCCACATTTGTAACTACTTACAGCGTATGCAGTTAAGAGAATAATATGGAAGAACTGGCATATTTGACAACAGAGACAAAACTGGCTAGAATACTGTATAAGAGAGGATAAAACATATCGTAGTTTACACCAGCCTGCAGAGGTACCCACCAACAGAGTTACTAATTGGAGTAACTGGGTAATTCCAGAGTGGCTTTTATGAATTCTACCCAGATTTGAGAATAGGGGATGGTTTCCCATATCCCAGTTTAGGCAAGATATAATAAATCACATCATTTTGACTGCAACACTAGTGTCATTATATACATGGCACTATGCAGCTGCAATAGTTTTATATAGTGGTCCTTATCAGCCATCAAATTCTATGTTTCTATAGGGAAAGCCTTTAGAAAGTTCAAAGACTGAATAATTGAGCACAAAAAACAGGTTACTCACCTGTAACAGTAGTTCTAGGAGTGGTATATGTTGTTCATCCACACTTATTGGCATATCCCTTTCCCCTTTAAATCTTGCCAGGAGTCTTCAAGCTGGCTCATCCCACCCACCCGGGTGGTATATACCTCGGCTCCGCCCCATGATGCCAGATCTTAGCCCGCTGGAAGCCAGGTTGTGTGCGTCTGCAGCCGGGGAGGTCGGGTGGGTCCGTGTGGATGAACAACATATACCACTCCTAGAAGAAAAATTACTCACCTTAGTAATGTTGTTTCTTCTAATGGAGTCTTGCTATATTATGACCATTGCAGTTTGTCCCACCATTAGAACTGCTCGAGGTGAAAGAGTTAACTCCCATTCTAAGAATGGAACTTGGAGCGTGAGCTCGGTTAGAGAAGCTCTGTCTGGGTTATTTCAAACCTAAACTGTCAGATCTTTACGAGCAAAACTCACTAAGGTCTGTGTGGAAGCTGTAACCTACACTAGCCAACTGGCTACCTGACTATTAACACATATTCCTGGTCCCAACACAAAGACTCAAGTCAGGGGACCAGAAGTAATAATATAATATAAGCAATAATATGAGATAAAATAAAAACATCACACCCCAAAACCCCAAGAAGGGGTGGAAAACATATAATGGGCATAACTAGCGCCCACACTAGGCTGCCCACCCCATACCCAAGTAGAAGTTCTGAGAGGGACAGGCTGGGGGGGAGGTCATAATATAGCAAGACTCCATTAGAAGAAACAACATTACTAAGGTGAGTAATTTTTTCTTCAAACAACATGAAGTCTTGCTATATTATGACAATTGCAGACTACACAGCAGTACCTCCATGGAGGAGGGACAGAACCTACTTAGGGAATAGGCTCTGAAGCACAGCTGTGCCAAACCGAGCATCTCTCCTGGCCTCTCATCCAGGCAGTAATGCTTGGTGAAAGTGTGTACCGTTTTCCAGGTAGCTGCTTGACATATCTCTAAGATAGGGATGTCTCTGGCAGCAGCTAGAGACGCGGCTGTACCTCTGGTAGAATGAGCCCTCAGGCCAGAAGGGGGAACTTTCCCCAGTTTCTGATAACAAAATTGGATACAAGAGACAATCCACCTGGCAATTTATCTCTTAGTGGCAGGTCTCCCTTTTCCGACCTCACCATAAGTGAGAAAAAGTTGGAGGGATTCGAACCTGTGACCCTTGGTACGTTCTATATAGTAACTTAGGGCCCTCTAAACATCTAAACTGTGCAATCTCCTCTCACCAGAAGAGGAATGTTCAGTGAAAAACACTGGAAGGGAGATAGATTGATTAAGATGGAAATCTGAAACCACCTTAGGCAAAAACTTCCTGTTAGTCCTGAGGACTACCTTATCCCTGTGGAAAGAAATAAAGTCAGTTTCTACTGACAGGGCTTGCAACTCACTTATGCGCCTGGCAGAAGTGATAGCCACTAGGAAAACAGTTTTCCAAGTTAAGTACTTAAGCTCTGCAGAAGACAGAGGTTCAAAAGGAGGTTGCATTAACTGGGCAATGCAAACATTAAGGTCCCAGGCAGGGGCAAGATCCCTAAAAGGTGGATTAGTATGAAGTAATCCTTTAAAAAACTTGGAAAATACAGGGTGAGCGGAAAGAGAGGAGGGCTTTCCTACTGAAACAAAGGCAGAGACAGCTGCCAAATGTACTTTCAGGGTAGCTGGTCTCAGGCCCAAGGAATTAAGATGGATCATATAGTCCAAAACAATGGGCAAATCAGCAGATTCCGGGGAAATATGTTTCCCAGAACACCAAATGGAAAACCTTTTCCACTTAGAATTGTAAGTAGCCCTAGTGGAAGGCTTCCTAGAAGCCTTTAGGATTTCAAGAACACCCTGAGAAAGGTGTAGGTCAGCAAATTCTAACTCCTCAAGAGCCAGGCCTTGAGGTTGAGTGATTTGAGGTTCGGATACCAAACTCTCCCCTGTGCACAGGTTAACAGGTTGTGATTCCTGGGGAGACACAGGGGAAGATGGACTGCTAGTGACAGAAGGAGTGGGTACCAGGGCTGCCTGGCCCAATCTGGGGCAATCAGAATCACCCTGCAAGGCTGGGATCTGATTTTGACTAGCACCTTGAATAGGAGAGGGAAGGGGGAAAGGCATAAAGAAACTTCCCTTCCCAATCTAGGAGAAAGGCATCCAGGGGGATTGAGCCCAACACTGGGGGCCTGCAACAGAACAGTGGAAGTTGGTGATTGTCTGGGGCTGAAAAAAGATCTATCTGAGGGGTGCCCCATCTGGCAAAAACTATCCCCAGTACTTGAGGATCCAGAGACCATTCGTGATGGCCCTGGGAAATCCTGCTGAGAGCATCTGCTAGGACATTGTCCTTTCCTGGAAGGTGAACTGCTATGAGGGAAGTGTTCAGGGAATAGGCCAGAGACCACAACTTCATTGCCTCGGTGCACAAGGCCGAAGACCGAGTGCCCCCCTGCTTGTTGATGTACCACATTGTTGTGGTGTTGTCTGTTCTGACTTGTACCACTTTGTTCTGAACAGACGCAGAAAACACTTGAAGTGCTAAAAAGACAGCTCTGAGTTCCAGCAAATTGATGTGGAGCAGAGATTCCTGAGGGGACCACACTCCCTGAGTGGAGAGGTCGCCCATGTGGGCTCCCCACCCCAGGAGGGAAGCATCCGTAGTGAGGGTCAAGGAGCGAGACAGAGGAATGAAGGGGACCCCCAGTCTTAAACTGCTCTGATCCTGCCAACACTGGAGGGCCTGGATCAGGGTTCGGGTCACTGGGACCAACTTGGAAAGGGGGTCTCTTCTCTGAGACCAAAAGGCTCTCAAGTGAAACTGAATGTCCCTCATCTGAAATCTTGCTCCTTGCACTACAGCTGTGGACACAGCCATGTGCCCCAGGAGCTGCAAAAAGTGTCTTGCTGGTCGAGAGACCTGCAGAGTGAAGGAGGAGGCCAGAGCCACCAAGTTCCTTACCCTCTCTAAGGGTAGGAAGGCTCTGGCCTGCTTTGTGTCCAATTCTGCACCTATGAAGGTGAGCACCTGAACTGGTTCCAGAACTGACTTTGGAAGATTGAGCAAGAAGCCCAGGAGGTGAGCAGCTGCTGGGTAACTTGCAGGTGAGATCTTACCTGTTCTGGGACTGCCTACAATGAGCCAGTCATCCAGATAGGAAAGACAGCAATCCTTTGCCTTCTTAAATGAGCCACTGCTACTGCCAGACATTTTGTGAATACCCTTGGGGCAGAGGTGAGGCCGAAGGGCATTGCTCTGAACTGGTAGTGACCTGAGGGCAGTTCAAATCTGAGGTACTTTCGGTGGGAGCTTCTGATTAGGACGTGAAAATAGGCATCCTTGAGGTCCAGTGAGGCTAGCCAGTCCCCTGGCCTTAGAGAGGGTAAAATCATTGCCAAGGTTACCATTCTGAACTTTGGTTTCAAAAGGTGTTTGTTCAGATATCTCAGGTCTAAAATGGGCCGCCATTCTCCTGTCTTTTTTGGGGTAAGGAAATATCTGGAGTACAGACCCTTGCCCTGGTGTAGGGGAGAAACCCTTTCTACAGCTCTGAGAGCCAGAAGGGTTGAGACTTCTGTTTCTAAAGTAAAGGTCTCTAAAGAGTTTGCAGGTGGGAAAGATCTGATTCTCATCTTCGGGAACTTTTTGAAGCTGAGAACCAGACCCTGGCCCACTACTTCCAGGACCCACTTGTCTGAAGTTAGAGACACCCAGTTCTGAACGAAGTAAGCCAACCTGCCCCCTACAGGTAAAGGAGAATCGGCCCTGGGCACCCCATCAGGGTGTCTGTTTGGCAGGTGCTTTAGGCTGAGGGGTGGGAGCAGGCCTGCCAACACCCCGTCTGCCTCTCCCTCTGAAGAACCCCCTATGAGCATAAGCAGAGGAGGCCTGGGTTTGGTAAAACGGCTTGTGAAAAGGCCTACCTCTACCCCTGGGGGCCTGCCTCTGAGGAGTGGCTTGCCGCTCCTTAGCCTGAGCACTCTTATAGGTAGTCCTATATTCATCCATTTTCTTCATATAATTCTCTGTCTGCTCCCCAAACAGAGAATTTCCAACCACAAGAAAATCCATAGCCTTAGTCTGGGTATCCTGTGACAAGCTAGTACACCTGAGCCAGGCCAACCTGCGAAAAGCTACAGACGTAGCCATGACTCTAGAGGATACATCATTAAAATCCACAGCAGCATGAAACTGCACCTTAGATGCCTCAATGCCATCAGCAGCCACCTGTTCCAGCTCATTAGCAAGCTGGCCAGAGGCCTGTTTGGCCAAAGCTATGACAGTGTCCCATCTAGATTTTTGATACCTTGCTATCTAAGCCATGTAATTTGCTTGCCTGAGTCCCAAGGACGCTGCCATGTATTGTTTTTTAGCCATGGCATCAATCTTCCTGGAATCCTAGTCAGGAGGATGTGAAGCCAAAGGAATATTAGACAAAGAACCTCTGTGCGCAAACACTGAGGCAAGGGTTACCCCAAAGGGCATTTGGCTGGGAAGCCAAGTTTCAAGAAAATACAAAATCACACATGCCCTCACAATGCAAAGCATCAGGGGCTGCATATGCAAATCACCACAGAATGTTATGCTGGTCCAACTTTAAGCAGAATTGCATGGTGCCGTAAAGTTGGACCAGCATAACATTCTGTGGTGATTTGCATATGCAGCCCATGATGCTTTGCATTGTAGGGGCATGTGTGATTTTGTATTTTTTTCAAAGGAATATTAGCTTTATCACAGGCTGCAGCCTGAACCACCCCAACGTGACTGCTCTGCTGTGAAAGGAATTCTGTATCAGGACCTGACAGAGTGTACCTCCTGTCCATCTTTTTGTCCACAGGAGGCACAGAATTAGGAGTTTTTAAAATTTTTATTGTCTGTTTCCTAAATGATTTATGCAAGGGAATAGACAATCTCCTAGACTCTGGAATATCCATCATTTCTACAAAATCAGGTTCCTCTTGTTCATCCACAGCTTCCTCCAATGGTAGCTGGAGGGTTTCAACAACTTTTTGTAAAACATAAAGTGAGAGGGACTCAGAAAGCAAAGGGAAATTCTAAAGGTCTGTCTGGGGAGATGTCGGTTCAATGGGCACACCAGATCCTCAAAGTCACATTCATACTGTTCATAATCATCCTCCCTCCTCTGGTTCATAAAACTCTTCAACAACATATTCCTGAACCGTGGAACCGACCGAACCGACTTTTACCAGACAGTGGCGGTTCGGACGGAACCGGAGAAAGTGACTGGACAATCTGAATAGCTCTTGCTATCTCTGCAGCAGTTGGAGAAGGAATTTTGGGCTCCACACCTGCTGATTTTCTTGTTTTCTTTACTGGAACTGGCTCCTCCGAGCCAGCTTTACGTTTGCCCGAGGAAGTCTCGCCCTGGTCAGAGGACACTCCCTCCGGTTCGGTTGGCACCGAACCGGGCTGGCCATCCGGGTCAGCGGACTTTTTGGCCTCTCATTCCCTGAGCCTGCCAACTCTCTTATCCAGGGTGGCTGCAGGGAAATTTTTACAAATCTGGCAGTCTGAACTGAGGTGGTCAAACCCCAGACAATATACACATGTGGTGTGTGGGTCAGCCTTGGCAAAGACTTCCCCACAGGTATCACAGTGTTGAAACCCAGTGGGCCCGGTTTTTCTTTTGGGTTTTTCAGACATAATGCCAGCCTAACCAAAAACTTGCCCTTTTAAACGGCAGCGCCAGGCAAGACACCCTTATCGGTTCCTAACCGTGTCACGGGTCTTGGAAAAACCGTAATGAAATCCGTTTTTTTTAGAACCGATAAGAACCGGGAACCGCACTCTAAAACCTTCAATTCAAGTTTTAAAACAAGCTGATCGGTTCAAAACCGAACCGATAACATTTACAAATTCCACACAGAAAATAAACTGTAATTACTTACGATACCACAGACAGAGCTTGAACCGATCGGTTTTGCGGTTAAAATAATAATATTCTTGGTTGATTTGAACTGAGAAAACACTGTTTAAACCGAGAAATGAACCGAGCAGTAGGAGAAATCTCCGGAGCGACTGTTCAGTGAGGCGGAGTAAAGAATCTGACAGTTTAGGTTTGAAATAACCCAGACAGAGCTTCTAACCGAGCTCAGACTCAAGTTCCATTCTTAGAATGGGAGTTAACTCTTTCACCTCGGAGCAGTTCTAATGGTGGGACAAACTGCAATTGTCATAATATAGCAAGACTTCATGTTGTTTGAACTACTGTTACAGGTGAGTAACCTGTTTTTCTAGGATCTGGATATGTTATTCATCCACACTTATCTGAGACTCTAGCAGTTCTCTGGGAGGAGGGAGGCAATGCACCTCCCTACTTAGGGAACAGAGATTGGAGAACTGAGGTCCCAAAACCAGCATTCCAGCATGACTCAAGGTTGATGTGGTAGTGGGTAATGAAGGTGTTTGCTGACTTCCAGATAGCAGCCCGACAGATTTTCTGGATAGGGATGTCCCTGGAAGCAGCCACCGATGCAGCAGTATGGAGGGTAGAATGAGCTCTTATCCCTCTGGGAGGCTCCATGCCCGCCAGCTCATAGCATAGACCTATGCATGATGTAATCCATCTTGCTAAGGTCCGTTTGGCTGCAGGTCTGCCAGAAGCAGCTTCAGCGTAGGTGACAAACAGCCGGCGAACCTCTCCACGAATTTCCGCCGTCCTCTCCTTGTAAAATGAGAGAGCATGTCTCAGCTACAAAGTATGGAGTCTGTACTCGGCCTCCGAGGTGTAATTAGGGTAGTATATCGGCAGAGTCAACACCTGATTAAGGTGAAACTCTGACACCACCTTCAGAAGGAATTTCTGGTGGGGGCGCAGGACAACTTTGTCCCTGTGGAAGACCAGATAAGGAGAGTCCACCGAAGCGGCTGGAGCTCCCCTGTCCTTCTGGCAGATGTGACAGCTCACACTTGTGCATTGATTCGAATGGTTTTCCCATGAGCTTTGCCAGTACCAGCAGTAGATCCCACGGAGGTGGAGGTTCAAGCACCGGAGGGGATATGTGATCCAGGCCTTTGAAAAAGTGCCTGACCACTGTCTCCTGCGCCAGTGTCAGCTGACTGGCCCGCACCCGGTAAGCAGAAATAGCTGCCAGGTGCACCCTAAGGGTCGATGTCCGTAGACCCCCTTTGGAGAGAGACCAAAGGTAGTCGAGAATGTTAGCCACAGAACAGGATAAGGGCTCCAGACCCTTACCCTGACACCAAATGGAAAATCTTTTCCATTTGAAGCCGTAACATTTCCTGGTCGATTCCTTTCTAGACGCCTCCAGCATGGTGTAGACATCTTTGGAAAGACCCAAAGCCTGGAACTCTAGCCACTCAGGCACCAGGCTGTGAGGTGCAGGGATTGAAGGTTTGTATGGAAGACCTTCCCCTGGTTCAGAGATATCGGGTCTGGGAGTGTACAAAGCCGCTCCAGGGGCCTGCAGCTGAGGCTGAGGAGATCTGGATATCAGAACTGGCGCAGCCAGTCTGGGGCTACCAGAATCACCTTTGCCTTGTCCCTCCTCACCTTGAGTAACACCTTGTGGATCAAGGGAAATGGAGGGAAGGCGTAGAGGAGGCCTGGGGTCCACGGCCTCTAAAAAGGCATCCCCCTGCAGCCAGACTTGCTGAGGGGGGCGGGCATGAAACAGCCTCAGCTTGGTGTTTTCCCTGGAGGCAAACAAGTCCACCATTGGTTTGCCCCAATGGGAGAACAGGCTGTAAGCTACCTCTGGATGGAGAGACCACTCATGGGATGTCTGGCCTATGCAGCTGAAAGCATCCGACAGCTGGTTCGAGACTCCTGCCACATGGATGGCTAGGAGATCCGCTTCCAACCAGCTCACAAGGGTCCAGATGCGGAGCGCCTCCTTCCACAGCAGATGGGAGTGCGTGCCGCCCTGTTTGTTGAGGTAGTACATGGTCGTGGTATTGTCCCTCTGGACTTGAACCACTTGACCCCGGAGCTGAGGAGTGAAAGCTGACAGTGCCAGTCTGACTGCTCTGAGCTCCAACAGGTTGATGTGGCATCGGGACTCCTCAGGGGTCCAGAGTCCATGGGCCCTGTTGTCCCCCATGTGGGCTCCCTAGCCCATGAGAGAGGCATCGGTCGTGAGGACGACCGTTGGCTCGGGGCGGATAAATGGGATCCCTTCCTGCAACCGATTTGGGGCAGTCCACCATTGGAGAGCGTCCCACATCTTCTGGGTTACAGTGATCAGCTGGTCGAAATGACCATGGCGCTGAGTCCACTGGGCGGCCAGCTCCCACTGGAGGGGGCGCATGTGCAACCGGGCCCAATGGACCACTGAGGTGCATGCCGCCATGTAACCCAGAAGATGCAGAATGTCCCAGGTGGGGCGCAAGTACCCAACCAGAAATGATTGGGCAAAGGAAGAGGAGAGAACCTCCGCCCTGTCCGCCAGGAGCCGAGCTCTGGCTTGACGAGAATCAAGCTCTGCCCCGATGAAGCCCATCACCTGAGAAGGCACGCGTTCTGACTTGGCCTTGTTGATCAGGAGGCCGAGTTGGGAGCAGGTTTGGAGGGCCAGATCCCTGGACCTTTCCACCTCCTGTTGGGTGGAACCTGCAAGGAGCCAATCGTAGAGATAGGGGTAAATTCTGACCTCCCGACGGTGAAGATGGGCCACCACCACTGCAATGCATTTGGTGAAGACCCGTGGGGCCGATGACAGGCCAAACGGCATGGCTCAGAGCTCATACAGGGTCCCCTTGACCCTGAAGTGGAGGAACTTCTGATGGGACAGACGGACAGGGACGTGAACGAACACGTCCTGCAGATCCAGTTAACAGAACCACATGTTTCGCTCCAAGGATGGTATGATCTGGGACAGAGTGACCATCCGAAAGGTGCATGACCCGAGATATTCATTCAGGTTGTGGAGATCTAGAATGGGGCGTCAGCCCCCCGTACGCTTGGGCACCAGGAAGTACCTGGAGACAAAGCCTGGGTCTGCAGACGGATCCATCACAAGAGCTACTGCCTCCTTCAGGAGAAGCTGAGCGATGTAGTCTCAAAGAGCCGACTGGGAGGATGTGGAAATCCATTCTTCCCGAGGGGCGTGGGCTCAGCTGGGAGGGTACTGCTCGAATTCTAGAGGCAGTCCCTGACCGACCACTTCGAAAACCCACCTGTCCGAAGTGATAGCACACCAGGCGGAAAGGAAGTGGCAGAGCTGGACCCCCACAGCAAGACCTAGAGCTGGCGTGACAGGAACAGGGGTGGCAGCCCCAACCCCATCAATGAGCAGGCCTGGAGGAGAAGGAAGCTCCAGGACCTGAGCCTCGGCCTCCTCTGTGGGCCTGTTGGGTTCCAGGCTTGGACCGAGGGTGCCAAGCTTGAGCCTGCTGCTGATGCTGCTGTCCTCCCTAGAAGAAAGACTGCTGAACCGCAGAGGAAGCGTAACGAAAAGGCTTCTTCTATTTCTTCTGCTGGTTCTTGCCCAAAGAACTCTTAGCAGAAGTGACGTCCAAGGTGGCACTGGACTGCTCTATGTGTAGTAGGTGACCGGCCACTCCTGGGCCGAACAAGTCGGTCCCAAGGAATGGCACATCAGCTAACTTGTGCCGAGTATCTGCTGGGAAGGAGGAGAGTCTCAGCCAAGCCCTGCGGTGAGAGGCAACTATGGCGGCCATCGAGCAGGTACAAGAGTCCCCGATGTCCAGGGCCGTCTGGAGCTGCTGTTTGGCGACAGCACGGCCCTGATCTCGGACCTGCTTGACCTTGGTCTGCATGTTCGCGGGGAGATGTGGGAGGACTTCATCCAATGACCTGAGAAGGGCATGGAAGAAGTGTGCCATGATGATGGACGAACTTGCCTGACGAAGGCCCAAGGAGGACGTTGCATAGACCTTCCGCCCCGAGTGGTCCAAATACTTGGACTCCTTGTCAGGAGGTCAGTCAGTGTCAGCAGAACTCCCAGTACGCCTGAACACAGAGGCAGTCACCGGGCTGTCGGCTGAAGGGTGCTCTGTGAACCCCGCAAGGGACCCCATGGGCACCGCATACTTGCGAGCCATGCAGGCAGAACATGAGGCAGGACGCTGCCACATTTTGAGTACCGGAACAAGAATGGCCTCGGACACTGGAAAGGCCTCCGTAGGGGTATCCCTTCTCTTGAGGATGTCTGTGAAAGTGTACTCTGCCTTTTTCTGGATGGGTTCCAGGGGCATCCCTGTAGAGTCAGAGATGAGACAAAGGATCCCTTGGAAGGAGGAAGGACCTTCCTCCATCCCTGTGCCAACGGACGACTCATCATCCCCAGGATGACAGTGGAGTCCGGTGACATCCAAGTCTGACGAGTCGGGGTACAGCGGCCTGCCTCGCCCCAAATCCTCCCTCGACTTCGCCAAAGGCGGTCCGGGTGAAGGTAACGACAAGCGCCGGGGAGCCCGGTATCTGGTAGGTCCTCTTTGGAAGAAGCCCTCCCCCAGGCTGCTTAGGCGGCAGCTCCACCACTATCAGTGGAGAGACTGCAATAGGCCAAGCAGGAGAGCAATACAGGCAGAGGAACCAAAGGCTTCGGTTCGAGGGGTACCCCGGCATAGGAATGCAGCCAAGTAATGGCCGGAGCAGAAGTCTAAGTCGGCTTGTGCCCGGACAAAATCAGCTGTTGCCACATGAGGTCCTCATAGCACTGACGGAGTTTCCATCGGAGCCTCTCCTTATCTGAGAAGGACGAGGACAACCGGTGGCGTCGCCTCTTTTTTGAGCACTTGTGTCTCTTCCTCAGCCGTCCAGACGAGGGGGTTCTAGATCTCGAATGAGATCGGACAGGCCAACTTGGTCGCTCGGGAGACACCAGTGGGACCGGCTATACCCGGGGATCCAGAACCGGGTCCTCGATGGGGACACCAGCAGGCTGGGTCTCCTCATCAGGGAAGACAAGGACCAGAGTCCTTTCCAAGGAGTCGTCGACAGGGGCCTGCAACAGTGGATCGATGGGGCTGAGGACAATCTCGACCTCATCGGTTGCATCCTTGGTCGGCTGGCCTGACGGAAGGTCCGTGAAGCCTGCAGCTGAGGAAGTGATCTCGACCGAGGTCAAGACCGCATGCTCCTGGGACTGAGACCACTCGGTCCAATGACCATCTTTCCCAAGACGAAAATGTGCTCAATTCCTTATCTCTTTTATGAGATCGGGAGAAGTGCGAGCCCGCGGGCGCCTCCCCCTGAGTGGGGAGAGACTGGCACAACTCCTTGAAGGAACCTGAGAAGGTGGAGCCTAGGTTGAGTGGAATGAAAAAGCCTCGATTGTCTGAAGCATGGGTGGCTTCTTCTTGGAACGTCTTCATGTGTTCCAGCTGCTCGGCGGAACCCGCAGCCGCAGAAACCGCCCACCTAGCCTCCTTGGACTTCACCAGAGTATTCCTTTTCTCCGGTCTCCCCAACTTTAAGAGTGCCAGGCGGTCGCCCAGAATGTTGGGATGGAAGGCCAAGCAAAAACTGCAGGACGAGGTGTCATGGCCGACACCTAGGCAGTAGACGCACGTGAGATGGGGATTGGTGCATGACATCTTCTGGCCACAAGGACACCGGCGAAATCCCGTAGAAGATTTCTCTTCCATGATCGAGGGCGCAAAAGCGCGATCACTAACTCGGACGAGTTTTAATTTCGGTAAAAGCAAAGTATTGAAAGCCAGGGCCTACGAAATGCGTGAGCACAAGGGAGGCAACCTGTATTTTCCAGCGAAAAGGAAGATCTGGCGTCATAGGGCAGAGCCGAGGTATATACCACCCGGGTGGGTGGGAGGAGCCAGCTTGAAGACTTCCGACAAGATTTAAAGGGGAAAGGGACATGCCAATAAGTGTGGCTGAACAACATATCAATGATCCTAGAAATGGCCTTTACAAAGGCTGACAAAGAAAATGCACAAGCAGTCCACATCAGTCTGAATGGTACTAGACACAAATTTCAACTTCTTGGTGTGAAAAAGGCAACAGTAGGGCTGGGGGAGATCTAAACAGGTTTTACTTAAGAGGGAAGCCTTTTGGCAGTATCACAGCTTTCATTTAGCTCCATTCCTTAAAGACTAGGGATATGAACTCCTTCGCTGCCACCAAATGCCAAATTAAGCTTACCCCCCCCACCCACCTATACCTGTCCACCCTCCACTCTTTCCTCTCTCTCTTTCACTCCCCCCACTCCTAACTCTATCTCACCCCACTCCCCCCCTGCAGTGCTCTCTCTATAGGATACCCCATCTGTCTCCTACTACGCTCCTCTCTCTGAAGTTGCCCTTTTTACTTTACGTAATGTATATATAGAATGATCCTGGTGCTCTGAAGTTATTTAAAACTGTTCCTGTTGTATTTTTTTCCTTTGTTCCCCTGTACCCAGGTCGCACCTGGAAAACGAGCCTTGGCTTAGTGTGCCTTTCCTGGTTACCAACTTTAAATAAATAAATAATAAATGTCTTGCGTTCAGACAGTGTACATGACTTGGGGTGGGTATTTATTGAGAGTGAGATTTACTGAGATGGTATGTAACTGAAGTAAAGACTGCATGATATGCTAATTTCTCTGCTGATAAATTTTTTTCCAAGATGGGGAATTAACAGAGATCTCCATTAAATACAAGTACAGTAAATCCCTCTTAAATGCACATCCCTCTTGCACAGAAAAAATATGCATTTAAGCAGGCTGGCACTTATCTAGACCTACATGTTTTCATGGGAAAGACTGAGCCTGAAATCTGTATTTTCTTTATTTCTGTACTTAGACTTGCATAAAAACAAGTACAAGTATAATACCAAATAATATAATCATTTTGCTAGTGTATTTATTTATTTTTTTACTTTAGTTCACTGTGTTAGATAATTTAACACTGCAGAGATAGGGGGGAAAAAAAATCGGGAAATAGAAAAAGTGTTCATTTGTCCAGAATGTGCACTTAAGTGGGCTTATATGGAGATTTCTTAAAGTATCTCAGTAGTTGTGTACGCAACACTGTGTTTATCTTTTTATATGAGATTTTGACCTCTATTTCTCCTTCCCCAGTTTCACCCCCCCACACACTTTCACTTCTCCCTCCTTCTAATTAAGAACTGTGTGCGTTCATAAACCAGGTATTAGGAACTCCCCTGTTCCCCACACTAGCTACATTCAGAGTATGTTACCTGTATCACTCCAGAAAGAGTAAGGGAGCAAATTCATCCTTGCATATGTATTAAAATGTAAATATTAGCACATTATTTATGGATTTTTATGTATGTTTATACCATATCCCGTCAAGTTGCTGACTGAATTTTGGTGCTACAATTAGGGTGCTACAACAAAGGCAAGAGTGACAGGGGCAATCTTGATTTTTGATCGCCCCGCACTCACATAAGTCCTTGGCACCCTAAAACTTTCCTCCATTTGGGGCATGCCCCGGAGTTCATTATATTTAGTTGGAAGTGCGGGGCAAAGATGGCACTTGCGCTCTGGCTCCACGGAGCTGCAATGCCTGGCACTGCAGAGCTAGGTGGCGTATTGCCTGCTCCAATACTGGTGTCGACAAAATGATTGTCGCACCAATGGGGGTGAACTGTTTATACTGGGTACCACTATTGCCTACATTCTTAACATTTAAGCACTGAATTAATTCAAAAGTTGCACTGTTACGTCAGACCCTCACTTTCAAATGAATGACACTGATTTTTGACATCAGCCTTGACAAAGAACATCTGCATGAAACGTTGGCTGCACTGGGAGTAACTGTTGCTGCTTTGAATGTGTAATTAAAAGTTTTTTTGCATTATCCTGCAACAAATCTGCCTGTGAGCCGAGTTTTCTGTTGTGGCTGAACGGTGTGTGCAGTGCCTTCAGATTGCCTCTCCTGAGCAATCTACTTTTTGGCTTCCTTGTAGCATTACTCCCGCCACTGGCCACCCAGGTATAGACCCCCAGGTCTACAACAAAACCCAAGGTACTTGCTTGGTAGCGCAATACACTGTTTGGACACTGGCGGCCATCACTGTGTATGTTAATACTGCTGCCAAGACCACTCTTACAGTTCTAAGAGTGGTCGCATGCACATTCTTAGGGTATGAGAACTGCAAACCAAAAGTGAGCAGTTCTGATACCCTATGGAAGTACAATAAATTAGACCACTACAATTTTTACAACTGTAGTTGTAAAGTTTATTTTCATACCTTATGGTATTGACATAAAATCACAATAAAGAAACTAAAATCACAGTTAACTGTAAGAATGGTCTCAGCACTGGTATTACTATACAGTATTATTGACTGAGATGGAGCAATTATATATTAAAATGTAAAAAACATTCCCGAATGTGCCTATTTCCAGGGCAGCTGCACGTCAGACACTCTTCACAGAATACGAGTGTCTCATGGGCAGAGGAAAGGAGTGCTCAAATTGGTTGGGAGCGCTCCCTCAGTCTATAATGTCTTTCAGAACATCTGAATATCCCCAGCTGGCCTCTGATTTTGTGACATCACAGCAAGTTATAGTAAACAAAATGGTGTCATAAACAAGGGAAGTATAAAAGAATAACTGACAAAACTCCAGTTGTTTGGTGCTCATGAAACAGACAATAACTCAGTGTAATTTAATATCAGGTTATCTGATGTGAGGCCCCTGTAGAAACTAGGATACAAAGTCACAATACAGACTGCCAGGAGTTGCCAGTGGAAAGCTTTAGCGATGGCCTAGGTAATGTAGAGCCACTCAGCCAGGAATCTGAAAGAAGGAGCAGCAACCCACTTTTTAGAAGGAACCTGTGCTGCGGGGGGTACCTCTCTTCTCCAAGGTACAAGGAGCACTGTCCCTGGCAAGAAATGACACAGTTCAAATAAAACAAATACTGGAGACGAAAAGTCTCTGTGCCAGGACGTTGAGGAAGGGTAAGAGGAAAAAGAAACCACTGGATTTCAAACAGTTGTAGCAAAGACAGTGAAGAAAAAAAGGAAAGTATTCTACAAATGCAAATCAAGTCAAATAGGGAGGACGGGGCATATCAGGAAAAGATGAGGGCAGCAAATGGTGGTGAGACAGGCAAAGGTGGAGGCTGAACTGAGGCTAACTGAAGGCAAAAAGGCATGATTTCCTTATATACAGGAGCTGCATAAAAGGAATCAGTGGTCAGGCTAAAGATGGGGCAAATTGTGTTAAGGTTAAGAAGGATAAAACAGTGCTGAATGATTACTTCTGTTTAGTGTTCATGATGGAGAATGGGGGCTCACTGTCAGGTGCCAACACAGAGCCCATCATGGAGGAGAGGGTGCTGAAGGACCTAAAGACACTGAAGGTGGATCAATCTATGGACCCTGACAGGATGCACTGGAGAGTGTTAAAGCAGACAGGGCAGGTCCTGGCTGGACAGCTGGCAAATCTCTTCAACTGCTCTCTGGAGACGGGGGGTGTGGGTTGTGCTGGAGGATTGGAGAAAGTTAATATGATCCCCCTACACAAGAGTGGGAGCCAAGACAAATCTGGCAACTATAGACCAGTCACAACTGATGTCTATAGTGGAGAAACTACTAAACTCTATAATTAAGGAAAGGATGGCAGAGTTCCTGGAGGCCTATAGCCTTCAGGATTCCATACACTATGGATTTACCAGTGGGAGACTAGGCCAATCAAACTTGACTGAATTCTTCAGTTGCATGACAATGGCTATAGATAGGAGTCAGGCAGTTGATGCCTTGTACCTAGACTTCAGCAAAATCATCAGCTCTGTCCCACACAGGGGACTGAAAAAGAAGTTGGGTGATCTTGGGGTGGGGGACAAGAGTATGAGGTAGGTGAAAAACTGGCTGAATGGGAGGACCTAGAGGGTGATTCCAAACTGAGAACCCCCAAGAGGAAAGGGAAGTCATGCATGGGTTAACTCAATGATCAGATCTAGGTCCAGTTCTCTTTAACATATTTATCTGTGATATAGGAAAGGGGGTACAGGTCCCTTGTTAGGCTGCACCTGGAGTACTGTGAGTAGTTTTGAAGCCGACACCTGAAAAAAGGCGAGCAGCATCTGAAGTCACTTCAGAGGGTAACCAAAATGATCCAGGACCAGTATGAGAGGTACTATAAGGAGAGGCTAGAGGACCCTGACGTGTATTCGTTGTGGACTAGGAGGAGGAGGATGGGAAGGGGGACATGACCGAAACATTCAAGTACCTAAAGGGTATCAATAGGGTGGACAGTCATGGGTTGTTCAGGCTCAGCAAAGGTACTATTACATGAGGACACAACCCGTAACTAGTGGGAGGCAAATTCAAGAGAGCTGTGAGGAAGTATTCCTTCACAGAGAGATCGTGGGCAAATGGAACCACCTTCCACAGGGGCTAGTTAACGTTCAGATGGTAGATGGGAGGAACAGTGACTTGGGAGGTCATCAGCAAGGAGTGGGGATGGGCAGGGGAAGACAAGGGATAGCCCCTGAGGTGGTGGGTAATTCTAGACAGCTTAAAATCTGACTGATGCAAGACTGGCATTTGACTGGGACCAGACAGACTAGATGAACCTGGGGTCTTTACCTGTCCATAAAATATTACGCTTCCATGGGTTCAGGGAAAGATATGCCTCTTCGCAGATGACACCAAGTTCTCTGGAAGAGTGGACACCGAGGAGTACATAAAGGCCGTAAAGAAAATATGGAACATCTGAAGAGGTGGTCAGGGGTGTGACAGCTGAACTTTAATGCATAAAAATGTAGGGTAATGCACACAGAGGTCACGAACCTGAGAATGGAGCATAAGATGAAAGGGATGGTAGTGGAAAGCACATCACTGGAAAGGGACTTGGAGGTGCTAATAATGGAGAACATAAAGACACTGTCACAATGCAGTAGGACTGTGGATAAGGCAAATCAGATGCTGGGGTGCACAAGGAGAGGGACCACTAGCAGAAGAAGGAAGATAATACAGGCACTGTGCTGATACCAGCTTCATCCTCACTTGAATACTGTGTGCAATTTTGAAGCCCACTCCTGAGGAATGACAGGGGCAGGTTAGAGACAGTGCAGAGACAAGCCACAAAAATAATACAGCGGAAACAAGGTAGGTCCTAAGAAAAGTGTCCGGAGGATTTCAACATGTATATGCTGGAGGACAGGGAAAAAAATGAGCAACATTACTGAGATGTTGAAGCACCTCTGCGAAATAAACAAAGTGAACAGCAGCAAGCTGTTCACAGTGAGTGCTGACATGGATACAAGGGACAAGTCCCTAAAACTGGTTGGGGGGGGGTGGAGGGTTCAAGAAGGATGTCAAGATGTACTGCTGTTTTGTTTTTTTTTACAGAAAGAGCAAAGATAGAGGAGAACAAACTTATAGAGTACTGGTAATCGAGTACTGAATCAGTAGGAGGGTTCAAAAGGGGATAGAACGGGCACATAATATAAGGGGGCAGATGGGTGGTTGAAGTAGGGAGGACTGACAGGGCAGGCACATGGCAATATAAGGGAGAAGACGGGGGGAGGAGGTTGAAGAAGGGAGGACTGACGGGAGCAAAATCCCAAAATTAGACAGGCTTGGGAAGACTGGGCTGGCCACAAGGCTTTTATCTGCCATCATCTTCTATGTTAAAATCCACAGTACTACCTTTTTTAGGGATAAATAAGTTATACATAATAAAACGGGGTAGCTGATCAAGTCTGGAGGAAAAATATGTCCAAGCGTTGTAATTAAACTGAGTTGTTAGGGTACTAGATTGCTTGTGTTAGACGGTATTCTTTGTCATTTACCTTCAGCCAGGTAATCCAATCATAAAAGCTGAAAACAGTACCAATTCCATGTTTTTTTTGTTTTTTTTTTTTAATTCTGCTTACTTGGGAGGTAAGCTGAATCACAGCAACCCATTTTCAGTCATGCCTAAGGTCAAGGTGCAATCCAAAAAGATGGCATTTACACTGCATTTATTCATTTGTTAACTGTTTAGCTGTACTGGGCCAAGGCCTTTTTTTGGACATTGCTCGGACACAAAGACAGGGCACACATAGACAAAACAATATACAACAATCATGGGATAGACACAAGGGGATCTTAGAAGTAAGGCAAGGTTGGGGGGGAGGTGTACAAACTGGAGACCGAGTAGGGTCTGCGGTGGCACTGTAGGTAGGGAAAATAGGACAGACTAGGTGGGCCAAGAGATCCTTATTTGCCTACAACTTCTATGTTTCTATGTTAAACAAATATACACAATTCAGAGAACACTGCTGCACCATTAACAGAGATAAACAGCCATCCCAATGGCACAGTGCTAGAGTTAAGGTCTGGGTATGAGTCTGTTGCTGAGACAGGGAGGACTGTGAGTTCCATAGGGATGGTGCTGGCTCCCACTGCATGACTACAATGATCACAGATGGCAGACGGAAGCCCATACGGCAGAAGAGACACTACTCAGAATCAGCTGAACAGTGCACAGCAGTGCATACATCACAGTCTTGTAGGAGAAACAAGGAAAAAGCACCCTGACCATGGCAGGATGACACTGACTCCCTTTGCAGGCCCCACATTGCTGACTATACACCCTTTCTCAATGCTGGATTAGGACACTGGAGTGAAACGTTTTTGTTTGGTCTCCAGTTTGGCTATTTTGCACCCTTGCTATATTTACACCTAAATAAACAGACTACATTTATATTGCACACGTAACTTGTGGACTGAACTGTAATTCAGTGCTAGATTACGACACTTGACAGGAAACTGCCCACCCTTGTGATGATGGCCCCTCCATGAGGGCAAAAAGAAAGAGGTAAGTAACAGAGAAGGTGAGTGATGGGCCGAGAAGATGGTGGCAGGTCGGTATAAAGGAGCACAAACAGGAGGTTAAAAAAAATATAGAAACACAGTGGCAGAAAAAGACCAGAGGTCCATCCAGTCAATCAATAAATATGCCATTGTTTAAATACTTTTTAAAATAAAAAGAAAGTTACTATCTCAAATGCTAAACAAGTAATTCGATAGATGCTGGGGCCAGGTTGATGTTTAAGGACCTTAACGAGGACTCAACTCATGGTTAGAATTCACACACACACACGATAATGGGGTAGTCCCCTATATTCTGATCTAAGCAAAAGCAGGAAAAAATAAGCATTGTGGGCAATGTCCTCAACTGACTATTGGTTAATGACGCACACTGGCATCAGCATATGTTTCCTCCACGACTGCTGAAGGATTCAAATGAGGGTCAAATAGCTCTGAGTCCTTGACTCAAACTGAACCACAGGGCCTTCTGCACTACATGGTTATGCTTCTGATGTAATAATGCCCACTGTTCCATGGGGCATTCGTAAGTAATCCCATATATATTATATATATATACATGCATGCTTATTACAGAAAGAAGAAAGTTTTCTTACGTGAACTTTTGATTCTGGAACCGTTTCTGTTTCTAAATCAGTTAACCTGTTCAGGCACTAAAAAACAAACAAAGAAACACAAATTTATTAACAATAACATTTTATACATAAATTATCGCACAGAAAAGTTTGTAGCCACATTGATCCTTGTACAAACTGTTAGAAATTGTAGGTGTTTTGATATCATTTATTGGGCCAACAACAACTCATTTTCAGTACACAAGCTTTCAGGTCTCACAGTGCCCTTTGTCAGGTGATGGCAGTTTTTACAAAAAAACATTTTTTATTATCTTTGCTTGCTGAAGGTAAAACAAACATATTGCTATCACAGTTTACGGATTTTGGAGGCATGACAGAGCTCAACCAATCAGAGTCCTATTATCTGCAGTCTCTACCTGCTTTCTCTGCATTAGGCAATCGACTGCAGATTTTCCAGACACTCAGTGCTGCAAACTGCAGATAGGAACTTCCTGTTGTCCTGCGCAGCTCAACTGTACCCAGCGGGGACATTCTCTGTGCTGATGTTCCTCTCAGCTGCTTGTCAAAACAATACCCTCCTCCACCGATCTTGCTCTTTAGCCCCTTGGGGCTCTAAACAAATGCTGTGTGGCTCTGACAAATGTGGCATTTGTAGCTAACGCTACCCTTAGGGAGTCCAACCAACCCCCCTCCCGACTTTGGACCCAGCAAATTTATTACCTAAAATAAGCCTATTACAGGCATTCAACCTATTGGTGCACGGGGATTTCACATCCATGGTTCCAACTGCCTTCTCTCCTCTCCACAGCTGGTTCCCTTTCACTTTTGCCCACTCAGGGCACTAAACATAGCTGCATGAGCAGCTTTTACTATGGCTTGCTCCCGTCAACTTGGGCCCTCTGCTCCAAGCCTGCCCCTCGGGGCACTAACATCTAGCTGAGGGGGCGGCTTTTACTGCCACTGCTCCTGCCTCAATCGCTGCTCCCCACTGGAAGTCTGATCCACAGCAGTAGGAATGGTTAGGAGGAGGGGAGGGGACACAAGAATCAGTGGCAGGATAAAGAACAAGAACCCAACACAAATCAGGCAGACAAGACAGGCCTAAAGATCTCCTTCTGCCGGCTACTACTTATGTTCTTATGTTCACTTGCAGCATCTGCACATGTCTTATGCCTGTCCCTGCACTGAACCTGTGCAAGACTGGAACCGGGACTCCACAGATGCACTCGCGTCTTTAGCAACAGACTGGACAGCACTTTTCTGAAAGTTCACTCCTGAACAGTTCAGAGACACACTGGGGAGAAGGTGGACCCCATGGGCCAGCAAATCAAGGGAGGGAGAAGTCCATCCTGGAGTCTGACCAACATAAATGCAGCACTCTATGAGCAGAAAGTCACACAAATGCAGCACTCTTCGGCAACTACAGCACACACACACACATACACTACAGACAAGTGACCACAGACTCAGCTTACTAATGATGTCTTGGGCAGTGGAGTTGGAGGCGCAAAGATACACTGCGTATATCTAAGATGCCAAGTAAACATAGCACAGGCCCTTCAGAGGGCACGGAGTCTACGCGGTGGGAACCCCTGATGTAAGGCCTTTGCCACTTCTGCAGTGGGTCTGGAACACCATTCAGCCCCCTCTGAACAGGCCACTATTGTTTTTTTCCCAGCCTTGTGTTAACTCTTAGAGTGATGGGTGGTGCTGCAGGCATAATTTTATTTTTTTTTTAATTTATATAGGTACCAAAGTAGACTACCAGAGCTCCTTCAGTAAATACACACAACCAAGGCACCAGGGACCAAATACTATTAAAATGGACACCTAGGCTCTGAGGAGTGTATGCTACCCCCACTAGACTATTACATTTCTTTACTTTCTCTTCCATGCTCTATATTTTTTATTCTTTTCTTTCTATTCTCACTTTGCACTCACTTTGACTTTAAACTGCATCTTTTCTTTGACAATACCCTTAATTTTACTTCTACTATCATACTATACTCCTACACAATTTATACTCCACTACTCGGTCATGACTCTCACCATTTACTACTATTATTCCAACCCATTTCTCCTTTAGTTTCCCAGGTCTGCTGGATGACACCTGTCGTCCTTTCAGATTAGTATCTTTGTCATTTATTTCTAACTCTTTAGTTTTCTCTTCTAGGATCACCTTTGTGTCTCCTTAACATCCTCTTATCTTGCTTTTCAGGTTCCTAATGAATTCTCCATGTACTCAGGATTCCCCTACCCCATCTAACCAGAAAAGAAGAAATTAACTTCATACTTACTGTAATTTCCTTTTCTGTTAGCTCCAACATTGCCAATGGGGTAAACATTACAACTGGCTGTTGTGTAAAAAGAGATTCTAGCCGTATTGGTCCTTGGAAAACAGGAGATGATAGAAGATTTGATACCTTTTATTGGACCAAGTGTCTTGTAAACTGGGTATAGTGCACACCTACCAGGGGAATGGCACAGCTAAAGCTTTAGAATGTTGGCCACCTGAGGATTCCTTGCACTATCAGTGAATACCCAGTTATTACTTACTATGCAGTGCCATGAGAGCTACATACACAATAAAAACAGAATCACATAGTTATCATAATAAAAAACTGTCTTACCTTCCTATCTGGCCTTCAGGGAAAGGATACATTTCTTGGACCCACAAAAGGTGCCCGAAGTATTCGGCTCTTCTTGACGAGAGAGCATGCCACTTTCAGGCGCTTCCCAGGCGCCACATGTGTCACAAACCTCACCATCTGTGAACTGAAGCTAATATACAATGAGACATGTGCTCTTGTTATCCTTTTCTTTTTTTTAAAGGCAGAGAACTAAACAGCAACAGGAAACGCACCTTAATTGACCAGCGAAACCCGTTAGCCTGTAGTCGTAGAAAATTAATAAATCAGCATATAACAATACATATCAGAGTGCAGTGCAGCAAGACTGAGAGAGATCCACATAGGGGATTTTACTGAAAAACAGATCTCTCTCCTAGCATGCAGGATAAGATTCTCTCTCAGGAGCCAGGCTCCTGGGCGGATCCCACTGACAATGTTGGAGCTTACAGAAAAGGAAATTACAGTAAGTATGAAGTTAATTTTTCTTTCTGTAGTGCTCCACATTGTCAATGAGTAATCATTACAAACTGGGTTCTAAAAGCAGTACCCAGACAAACAAGCGTGTGTGTGTGTGTGTGTGTGTGTGTGTGTGTGTGTGTGTGGGGGGGGGGATTTTATTCCTTATGGCAGATGCTTCAGAATTACTTGCAAACTGTTGTCTGCAACACTCTGCGACCAAAAGCTGCATCAGCAGAACTCTGAACATCCAATTTATAATGTTTCCTGAATATGTGGACAGAGGACCACATAGTTTCCTTGCATAGAAACATAGAATTTGACGGCAGAGAAGGACCGCTTGGCCCACCCAGTCCGCCCATTTCCCTACCTGATGGATAAGCTGCAGATCCTAGTTAACCAGCAGCCTACTTCTTCCTATCCCAACCCCCTAGAATTGCCTTATGACTGTCCCATGCATGTTTGAATTCCACCACTGTTTGTGACTCCACAACCTCCTCTGGAAGGCTGTTCCATACATCCACCACCCTCTCTGTGAAAAATGCTTCCTTAAATTACCTCTGAGCACCCCTTCTATCTTCAAATTGTGCCCCTTGTTCTTGCACCTCTTTTTTTTGAAAGATGCTGCCCTCTTGGACTTTGTTGATTCCCTTGAGGTACTTGAAGTTTCTATCATGTCCCCCCTCTCCCTCCTTTCCTCGAAGCTATACATATTAAGCTCCTTAAGTCTCTCTTCATATGTCTTCCAGTGCAGACCCTGCACCATTTTAGTTTCCCTCCTCTGGACAGCTTCCATCCTGTCTATGTCTTTGCGGAGATTGGGTCTCCAGAACTGCATGCAGTACTCCAGATGGGGTCTCACTAGCTGTCTGTACAGAGGGATAATAGTTTTCTACTGGTGATGCCTCTCCCTATGCATCCCAGTATCCCCCCAGCCCTCCTTGCTGCCCTCTCACATTGCTTGCCCACCTTTAGGTCATCTGATATGACTACCCCCAGGTCCCTTTCCATTTTTGTTGTTGTTAGTATCTCACCCCCCATTGTGTACTCTTCCCCTGGGTTTTTGTTTCTCAGGTGCATTACCTTGCATTTCTTAGCACTGAATCTAAGCTGCCATACATTTGACCATTCCTCTAACCTTGCCAAGTCCCTTCTCATCCTTTCCACTCCACCTTGTGTATCAACTCTGTTGCAGATCTTTGTGTCATCTGCAAAGAGACATACTTTTCCTTCCAGTCCCTCTGCAATGTCACTTATAAAGACATTGAAGAGGACTGGTCCTAATACTGAACCCTGCGGTACCCCACTACTAACCCCCCTTTTTTCAGAGTGGACTCCATTTACTATTACTCTCTGTGTCCTATTCTCCAGCCAATTCTTTACCCAGGCTGTCATCTTGGGACCCACTCCCAGGCTGGCCAACTTGTATATTAATCTTTTGTGTGGGACTGTGTCAAATGCCTTGCTAAAGTCTAGGTAGGCCATGTCCACAGCCCCTCCCTGATCAACTACTTTGGTCACCCAGTCAAAGAAATCTATCAGATTTGTCTGGCATGACCTTCCCGCTGTGAATCCATGCTGCCTTGGGTCCTGTGCCCCTCTGGCCTCTAGATAGTTAACAATTCTTTCCTTCAGAAGTGATTCCATCATTTTCCCTATCACTGAGGTTAAACTAACAGGTCTATAGTTTCCTGCTTCTGAAGTTGTAGCTTCGCCACTCAACACCTAGGAAGTTGCCATCGCCCTGGTGGAGAGAGCCTTGATAAGAGCCAGAGGCCTCTTCTTTTTCACCACATAGGCCTAGCAACACAGTCCCCCCCCCCACCCACCTAGCTAGAGTGGGTTTAGGGGCATTTTGTCATTGTTTGGTAGGCCCAAAATGCACAAACAGATCATCTGACTTACGAAATTCAGATGTACATTTAAAGTATAACGTAACGGTGCAAAATAATTCAAAACTTGTACAACTCCTTCCCTTGAATAGAGAAGACTGCGGACGGTCAGACATAAATCTATGTCCTGGACTCCTGGAAGGTGATACGCACCTGAGGGATGAACACCGTTCTGAATACCACCTGTTCTTATGCCTAACAAGGTATGGCTCCTTAACAGAAAAAAACAACACATCTAGCGAAGTAGATGGGAGTGGTTTGGAAAACTTCTTGTAAGGAGCATTCAGAACCCTGATATCCCACAACAAGCCAGATACGACAGTAGATGTGTCCTACAAACATGTGCTTATGAGTTCCAAAGCCAAAAAAAAAAAAGACGGACTGTGATGGCCCGGCCCAGGCCGCTCAATGAACTCAAGGCAACCTCTCCGCGTTCTTAGAGAAAACAAATACATTTCGGAATAGGGGCCATTGAAGAAACCTTTCATAACTGGTCTAAGGGAAAGAGAGAGGTTGTCCCTATCGGAGCACAGGCTGCAGACACAAAGATTTCTGGCAGCCATCAAGGAGTCAAGTGGTCTATTTTTATTTTTGATGGCCTCCTCCACTCAAGAGCTAAGGCACGAGCTCTATAATTCTTGAAATTTGGGGGGGTTGAGAGAGAGAGAGATCCTGAGTATGTCTCTGCACACCAGAAAGCATAAGAGTGCTTGCTGAACAAGATCCTCTAAGTCAGAGAACTATAGTCTACTCGGTCGCTCAGCAGGTAACAAGGAGCAACTCCCTCTAGAGCATCCTTATTTCAATTGATTATTATCTCAGTATCCTTTGAGAAAAGGTATCAATAGAGGGATAAACGCTCTGCTGATGGCCCATTCTTGAGGCAGAGTGACCACTGCCCTTGTCTGTGGTCACCTATGAGACTAAAGAGCCTTCTCGGATCTGAACCCTGAGGCTGGAGGAACAGATTAATCTGAGGTCGACCAAACCAGTTGAACAGGAGTTCGAAAACACCTCCGGTCCAACTTCCACTGCATGGGATGAACAAACTGCGACTTAAGCAGTCCGCCCGAAGGTTAAACACCCCTGCCAGGGAACTGACGACAGTCTGGCGACCTCTCAAAACATCTCATGTGCCTTAATGGTTATGTACGAGTGCCTGCCATGTGCAGCATCAAGAATGCACACTAAAAAGGAGCCAGGCAGGCCTTCTCCATCTCCAGAACAGTGATGTGGAGATGCTCTTTGTAGGCTGGTCAGGATCCCCGAGTGGGAAAAGGGCTCTGACCTGTCTCCCATCCAGCTAGGCTGACATTTGTTGTGAAAAGATCTAGTGGAACTTGCTCAGATCTTGCACATCCACTCACTATTTCAGGGAGTGAGGAAGTTAAGCGGCAAAAAGAAAAAACTGGCTGATAATCCACCGAGGGATCCCAAGCCTACAATAAACCCATTAAATAGGCCACATCTAGAAGTGGGCCCATGGGATTAAAACTGTCGGTGCCTATCCTGAGGCCTGACATCAGTGAGCCAGCAGGCCACTGATTCACCACCCGGGAAAGAAGAAATTAATTTCATACTTACCATAATTTCCTTTTCTGTTAGCTCCAACATTGTCAATGGTTAATCATAACAACTGGGTATGGTGCACTTATACCAGGGGAAATGGCATAGTCCAATTTTTAGAATGTTAGGCATATGAGGATTCCATGCAACTGCAGTTCCCCAGTTACTACTTACTGCGCACTGCCATTAGCTACACATGGTCATGTTTCCTAAACCACTATTACACATTCACCAATACATTAAATAAAATACTGTATTACCTTCCTAGCAGGCATTCGAGGAAGGAATTTTTCTCCTTGGGCTCCAGGTCTGGATTATTTGGTCCTTTTGCAGGGATGACCTTTAAAGTGTAATAGGTCTCATACAGTCACAGACCTATGAACTGAAGTTAACACAAAATGAGGCAGGTTTTCTGGTTTCTTTTTACTGAGTGCAGCGAATTACCTGCAACAGGAAAAAAACCTTAAGGAGGACTAACATACCTGTTAACTTGTGGTCACAGATTAATTGGAGAAAACCTTATTTTTTAATTATATCAGAGTACAGTGCAGCAGAACAAAAAGAGAGAGATCCGAGTAGTGGATTTTAACGAATCGAATCTCTCTTCCAAAATCTCGGATAAGATTCTCCTAAGCAGGCCCCACTGGCAATGTTGGAGCTAACAGAAAAGGAAATTACGGTAAGTATGAAGTTAATTTCTTCCATCTGTAGTGCTCCACATTGTCAATGAATAATCATAACAACTGGGTTCCAAGAAGTAGTACCCACACAAAAAACTGAGAGGAGGGAGAATATTATCCCATATACAGTACCTGAAAATATCAGAAAATACCTGCGAACTGCTGCCTGCAACACTCTGTGAACAAAGGTGTATTAGCAGAAAAACTCTGACAACCAATTTGTAATGCTTATGAAAGCGTGGAGAGAAAGCCATGTAGCTGGCTTGCATAAATCTAAAAATGAGGCATCGCCTCTCTCCGCCGAGGAAGTTGCCCTCACCAAGGTGGAGTAAATTCTGAAGAGAGCCAGAGGCTTATTTTTTAATTTTTTTTTTTTTGGACAACACAGGCCTTAGCAACGCAGGCCCACTCCCATCTAGCTGGGGTAGCCTAGAGGCTTGACGCAGCTTAGCTGCTCCAAAGGAAATAGACCATCTGAGTTATGACACTCAGCCACTCGTTAAAGATCATGTGCAACTGTTTTTACATATTTTTTATAAAAGCTTGAAAAGCTGACATTCAAGTCCCTGTGTCATGATCAGTGTTTCCTGAAAATGTCATGCTGTTTGATTTTTTGGTTTTCCTTAAATCAGCATTTGTTAATTTACTCTACAGTGGCTGAAAACAGTGGAGTTATTTCTGTCCTCTCAATCAACCTTAGAGTGTAATGACATCATTTTGGAGTAGCTTACTGTTTCAGATTCCCAATCAGAGCAGTACTTTGTAGAGTTAATGGTTTGCTGAGCTCTCCAGGTTCCTTTCAAACCCAGTCTCTGGTTTGTGTTTAGATAGAGCAGCTTAAAATACATCATTCTCTTCCTTTACAAAGCTGACCATTTCGGTTATAATGCTAAACTGAAGTAGTGGAAATCTTTTTCTGTGAGAAATCAGCTTGTCTGTATCACAGCTCTGTTCTTTCTAATCAAACCTCAATTTTTTCTAACTATATAACACAGGGCTGTTTAATGAATATAAAATAAATCAAAATTTTGTTCATTCACGTAACAGTTTGTCTTTGATTTAGCCTTCATAAATACAATTATGTAAGAACATTTTTTGTTTTATGTCAGATTGACAAACAGGTGCTTGTCACACTCCGCTACAGTATTTCAAGCACATGTACTGTCAGAACTCACAAATTTAAGCTCCTTAGTGGTTTCTGTGTGAAAATACATCATGTACGTGAACACCTAGAACCACTATGTGGCATCCTGATGCACTGTGTCTCTGCCCCACAGCTGAGGCAGCTGCAGTCTACTGCCACCAGTCCCCTGCCTTCTGCTCCAGGTTTAAGGCTGCTGCACCCTGCTAACCACTGTCTTCTCCCACACAGTCATGGATTGTGCGGAGGGGGGATTTGGTGGCTGTATTAGTTCTGGTTTGTTCTTTGCTGGGGATGTACGGAGGGTGGGGGTGGGGGGTTAAGTGGTAAGCAAAGGGAAGGGAGATATCTGTAGCAATGTCAGATTATGAGGGAATGGAATTATTCCACAACCGAGAAATGGGTGAGACTACACCTCGAAGGCTGTGATACAGGCTGGCTGAGTTTCCGGGGGGGAGGGGCTTGGATCAGGAAGGTGGAGGCTATAACTAAAACAGAGATAAATGGGATCTTTAAGGATACAGTCCCTGAATGTTAAGGGACTCAACACAACAGCAAAGCGAATATCCATCTTGAGGGACCTAGCCAGATCTAAATGTGATTTAGGATTGCTGCAGGAAACACATCTGCCGACCTCCGAGCACACCAAGCTGAGACGCTTATGGGTGGGAGATGTTGTTTCCTTGTCGCACCCGAATGCCAAAAAGGCGGGGGTGGCCATTTTGATTAGAAAGGGCTTTAATGTTTCCAAACTCAACACCTATGCTGATGCAGGGGGAAGGATAGTGGCAGTCTCGGGGAAAATAGTGGACAGAACCATACACGTGGTGAACATCTATGCCCCCACCCCGTGCAATACACAATTCTTTAGACAAGTATTCGGTTACCTGGCCACCTTAGACCAGGGCTAGATCATTGTGGGTGGGGATTGGAACTGCATGGAAAACCTAATGCTAGACAGATCAGGGGTAGGGAGAGCAGCTGATAAGGTGACAGCCAGGGTCCTCTCGAATTTGAGAAAGGAGGTTGGCCTGGTCGATACTTGGAGGGAGAAATTTCCCACCAGCAGAGATTACACCTTCTACTCTCATGCTCAAGCCTCCTACTCTCGAATCGATAGATTTTACATGCAGAAATCATGGTTTCACGCAGTTCAAGATCAAGAGGTTTACCCTATCTGCCTTTCGGACCATGCTAAAGTAGGACTGACCCTGGGGCTGGGCCCCCTGAGCAGGAAGACGGTATAGCGTCTTAATGCGGGGTTACTGAAAGACCAAGCCTTCACTTCTAAAATTAGGGAAGTTATCTCTAATTATTTAGCAGAGAATACTGGCTCTACCTCCAAGCCTAAATATCTCTGGGATGGTATGAAGGTAGTAGTGAGGGGGGAGGCAACTGCATATGCTTCTTACAAAAAGAAACCCATGCAGCAACAAGAGGATAGCCTAGAGCAAAAAATTAGGGAACTGGAAGCACTGCACAAGAGAGGAGGGTCAGCTGATATTCTAGGGGAACTTAAAAAAGTAAGAGAAAAACTGCAACAAATTACAGCAGCCAAGATGGAAAATGCCCTTAGATTTGTGGCCCAGAAATACTAAGAGGGGGGGAAATAGGGCTGGGCAGCTATTGGCCTTCTGGCTACAAAAGCAAATGGCAGACAGATATGTACCCCTGGTTAGGAACTCTGATTCCTCCAGGGAGATAGAGACAAAACCCCAAATGATAGCACATTGCTTCCAGAAGTTTTACCAGAGACTATACACCTCAGAGGCATCCGATAATCAAGCGGAGAAAATTAAAGGCTTCCTAGACAAATTAAATTTGCCTAAACTTACGACCTCACAAGGATCACTGCTGGATCAGCCTTTTACCCAGGAGGAACTCCTGGTGGTGGCTAAAAGACTGAAGCATAACAAATCCCCGGGTCCTGATGGCTTCATCAGTGAGTACTATCAGAAGCTCTTGAAGGAACTATCCCCCTTTACTCCAGATTTATAATCTAGCGCACAAACCTCAAGAGGCCTCGGATACCTGGGCCAGAGCTCTGATATCAGTTTTGCCCAAACTGGGTAAGGATGGGACATTCTGTAGCAGTTATCGACCCATTTCACTCCTGAATGTGGATGTTCAAATTTTTGCCAAATTGATTGCCAACCGTCTCCAGTTGGTGGTCACCCAGTTGGTCCATCTGGACCAGGCGGGCTTCATGCCAGGGAGACAGCTCCATGATAATGTCAAACGACTATTAACAATAATGTCATTGACTTGCAGGGGGCTGGGGGACCACTCAGCAGTGGTAATTTCATTAGATACTGAGAAGGCGTTCGACCGCCTGGAGTGGGCCTATTTGGCGGCGGTTCTGGAGAAGTTCAACTCTGGATCTTAATTCCGTGCATGGGTGGCTGCCCTTTATTATGGTCCGGTTGCACAGGTCAGGGTGAATGGGACGTTATCACAGCCCTTTCCCATAGGCAGGGGTGCCCCCTATCCTCGCTGCTCTTTGCACTTAGTATGGAGCCCTTAGCGGAGGCGATCAGATCTTCCCCCAATATCAAGGGCATACAGGTGGGCTTAGTGGATAACCGGGTCTCACTGTATGCGTATGACACTCTCCTTCATCTGGGGGAAGCTGGAGACCTCCCTACCGGGGTCCATGGCCTTACTGGTAAAATATGGCAGTATTTCTGGGTTCAAAATTAATGAAGCAAAATCTCAAATTTTGTCAGTTGGCTCAGGGGTGTCCCAGAGGGTGAAATCCTTAACTAATTTAAAATGGGTGTCTGGGAGCTTCAGATATTTGGGTATCCAAATTCCTTTGGATACAAAGTAAACTTTATCAGCTCAATCATCTTAAACTATTAGAGGAAATAAGGCAGGACTGTGATAGGAGGTCAATGCCCCCCTATCCCTCACAGGTACGGTTGAAACAGTTAGAATGAATGTCCTGCCAAGACTGCTATTTCAATTTGATGGCATTCCGTTATGCCCACCAACGAAATTCTGGATTGACACCCATAGAATACTCCAAAAATATATCTAGGCAGGAAAGAGACCCTGGTTGAAATGGGCGCTGCTTAAAGCAGACAAAGGAAAAGGGGGATTAGGGGTCCTAGATTTGCGGGGATACTACCGAGCAGCACAATTGCAACACCTGGCGGTTCTCCAGGCAGCTCAGGAAATCCCTAGCTGGGCGACTATGGAGTTGGAGACTACCAGAAGAAATATTCTGGGGGCTTCCTTATTTAGTGGGAGGAATCCAGGAATACTGGGCACCATCCCCTCGCCCTGGCTTAAGAACACAGTAGAGGTGTGGTATGCCACACTGAGGGACCTCAAACTCAGAGAGACCATCCCCTTATATGGTAACATTTCTAACTCCTGGGATTTTACTCCAGGGAGAGGGGGAAGTGGGGATCTAGCCACCTTTTCCCAGGTATTCAATGGAGGGACCCTAAATAACTTCACTCAATTGAAACAAGAATTTAATCTACCTCAGGTAGATTTTTATGACAACTTACAACTGAGACATTTCTTGCAGTCCGGAGTCGGGAGGACCTATGCCCAGCCGCCCCCAGAACAACACCAAGCACTAGAATTCCTCCTGGGTATAGTACGGGGTACATGGCTGAAGTTCCATCTGATATTGGCCACGTATAAGTGGTGTAAGGAAACCCCAGATCAGGACCAATATACGCAACAGATTCAACAGAAATGGTAAAAAGGATTGCAGGTGGCAGAAAACCCGGTTGGATGGCCTACAGTATGGGGCTTGGCGCAAAAAACCACTGCATCCTCCTTTTGGAGGGAACTTAGGTGGCAGGGTTTGACATGGTATTTCAGAACTCCGGTGGTCACAAAGCATTTTGGGGGATCTGCTTCAGGGAAATGCTGGAGAGGGTGCGGCCTGTACGGGACTCACGAGTATATTTTCTGGAGCTGCCCCAAAATTGCTGATTTCTGGACCTTAGTCACTAAACAGATAAGTGCCATACTACAGGTTCAGATACCCAGTGACCCCCGCCACCTGTTGCTGGGGGAACCTTCACTGGGGTCAGAGGCTCCAAGACCAGGTATCTGTTCCCAGTACTGATTGCTGCAGCACAGAAGTCAATAACCAAGCTATGGCTGACAGAGAATGTCTCAACGGAGGAGCAGTGGCTCGTCATTTGTGGCCAGATAAGAAACATGGAACAAATTGTGCCTGCAACAAGAGTTAAAGTCCGGTGGCTCCCATTCCTGGAGCTCTAAGCCATGAGGGAAGGAGTTACAACGATTGAAATGTTAGCTAGGGACACTTTGGATAGATAAACCCTCACCTAGGGTGGAGGGAACCACCTATATAGGTATCGACATTTTTATATTTTCATTGCTCTGAATTAATTGTATTGGTCTGATGGGAAACAGCAAAGCTGCGGGGGCTTATGTTGTGTCTTGTCTAAGTTTAATGTTTTGTGTTTTGCACACTTCTGCAACTGTGGTACCATGTCCTAGGAAGAGATTAATTTATCAACTACAAGGAGCAAAAAAGTGCTCTCCTCTCTTTTGTTTTCTTGGTCTGGGACTGATTTTAATGTAACCTATCAGTAGTTTAATAGATTGGTTATCCAAAGTTAAGTACTATATGACCTGTATCAACTGTTGCTTACCAGTGTGTAACTGTTTGTCTGAAAGTTGGGAAATCTAATAAAACTGCAATTTCCAAAAAAAAAAAAAAAAAATACATATAGTTATAACAAAAACACAAACACATATCCACAGCATATACACAAATACAACACATTTCATGAACTGTCAACATATTACCATGACTCAGTTTGTTGGATATTTGAAAAAAAACTAAATTACTAGGCACATTGGCAACAGATGTTTATTCTTGTTTTGCAATCAATTAAAAATTTCTTGGGAGGTTTATCCATTTGTAATTCCTGGGTGTCCAAAGTGCACCAGTGTATATTTGCCAAATAAGAAAATGTCATTTCCCCAAATCTATTTATTATTTTGTTAGGTGTAAACTTATATTTTTTGTGATTCCTCAACCCATGTTTATGTTCTTTCACATGAAGTTTCTTCGCCAAATAACAGAGGGTACTTGTATATATGGTTTTATATATCTGTCCTATCTACTTTATTTCCCTTTTTTCTCCAGAGTATTCCAACCCCAATATTTTATAAATATCACAAGGATGTGTATAATAATCACATCTCAACACAAACCTAGCCAACCTGTTATATAGTGTGTTTACTTTAGTTAATGTCTTTTTATTTGCCAAACCATAAACATGATCGCTATAATCTAATGTCAGAATAAGCAACTGGTTTACTAGCATAGATCTCATACTATAATCCAAGCAAAATCTAGATCATTTGAAAGCCCCTAATCTGGAGTGAACCCTCTTAACCATTTCCTCAATATGGTACTCAAATTTTAAATTGGTGCCAAACCAGATACCTAAATATTTATATGTTTACCTGTTCCAAATTATCACGTTTTTTGTTTTAATGCAGATATCCCTAACTTTTTTCAAAGTAGGCTTGGGTCCGAATACCATTGTTTTGGATTTTTTTACTATTTAGGGCCAACTTAGAGTCAGCAAACCATCCACAAAGAACAATAAAGTCTTGTTGTAATGTTTTCTCCATTTCTTCTCAATCCAATCCAGTGGCAACCAAAAACCGTGTCATCGGCATAAAGTCTGATATAAGTTTTTCTCATTCTTTCAGAAACTTGATTTACATAAAATCAAGAATAATGTTGGTCCTAAAATTGAAAACCCTGAGGGACTCCTCTAGAATTTCTTTCTTTATTTGACAGTACTATACCTAACTGTACTTGCTGTGATCTGTTATTTAAATATGATACGAACCACCTGCAGGTGGTTAAATAAAACCCAACTACTAACTTTTCAATAAAGGAAAAAGGGCACACTAGATGGTCTAAAAGGGGTAGTTAGATATGGAATCAGAGCCTCACACCAATATCCAGACAGGAGAGGGATACTGATCTAAAAGGTAGGAGCCTTGAAGCATGTGGCTCTGGCAGAAAAGAAAGAGGGGATGCCCACAATTGGGAACCCCTTGCAATGGAGATGGCACAATGTACAAAAATTGGAATAAATCACACAGACTCCTGGAAAAACCAAATCAAGTGCTACCTGAGAGAGGATTCACTGAAAGCTAGTCAAAATATGTCCCCTTTTTCGCCATCAGGAAAAAAGGAAGGGATCTTAGGTGGATGTGGAGCTCTAGCGCTGAGCAGCCCAAAGGAGTCGAGATGTGTTCCTCTCCACAGGGACCCCAAAGGGTAGTGAGCTAACAGCTCAGCTGGCATAAGAGAAGAAAAAGGGCATACTAACCAACAAGGAGAGTCTGGCATAGTCAAAAGAAAAAAAACACAACATAAAAAAATACCTGCTTCTCCTGTAATAACAGGGATGCACCCTGTGTAAGAGCTAGTGTACTTGACCCAGTCCAGTGCACAGCACTCTTCCACAGATGCTGCAACTGGAAAGTGGAGTTAGACTGGACAGTGCACACAGTGCATTTAACAACTAAGAGGTACATACCCTGGGAAAGGGATATACCCTGGGCAGGGAGGAGGACAAAGAAAGAAAAGGGAAGGAAGGGAGCTTCCTTCTCTCATTTGCCTTTGGTTGGTATGAGGACTGTAAAAGGAACCCTCAGCCCAGGTTTGTTTTTTTGGGGTAAGACTGGAAACCCAGCAATGGATCCCCAACCCCAACTTTTTTTTTTTTAAACTAGTATACAGAGGGCTTAATATTCAAAGGGGCTGTGCCTGGCACAACCGGCGAGTTGTGGCGCAAACCCACAATGTGCCCGTGCAATATTCAAAGGGGGACTTGCAGCACAAGTCCTGATGTGCCGGGCGATTGGTATGTGTCATGGTGCATCTGAAGGGCCATGCCCATGCTATCTGGCACATCTCAATATTCAGCCCGAGATGTGGTGCGATCTGTTGGCACAACCCCAGATGCGTAGCATACTGGGGCACAAAGTTGAGCCACAAAAAAAGGCTCAAATCCTGGCCATCAACAGGTAGGCTGCTGTACTGCAGTGTGCAACACAGTAACCGCCAGCCGTGGGTGGTCACCCGCCCACACAGGACACTGTCCACAAGCACTCTAACTGTCCTTGGCAGTCCAGTGGTACCCCCCTCCCTTCCGTACCCCGATCGCAGGTACTAGTGAATACAATAAAATCCCTTGAGGTCTAGTGGTACCACCCTCCCTGCCCGTAGCTCCAATCACGGATATTGGTATATAAATAAAATGCCCTGGTAGTCTAGTGGTAACTCCCCTCCCTCCCCATAGCCTGATCACGGTGAAAATGCGTACACGTCAGTCCTGGTGATCTAGTGGTCCCCCCCACCTCACTCGATGCAGCGATCGCTGTAGAAAGACAGAAATCCCCTTCCCTGGTAGGCTAGTGGTCCCCCCACCCCACCCGATGCACCGATCGCTGGTGCTCCATAATGACACAGATTCCTGGTGGTCCAGTGGCACCCCCACCCACAAAAGGACCCCTACCACCCAGCTCCCCAGTCATCAGCGGGCAGCTGCAACCCCGCATGCATATTGCCAGCTGCCAGCCAAATGTCAGCTTATAGTATATCAGAAGCCATTGGTCCACACTGTGGACCAATGGGTTTGCAGCATATTAGATAGACGGCTCGAAAAATATGTGAATGAATCTCATATTTTCGATCAGCCTAGTATAGTATGCCTGCAAGCCCATTGGTCTAGAGTGTGGACCAATGGGCTTCCAGATCATACTGTAAGCTGTCATTCAGCAAGCAGCGGGGCTGTGCGGATAGGGGTGCCACTGGATCACCAGGGATCTGTGTCATTATGGAGCACCGGTAATCGGTGCATCAGATGGGGGGACAACTAGCCTACCAGGGAAGGGGATTTATTTCTTTCTACAGCGATTGCTGCATCAGGTGGGGTGGGGGGACCACTAGATCACCAGGGCTGAAGTGTATGCATTTTCACTGCGATCGGGTTACAGGGAGGGAGGGGGGTTACCACTAGACCAGAGCTTGTATTTTATTATTCATACCACGATCGCGGTTACGAGGCGGGGAATGCCCCAGGACCCCCTCAGTCCCCACAACATTCAGTGCAGGGAGTCAAGTGCATTTTGCAGAGCTGCCCTGAGCAGCTCATGCAAATGGTGCCATAATGATATACAAATGGCCCCATTTGCGCCTTGCATACATTATGGCCCCCATTTGCATGCTCAAGTCTGAATATCTTCGACGCAGTACCAAGCGCAATCTACAGTTGCGCTGGAGCATTCCCAGTCCTCCCTGTCTGGGGAATGCGCAGGCGCACTGTATATGCGCCATGCACATTCTGTGCTATATTCAAAGGTGATGTACCATGGCACATCACCTTTGAACATCTCCCTGTCCTGGCCCCAGCGCATCTCAGTTGTGCTACGCCTCCACTTGCGCCATTGTCTGGCACAGTCTGAATATCTGGCCGAGAGAGTACAACTGGGGAGATGCCAGGGTACTAGATGGTGCCAGCCAGCACTATCAGGGTAAACTGCCCAGTAGCCCTGGCTCTGCTAGAGCAGGGATTTGAGGGTGGGTGTGGTAATCAATGGTAAAGATATTCTGGAAGTTCAACAGTTATAATAAGTTTGTAACTTTCATATCATCCAAGAATCACTGATTCTCTCTTATGGGTCTGAGTACCAAGTTTCCCTTCTTATCTGCGGGAGGAGCTGGCTCACCTTGAGGGTAATAGATACCCTCAGCTCTATGCGTGGGAGAGAACATCTGAGGGCAGAGGCTCCTTACAGGTCTGGTGAGATCTGAGACTGGTTAGATCCAGGTGGGGACTCCTGTGGCACAGGAGCAGAAGGGTTCCCAGTAATCCTTAGGAAACTGTGCAGTATGAGGACTATGACACTCCTGTTTGGAAGCTTTACAGTATTTAGGTTCCTAGTACCAAGAGTACCTCCTAGTTGTACACCCAGTCTTGCTTCCTCACATGCTCTAAGCTAACTTGCACATTAAAAGCCACTGTTTCAGCTCCACTGTTTCCATCTCTTTACTGAGCTCCCTACACTTGGTCTGAGCAGCCCCCCCCCCATATCCTCCCACACCTACTATTACTATGGCCCACCTTTATACCATTACCCTGGACTATCTTTATACTTCCTCTTGTGTCTCTCATCAGCCCCCTGCTACCTATCCTCTACATCTTCCTCACCAGACCCTAATAATTTCCCATTTCTCAAACCTCATTGCCTCAAAAAATATGCATCCTAACTCTACTCCGCTACTCTACTCAAACTGCCTTATTCAACTAGCTGCTTTTGTGACTAAAAAATGCTTCCCCCCCCCAACCCGCTTCGTCCACCATAAACTCTGGCACTTCCTTCTCCTTGCTCTCCTCCTATCAGGTGATGCTGAGCCCAACCCTGGTCCTTCAGCCCATCTCTCCTATATGGATGCCCACTGGAAGGCTGTCAGAGGACTTTGGATTGTGCATTTAAACATAAGAAGTCTCCTTTGTAATTTAGTCGAAATTGAGGCTTGGGTTGCCCTTTATCACCCAGATATCCTATGTCTCTCCGAGACGTGGCTGAAGCCCTCCACCCTGACACAGCTTGATCGCTACCCAATTGTAACATAATAAGACGCAACAGACTCTCTGCCAAACATGGAGGTGACGTAGCTATTTACTATAAATGCCACTTAAACTTATCTGCTTTCCCAACACCTGCTCTCTCCCATTGTGAATCTCTCCACTCCATCTTCCTCCTAGGACCAAAGAAACTACACACTGTATGTGCTTATAACCCCCCCCCCCCCAGCAGGTGGCACCACTGGCCCCTCTGAACTTCTTTCCCACACTGCCTCAACTACTGGACGCAATGAAGTTCTCATCTTAGGTGATCTTAGCCTCAACTGGATTAGAAAATCAAACAAGACTCTTCACAACACGTTCCATGGCCACAACCTACGTCAACTCATCCCCGACCCCACTAGGATCACAACTACCTCCGTATCCAGTACCTTAATCGACTGGGCCCTGACAAATCGCACAGATAGAAAAGCTAGTGCTAGCACTCTTTCTGATGCCATTTCTGATCACTCACCCATATACTGTATTTGGTGCTCTGGTTTGAATCCTTCCCCTCCTCCTAAATACATCTCCTTTCGAAACTTTGCCTACTTAAACCAAATGGCATTCCTGCATGACCTCTCTATGATTGACTGGTCATGCATCTTTACATCCAATAATGCGCAGATGGCCCTAGACTACTTTCTAACCAAGTTCGGTGTGCTACAGTACCTGTACACCCCTTTACTCTTGCACCGCATCCATGGCACAACTACCAGGTGGATTAAGAAAGATCTCCTTCTCAAATAAGAGCTAGGGACAAAAGCTGGGTGTGCTATAAGACCTCAGTCCGCTATTCTGACTATTGTGACTACAGAACCATGAAGAATGCCTTCAAGAAAGGTATCCACCATGCTAAGAGCTCTTTCTGCAAAGATTTTCTGACTAATGCTGCAGGAGACTCGAGGAAATTCTGGTCTCACATTAAATCCTTCCTTGGAGCAAAACACTTCCAAAATGCAAATGACATAGTCCTTAATGGTGTTCATTGTAATAACCCTGTCACCATCGCTAACTCCTTCAATTATCACTTCTCAGACCGATCTAGCTATGTGGCTTCTTTCTTCTCTATGTCGTCTTCCATTCCTCACTCCAATGATAGAAACTCCTACTTTCTTCCTCCATTTAGGTTCCGTGTCATAACCAGATCGGAAGTATTTAACTGGCTCAATACCATCTCTGAGAGCACTAGTGTTGGCCTCCGATGGGCTTGAGCCAAGACCCCTGAAATTTGCTGCCCCTACATCGCCTCTCCCTGGCCAAAATTTTCAATCTATTCCTCTGCATTGGCTCTGTTCGCAGCATCTGGAAGACTGCCAGGATAACCCTGTTTCAAAAAGGGTGACCCTAAAAAATATCTTTAATTATCGGCCCATCGCTATACTCTCAGTTCTCAGTAAAATCCTAGAGAAACTGTTTGCTCGACAAACTATTGCCTTTCTCCTCAACCACAGCCTCCTCTCAGACACCCAACATGGTTTCCACAAAGGCCACAGCACTACTACAGCCCTCCTTAAATTTACAAATGACACAAAAATAGCCATGGTCTTTATAGACTTAACTAAGGCATTTGACCTAGTTGACCACACCCTTCTCCTCTCCAAACTCCGATTTATTGGTTTCTCCCCAGACGTTGTGGCTTGGTACAATAGCTACCTAATGGATAGGAAACAAGCTGTAAAATACAACTCCGCCATCTCCGATGTCACCACAATAAACACTGGGGATCCCCAGGGCTCTATACTCGGTCCCCTCCTTTTTTCTGTTTTCATTAATGACACCTCCCTGAATACCTCCACTAGCTTGTCCCTGCTCTTTGTGGATGACTTAGTTCTTTACTTCTGCTCCAGGAATATCTCGAACATTAATGCCATCTCTTTTCGGACCTCCATCATGTCCAATCCTGGCTCTCTAACAGCAAGCTTGTTCTTAATAGTAGCAAACCCAGGCCATGCTCTTTGGCTCTGCCCCCAGACTTAGATCCTGCCAAGGATGACTTGAGGTCTCATGTGTGGATGGCTCCATACTGGACAGTGTCTGCTCCATCAAGTATCTTGGTATCACACTTGACCCCTCCCGGGATTTTGATCTACACATCTCTTCCACCTGCTAATCAGTTAATTCCAAAATTAGCATAGCATACAAAACTAGCTACGGTATGTCTTAACTCCTTCAGCCAGAACAGCTATTGCCCAGGGTATCCTATTCCCAGCGCTTGCATATGGCTTGGTCACCCATGTTGGAGCTTCCAAAGCTAGCCTCTACAAATGGGATACCACCTACAATAATATTTGTCACTTTGCATTAGTGTCCTCCCTGTCTTACTTACCACTGCCAACTATATGCTGATCTACACTGGCCCTCCCCCTCTGCCCACCGTCTTCTCTCCTTTGGCTCCTTGATAGATAGCATTAATAGATCTAGCACACCCTCATCCTTAGCTGTCATGTTAAAATCAACAGAACTCCTCTTATGATCTTAGGTCAGTCAAACAAACCCTCCTCCATGTCCCTAAGTGTAAAACATCTATGGGTGCCTGGGCCTTCTCCTATACTGCTCCAAAACTCTACCTCTAGATATCTGGCTTGCGCCAACCCATGCCCATTTCAAATGAATGCTTCATGGACACCTAATAAAATCTACCCCCTGCTCTTGACTTCATCCCCCTTAAACTCCTCTTTGTATACTATGGCCTTCCTGTGACTCCCATCCTCAATCACCCCCCCCCCCACTTGCATTTATACCATTTTCACCTACTCAAATCTTCTTCTCTACTTACCCTACCTTGGTTACTCCTTTGTAGTCACCGCTTGACCAAGCTTCCTCCTTTCCCTCTACTTCCTGGGGTTCATACTACTAAGTACTTACTTTAACATGATACTTGCTGCCTGCTCTGCTTTTGTTTTGTTCACTCATATGCATTAATATGTAAACTGTACATTCCTACCTGAAACTGACTGTACCCCCCAATTCTTTTAAATGCTCATTATGCTGTTTTTATTGTCTCTGTTGCTTTTCCGTGATTATGTGTAGACTTGTTGTAATCTTACCTGTTTAACTCCTATTCTTGACCAGTACATACATCTCCTTGTATTTGTAACCATTGCTATTGTGTTTGATTTTAACTTGCACCCTCCTAGGTCATGCCTGAAAATAGGCATTTTATGTTTAGTGCACCTACCCAGTTATCAAAAACAAATAAATAAATAAAGTTCCGACCTGACCCAGGGGAGAAGAAGTGAGCCTCTTAGAAGTGCGAGTTAGGTCGGCTCCATGGTGCTGAGCGAAGGGGTTCACTCGGCATGCTGGCGACCTGGGTTCGCGCCCCAAACCCTGGTACCAGCAGCGGAGACCGGCAGGTAGGGGATCCAGAGCGTACATTGGACACTTCCCTCCCGGGAAAGGGGGGGGCCTTGGCACCTCTAGGTAGATTGGGAGTCATGCTAGGGGGCGTGAAACCTCGACACACCCCAGCACGTCCCAGCCTCAGGTCGCCAACCCCACGCAGGGCCCAATCAGGGTACAGTGGGTGGGCCAGAGAAGCGGAAAAATCCCCCTGACCGACTGCATGATGGACATCATGCCACAGTAGCCCGAGATAGCCCGTGCTGATGCCCCACCGGCCCCCGGACTAACTGGTTCTGCCTAAGGGCACTTCTCCCCTGAAGGGGGGGCCGACCCCCCCAACGAAGAGTTATGTTGGGTTACCATACCTCTCAACCTCCTGCCTCATAAATCAGGGACAAGGCTTAAAAAAATCAGGGACAAAGGACCAAAATCAGGGACACATCTTCAAAATTGGAGCTATCCACTCAGGAAGCAGGTAGAACAAGGTGCCTAGTGTAAAATGCATTTTCTAAGGAAGAACAAGTCTGTAACTTTAATGTTTGACATTATTTTGTGCTTACAACTCCCATTATTTGGTCATGGAAACACAATTTTTAAGAGGTACAGAGTCAAATTTTGAGGCCAAATCAGGGACTTCCCTGAAAATCGGGGACAGTTGAGAGGTATGTGGGTCACCTGGGGCCGGCAGGGGCAGCAGATGGTGACCGGGGAAGAGGATGGCCCAAGGAGTGGCTGGTCGAGTGGGGAGGTAAAACAAAAAAAAGAGTGCAAGTTAAGCACCATACGCCAAGCCAAACGTGCCAGTCAGGAGAGACGAAGCCATGCCATACGTCTAATGCAGAATGCAGTTCCTATCAGTCTGGAGGCCACCTTGTTGGCATTGTAAGATGCGCTCAACTGGTGCTGTGCTACCTCCAGATCCCAGTTAGAAAGGTCATTGGCCTGCCTGTCTCGCTTGGTGGCAGTGCAGCTAACAGGCTGTGTACCTGCAACCATAGGCAACGACTTAAGGTTGCCATAAGTGCCTGGTGTGCAGACACACACATGAGGACAAATGCTGATGTGAAAGCCTTCCTCCCAAGAGCATCCGTGTGAGTTAAATCTGCATCTGGGGGTTGGTCAAGTGCGAGGCTCAGTGGCACTGATAGGGTCAGCAGTACCTAAAGCCCTGAGGTGGGGTGAAGTACCTCACCTGCTGATCCTGTGGGTGTGCAATATCACACAAGAAGGTTCCTTAGAAAGGCAGGATTGGACAGGGGACACCTCCACACTGCCCTAAATATCTTCTCCTAGGTCAAGTAAGAACGACTACAGTGTCGATGTTGGGAATTCCAAGAAGTATCAATGGCAGGGCTACTGGATTGTGGCTTGCATGGGCTTCAAGGTCAAGCACCTGGATTACATCCACCAGGAATCACTGGTGCAGGGCATACTCAGCAGAATGATGGGGTACAGGGCCTACTCAGCAGAAGGGAGGCAGACAGACGATTCGTTGTCCTCACCAGGGTACAATGAGAAAGACAAGATGCCTCCTCAGGACAGGGTCAGTACCGTAAAGAAGTGCCAGGACTCGGCCCTGTCTGACTCCCTATATTAATCATCTAGGGCACCAATCCATGCCCAGTGTTGCTCCCACATTAGAGGTCCCTCAGGGCCAATAAACAAAGGCATCCTTTCCAGGAATTGACAAGGCCCCTCTAGAAGGGGTTCAGACTCCGGGGCCTCAACCTGGCAGCAGAACTGTGTAGGGGACCACACTCGAGGGGAGTGCCTAGCAGAGTCACCCAAAGGGTGTCCTCCAGGATCCCAGGAGTGATCTAATCGCTGCCCATGGGGGGATACCCCCAGGTGAGGAGAGCGGAGCAGTACAGGTCCCACAAGGCAAACCAGATCCTCACTGGTGGCAGTAACATTCAACGGCTCTAGAGAAAACTCCATCTATGGGCTCAGGATCGTTGACAGCCTTAGAGAGAGGGTCATCCCCATCACCATCACCATGGCCTGCATCGCCCTCGATACCATGCTCAATGTCGACTTCAAAGTCGTGACCGGGACTATCACCCTCCTCAGTGTAGCAGATGAAACCAAAGTTGGGGACAACCTCTGGAACAAAATCGCTGTGGTCAGCACCTTGCCTGGAGCTGGACCTAGGACCAGCACAATGACCATCGCCACCTCTGTCACTTTGTGTCTGGAGTCATCACCCTCCTCAGCGTCACTAGCGACACCATTGATGGCGACAACATCTGAACTGTCAACAATGCGGACAACAGCCTTGGTGATGCTGCATCTCCTGACACTTAAGAACAGTGTCAGAAGGTGGGGACTAGCATCGTCCCTGGTGCCACCTGCTGCGTCGTCACTGCAATCAGTGACAAAAGCACGGGCAACACCAGAGAACAGGGTCAAGATGTCCACCAGTGATGACCGAATGTACAGCTGTGGCCTCCCCACTGGGGACATCTGCTGCTCAGGGCAGGCAAACTGTGGAAGGTTTGCAGTCAACCACCCAGAAGGAGTGGACTGTCTACCAGATCTATCCATTTAAGTCTCCAACGCTTCAGTGCGGTAAGTTCAAGGAGAACTCCATGCTTCCATGGAACCAGAGGTCCTGGGAAGAGACTCAGAGGAAATGCCTAACAACCTGTTTTTGGTTGCACATGTGCGAGGCCTACCTCTAAAAGGTGAGGATTAGACAACCCCAAATCAACGCATGGTTCTTCAGGGTATGGCTGTCCTTGGAGAAGCAGGCTTCACACAAATTCATATAATTCTCCAGTACAAGATAAGCCACACAGGTTTGGTTCAAGTACAGAACTGCCATCCGTTTCCCACAGTGGCAATGTCACATAAAAGACTGCTACTGGACTTTCTTCAATGACTTGGCCCCCTTTTTAATGGACTTCAGCATTCGGATTTGTTGTCTTTGCTGAGAAGATCAGTCACCTCAGCGTCCTCTTCAAGTACCCCTGGTTAAGATTTTATTGTTTATTATTCTGAAAACATTCCTTACTATTTTAAGTTAATTTTCTCAATAATTGCATTAGTTAGTTTTTTTGCTTGTTTTTAGAGAATTTTTGTCATTTTAGTGGTTTTCTCCAGTTGCCTGACACTTGAAATCCCGACGCCGCAAGCCCAACACTGAAAATCCCGACAGTGGGATTTTGTCCACGGTGGAGTTTGTTATAATAATTAAGAGGGTTGCGGGAGCCAAAGCTCCCTGAAGCAAGAAAAAAAAAAATCCCAAATTCGAGATTTTTTGTGTCGGGCTTGCGGCGTTGGGTAACTGCCTGTCAGTCTTTCATAGCAGATCCATTCCATAAATATGCACACCACACTTTGTGACTGAAAATGTAATTATCTGTGCAGCACCAGGTTGTGCACTGGAGAAAGAGTAATGTGCTCTGGGACGGCCCAGTTTCCAGTTACCTTGGTGGCGCAGCTGGTATCGAAATCAGAACGGTATTCAAGGCAGCCAGGGTTCAAGTCCCAGCTGAGGCACTTACTTCTTTCTCTCCTCTGTTTGTATGTGTTCCATAAATATGCACAACACACTTTGTGATTGAAAATGCATAAGTACCTGTGGCTGCAGAAGCTCTGGCCCCACAAGGGCCTGCACTTCAGCAGACCGAAGTAGTACTGCAAAATGAGCATCATAGATTTTTATCTGCAGCTGCAGAAGTACACGTCCAACAGGGGCCTGCGGTTCTGCAGCTACGTGTGTATTTCTTACACTGAAACATATTATTCAATACTTTTAAGTATAAATAAAATTAAAAATGGTAACTCATATTACTTATAACAATGCTATGTGCTTAATGCAGACATTTATGTCCTAAGTTTGCAAAAAAAAAAAAAAAGGAAATTTTTCTCCACTGAGTGCCAAATGTGCAGTCCCGATTGTCTGGCTATATAACTGCTTCTCTTCTGGCTCAACTGCCTAAACTCCAATCTTGGTAAAGAGCTGGTATTCCTTCGTTACTTTATGTGCTTTCCTGCTGCTTGCTCGGCCAGCGTGTGTTTACTAGAGGACTCACCACCTTCATTTTGCTCACGCTGAACGCAGAACACAGACTCCGCTGGCAAGGGGCAGCATGAGTGAAATGAAGGAGGTGATTCCTCTACTAAACACATGCTGGCTGAACAAGCAGCAGGAAGTGCATTAAGGAACAAAGGAATACCATGCCGTTTTTAATTCTATTTATGCTTAATAAAAGCACTGACTAAAGGACAGCATAGATAAAGTGCCTTTGTTCTAAAAAGTGTGCGGATCAATGAAGTCTACTTGACTGCCATTTTCAATTGAATTTTACCCTGCATCCAGCATTTAAGTATCTAAGGGACGTTAAAATATAATCCATTGAGCTAAGCAAACAGTAGTACTCTTTACAAAATCTATCGGATTAGTTTGACATGAACTTCCCATGTGAACCCATGCTGTCTTGGGTCTCGTAACACAGAATCGCAGAATTTGTCGGAATATAAGGACACCTTAGCCCACCTAGTCTTCCCATCTTTCCCTGCGTTTAATAGCACTACAGGTCCTACTTGATCTCTAGCCCATTCACCCACCCTTTTCCCTTTCCCTAAGATTTCCTTATACCTATTCCAAGCATTCTGGAACCACACCACTATTTTCGCCACTACCACCTCCGCTGGAAGACTGTTCCAGGAATCCAGCACTCTTTCTGTGAAGAACTACTTCCTCACATCTTTCCTAAATCTACCCCCTCCAGCTTCATAGCATGTCCCCTTGTTCTTGAGCACCCTTTCTTCACAGAAATATTTCCCTCCTCTACATTATTTACCAATATGAGGTATTTAAAGGTCTCTATCATATCCCTCATCTCCCTGCTCTCTTTCAGGGTGTACATATTCAGGTCTTTAGGTCTCTCTCTCTCTCTCTCTCTCATAGGGTTCTGATGCAGACATTGCACCATTTTAGTTTCCCTCCTCTGGACCGCCTCCACCTTGACTATGTCCTTCTGGAGATGTGGTCTCCAGAACTGGACACTACTGTAGGTGGGGTCTTACCAACGATCTATACAGAGGCAACACCACCTCCCTCTTTCTTCGGGTGATATCCCCTCCCTATGCATCCCAGTACCCCACTTGCCCTCTCAACTGCCTTGCTGCACTCCATCTGGCTACCTTTAGGTCATCCAATATGATTATCCCCAGGTCTCTTTCCTGCATGGTGGAACCCAAGTGTAACCAACTGGCTTCAAGATATTCCACAATCTTTTCCTTTAGCAGGGATTCCATTAACTTTCCCACCACCAATGTCACCATGACTGACCTAAAACTGCCAGCCTTCTCCCTGCTACCACTTTCATGAAATGAGACTACATCTGCACTCTTCCAGTCCTCTAGAACCACTACTGTTTCCAGAGAGCTGTTAAATATAACTGTCAAAGGTGCAGCCTGTAACTCCCTGATCTACCTGAACCCATTGCTTTGTCCACCTTCAGATTAGCAAGTCCCTTCAGGACTACTGCCTCCAAAAAAGGACTAGTATCTACCTCCCTTCCTCCAAAGCTTCTGTTACTTTTTTTGTGACCCTTCCCCTTATCCTTCCTCTGTGAACACTGAGCAAAAGTATTTGTTCTGCATGTGCCCCTTTTTTTGATTCCCTTCCCACACAATTCTCCCCTTTCTGTTTTAGAAACTTAGACAATGATGGCAGAAAAAGACCAGAGGTCCATCTAGTCTGCCCAAATTCACTATAATCCCTGGAATCTACTGTTCCTCCAGGGTATTAACCCTCCCTGTACTCTGCCCATTCTCCTCCTTGGTCCTGTCACCCTGGACAACCACTATTCCCTTCATTCTATCCCAGTCCTGCTATGATCATGGCAAAGACCCTTAATGAAACCTTCACAGACCTTAGTGGGGTTCTCCCTATGGATTTTTTCTCTGAACCTGTCTCATCAAATCAAACACTTCCCGCTACCTCTCCAACTAAACCCCCTTTCCACTTTAAATCAGTTAAGGCCCACGATGTCTACAAATATGTTAAGAAGGCTATCTCCAAATCCCGAGTACGTAGTGATACTATCGACCTCAAACTTCTGTCACTTACTCTGGATGTGGTGCTGCTCCCACTTACAAAAATCTTTAACCTCTCACTCTGCCACAGTCAATTTCCCAACAAATGGAAATCAGCACTTGTCACCCCTGTATTCAAAAATGGTGACAAGTCCCTACCTGGTAACTACCGACCCATATCTATACTCCACCTCTCAAGGCCCTCGAGCGGATAGTGGCAGACCAACTCACTGACTACCTTCAAAGTATAACATCCTCTACACTCCAGCAACATGGTTTCAGGAAACGGCACAGCACATCGACTGCCCTCTTGGAGTTCTCAGGTGCTATCCATAATGCCTTGACAATGGTTACCAAACCGATTACGGTTTTCATTGACTTAACAAAGTTCGATACTGTTCACCATGGCCTACTCGTCAAACAACTACAATTCCTTGGCCTCTCTCAAAGCGCTGGAGACTGGGTTAAAAGTTATCTCTCACAACGTACCCAAGCTGTCAAAATCGCAGGAGCTGTCTCAGGTGTTCCCCAGGGATCCATTTTGGGCCCTCTTCTTTTCAGCATTTTTCTAAACTCACTTCCCAACTCATGCCCTGAACAGATAATCTTATATGCTGATGATGCCGTAATTCTAACCTCTCACAAAGACCCGGAACCACTACACCACCGCCTTCAATTTGCTTTTACCAAAGTTGAGAAATGGTTCCTTGATCACAAACTAGTCCTTAACCATAAAAAAACAAAATCAATGCTTTTCTCTAGCCCTCAAAACAAGAAAAGGCAACTACCACTCTCTATCAATACATATCTGGGAAGTACTCTAGAACAAGTGACTACCTTTAAATATCTTGGAATCACCTTTGACCAAGGCCTAACCTTTGCTACCCACATTGAAAAGACAGCAAAAGTGGCAAACCAGCGTATTGGTATCTTGTTCCGGAACCGGCAGTTCCTTACCCAACCTGCACTTAGGATTGCTATTCAAAGCTCTGTCATCTCAATCATTGACTATGGTTTAATTATATATGGGGCTGCCTCAACCACCTCTCTCAAGCGCATAACAACCTCCCTCAACAAGGCCTGTTGACTGCTCACTGGTGCACATAGACCTGTGAGCTCTACACTGAAACTGGTTGGCTGCAACTCTCAAACCGCCTAAAGTATCTTACCTGCCTGAGGGTTAAAAAGACAACCATGGGCCTTACCCCTCCTTGTATCCAAGACCTGCTACACCCAAATCCTTGCATCCGTCTCACTAGAGGATCAAATCATCAACCTCTCCAGGTTCCCCGTTGCCGGACTACTCAGGGACAACGATCATTTGCTTACTGTGCACCTAGCTGGCTAAATGTCATAAATACCCTCATCTCACCCTCTACATCCCTGGGAGTTTTCAAAACACAGCTCCACTCACACCTCGCTGCCTCCAGCTCCTGTGACTGCCTTGATTAAATTACTTGATTAAATTACTCCCTTCTCTTCTATTTTTCTCTCCTCCTCTTTCCTCACTACATTATTCTTGACAATGGCATATGTGAGGCTCTTTCTCACTACTGACTGCCCCCCTTCTCTCCCCTTACTCTCTCAATTAGTATATTCTCTTTTGAGACTTTTTTCCCATAATCTATTTCTGTTTTTGTTTAAGTATTTTTTTTCCCTGTCCTGTACTTGTTTTGTATATTTTAAGGTAATGTGTTATTTCTCCTTGCTTGTGACAATATTCAACTTATTTGCCATACTTTGTAACTACACTTGTTTTGTACTCAATTGACGTGGAACCTTTGTAAAAGAGCCTTTGGCTCAAAGGTATTAATTCCTAGAACAAATAAATAAAATAAATAAATAAATCCCCGGACTGTTATCATACCCACCACCTCAGTGACCGACTGTTCCAAGATTCCACCACCCTTTCCGTAAAGTAGTACTTCCTCACATCTCTCTTTTTAATTTTCATTCGTGTCCATGTGACCATGAGTTGGTATTCAGGCTAAATAGTTCCTCGCAGTTCACGTTGTTATTTCCCTTAAGGAACTTGAAGGTCTCTAGTATATCTCCCCCCTCTCCCTTCTGGTCTCCACGGAGTACATATTTAGTGCCTTGAGGTGCTTCTCATAGGGTCTGCCCTGCTGGTCCTGAATCATCTTTGTTACTCTGCGCTGCACTGTCTCCAACCTATTTTTATCCTTTCTAAGGTGAGGACTCCAGAGCTGAGCGCAGTACTCTAGGTGAGGCCTCACCAGGGTTACATAGAGGGGGAGTACTACCTCCTTTCTTTTGTTATCAATACCCAATCTGATACAACCCAGCATCCTGTTAAGTCTTGCTACAGGCCTTGTTGCACTGACCTCGGTTGCTTAAGTGAGTTGCTGATAACTCCCAAATCCAGTTCCTAAGTTGCAGTGCTAAATCTCTCCATTCCCATCTAGTACTCCGTCTTGGTTTTCTCCCCCCAGATGCATTACCTTGCACTTTTTGATGTTGAATTTTAACTGCCAGAACTCTGACCACCCCTCTAGCTTTTGTAGGTCTCTCTGCATTTCCCTTATTCCCTCGTCACTATCCACCCTCCCACATAGTTTTGTATCATCTACAAATTGACACAACCTGCCCTGGATTCCTTCTCCAATGTCACTAATGAACATGTTGAAGAGGACCAGACCCAGGACAGATCCCCATGGAACCTCACTTGTAACCACCCTGTCTTTACCTTACAATGCCATCCCTGGTCTTCCTCTTTTCACTTACATACCTAAAAAATGTCTTGTACCCTTTCATCACCTCCAGGGCTATTTGGGTTATACTCTCTTCACTCTGCACCTCTGCACTCCTTACTGCTTTCCCTGCATCCCTCCAATTCCCCTGATACATCTCTGCATCCTCCTCCCTCCGCATCTCCTTATACCTTCTGAATACTATCTTTTTAGCCATCTGTTTACAGAACCACAGCAGTCTCTTTTTCCTCTCGCTTTTGCTCACTTGTTTGACAGTGAGGTTTGTTGCCTTTACTATGTTCCCTTTTAGCTTCACCCACTGCTCCTCCACCCCACTCAGGCCATCCTCTTGCCAATCTGCCCTCCTGAAATCCAGGACTCTTACCCTTGTGTTTCGATTCTGCAGCCATCCTTATACTGAACCACACCATACAGTGATCACTGGTACCCAGGTTGCCTCCCACCCTGATGTCAGCAACACTGTCCCTGTTAGTTAGTACCAGGTCCAGTACTGCACCATCTCAAGTGGGCTCCTTGAATAGTTGTAGAGTCCAGAATGTCTCTGCTACTAGCTGAACCCCCTGCTGGGAGGCTCCAATCTACATCCGGCAGGTTGAAGTCCCCCACCAACAGCATCTCCCCCTTTTCTGCCACCTTGCCAATGGCTTCCACCAGTAATTATCTAAATCATTCCCCTGTGCTGGAGGTCTGTAGATTACTCCGCTGCAAATAGTGGCTCCATTTCCAAGGTGACCCACAGTACCTCTGCATCCCCTGTCCCCCTCTATTCCCTGAATCTCTGTCGCTTTTATGCTTTTCCTCATATAAAGCACCACAACTCCTCCTTTCCTTCCTACCAAGTCCTTCCTGAACAGCATATAGCCTGGTACAGCCATGTCCCAGTCATGGTTTTCAATGCATCATGTCTCAATAATGGCCACAATATCCAGGCTGGCCTCTGCCATGATGGCTTTTAGGTCCAGAATCTTACTTCCAAGACTTCTAGCACTCGCAAGCATCATGAGCTTCTAGATTTAGTTTCCACTCTTCTTGTTGCCCCCACTTTTTTCCTTTCTGCTTCCTCCTTACCCCACTTTTTTTTAATGCTCCCATTCCAGTCCCACCTTGTCTCTGCCACCCTGCTTCCTTTACTAATTTGCACCCTGAGGTATTCCTCCCCCCCAGATTCTCCTTATTCTCTACTTCAGCCTGTGGGAGGAGACAATTTCTGGTTCCCCAATTCTTTCCACCATCACCCCCGACTAGCTTAAATGTTCATCGAAGTAATATTTAAATCATCCACCCCCTTGGCTAGTTTAATTGTTCACCAAAGTAACATTTAAACCACCCACTCAGGACTGTGGGGATTCCCCCTCCTGGATGGATGCAGGCCATCACCCCTATATAGGCTCTTATCCTCCCATATGGGTCCTTAGTCCCTAGTGTCGCCGATCCCTTCATCTCTGCACCATTCCTTCAGCCATGAGTTGAATCCCTTGGTGCACAGATTCCTTTCTTCCCCCTGTCGTAGACAGGCAGCACCTCAGCAAAGGCCACTGAACAAGCTGCCTGTCTAAGACCCTTCCCCAGCTCCCTAACACTCTCTGCACTATCACAGCCATATCCCTAGTCAGATCACTAGTCCCCAGGTGGACAATGACATCCAGCTCTCCCTCCTGTCCTGCTGCCCTACTGATCCTCAGGATCCTGCTTTCTATCCCTCTGGGTCGTGGCACCAAATAGGCACTTAATCTGCCTCTGCCCTCTTTCCTATTCCCAAAACTGTAACCCTCATAATCGAGTTCCCCACCAGAAGTTTCTTTCTCCTCCTTTGGGGTCATCTACCACTGTCCTTGGGGTCTCCACTATGGAGGGCCCCCCACATCCTCCCTGATCACTACTGCAACTCCTCCTGGCAGTCCCATCCCACCAGAGTAGCACCAGAATTATGCAGAGGTACTGGCTGAGGAAAGTACCACTGTCCCACTGCCCCCACCCTTCTACAGCCCACCACAGTTCAGCCATTCCTCCTCTGTGGCATCCTTGGAGGTAACACTGGCAGACTTGGAGGCCTCTAGGTGGGGGAAGAGGTTCCTCGAATCCTAGCCAACTTGCCTGAAGTCTAGCAACCTTCTCCCTCAACCCAGACAGGTGTGGGCAGATGGGGCAGCACTGCAGTCTCCAGGAGGTCTATCTGAAAACTGCCACCTCACTGCACCACTCTCAGCATTTTCAGCTTCTATTCTCCCTGTGCTACCTGGACATACTTTTGTACCCTTAGTAGTAGTAAACCTTTGTAATCTTACCCTAGATAGGGTGTTTCCAGTTTTCCACTTTTTTGTTTGTTTCTATTTGTGTTCCCTCACGTCTTGTTTAAATCTCTTTATTCTCCTACCCTAGACAGGGTGTTGCTCTTATTCCCAGTTTTGACATACCTGTGACCTTCTGTCCTCCCTAGCAGTGACTGTTACACAGTAGTGAACAAATGCCTTACCTGAGTTGACTGGAAAAGTGCCCTGCTTCCCTCCTTCCTCCTGTGCATGCCTGACGACACCCAAGAGCATGTCACTTGTTCCTCCACACCTTTGCTGTTCCACTGCCTTGCTGAAACAGTGTGCATGAGTACCCATAGGGGCCTATGCTTCTGCAGATAGTAAGTGTTGCAACTTGGATATCATTGATTTAATGGGACCTGTGTTTCTGCAGCCAGAAGTCAATGTGTATTTCTAACACTTGCAGCTTCTGCAGCCAGAAGTGTGTGTTTGTCTTACAGTGTGCATGGGTACCTGTGGCTACAGAAGTGCTGGACCCATAGGAGCCTGAAATTCTGCAGAAAGAACAACTGTTGTAATTTGGGTGTTGCGGATTTGTATCTGTGGCTGCAGGGGCATGTGTTTCTGCACACAGCAGTAGTGTTGTGATTTGAGTATAGAGGATTTCTGTCTACACATTTCCTGATGACACCTTAGTGAAACCGGTCGAAGTTCAGTGGGGCTCTGCCTTCTCCTCCCAGCTTGTGCTATTAGCACTTGGGTGAGTGCACTATTATTGTTTGCCTTCAATAAAATGGTTTTTTGTCGGTTTGTGGTGAGTGGTGCTGGACTTCCAGAGATTCTAGGATTTCTGTGTACAGCCAGAATGCTGCAGATACAAATTCACAAAGGCGGCACATCATTGCTACTGCATTTGTCATCTGGAAACAGTTGTATGTTGTCTGTCTTACCTCATGATCACTGTCTGTGATTGGTTCTATGTTTTTTTTCCTTTTGTTGCGAGAAGGGGTTAGGATTAGAAATCCAACCCCACATTTCCATTTCCCTGCTTTTGAGGGGTAAAGTTGAACCCTAACTGATGCATTAACATATCTACATATACATATGCAGAGGGGACCCATGTGATAAATGATTTATCAATGTAAGTACTGTTTAACCTCAAGTTACCTCAAGAGTGGCGTGAGATGCCTATGGTGATCGGTGGAAGAACTGTGGAGGAGAAATTTTTGGAAGAAGATGGCAATGCTGTTTACCAAGAGCGGCTATGTGGACTGGAGTACAGTGAGGATACAGTTCATGCAGAAAAGTGATGCCTGATCAGTATTTTCTTTTCTTTTTTTTATTTCAATATGCCTTATTAATTTTTAAGCAGCGTACATACTAGGATACAGCAATAAACATGTCAGGAAGCTGCATATAATTTCAAATAAAACAAACAAGACAAGACAAACAATTTACCATCCCCAACCCCGCCCCCCACAGTTTGCGCATCAGATGGAAGAAGAAGAAGTATACAAAGGGAACTAATGGAGCAAATAAGTGGTTAATGGCTTCCAGTCTATGCTGCATGATAGCTATGTGCTTTTCTAGCTGGATTGCAAGTAGAGCCTTGTGGTACCACTCTAGTACCAAGGGTAAGGTGTCCTCCTTCCAGTGTCTCAGCATTACTAATTTTGCCATGGTGGCCACTAGGGCAAGGTGAGCTTTCCTAATTCTGGGTGTACCACAGGTATAGAGAGCTACCAAGCAACATTCTGGAGTGACTAAAGATTCCAGGCCCAAAAGAGGGTCCAGAACATTCTTTATAGAATTCCAGAAGACTTGAGACTGAGGGCAATTCCAAAAGAGATGATACAGTGACCCAGGGGCCTGCTTACAGTGGGAACATGTGGGAGATGGGAGATGGCCCATTCTATGTAACTTTATCGCAGTATAGTATAAGTTATGCATAATATTAAATTGGATCAGACATAATCTGTCCTGTTTGATATACTTATAAACCGTGCTCACTGCCTTCTTCCAATACTTAGTCTCTACTGGGAGAGACAATTCTTGGACCCAGTAGTAACAGACCCTTGAAGAGAGATGTGGGTCCAGAGCTTGCAATTGCTTGTAAACTCTAGAGACTGCATGTGGTTGATCCGCTGCTTTAAAAACAGAGGATAAACCTTCTGGACACTGTATAACCCAAGGTTTGGGCCCAAGAAAAGAAAGAATACCATTTTTTATCTGTAGAAACTTGAAAATGTCTCTATGATGGCACTGCAGCTGGGTTTGGAGGATAGGGAAAGGAACCAGGTTATCCCCTTGAAGGAAATCAGCCAGTGTGCTATTCTTCAAGTGAGGCCAGAAGGAGAGAGGGACAGGACAGTGACAGATCCAGAAGGTATTTTCTTTTTCTGAAAGCTGTTATTTTTCCTCCATACCCGTTCCACATAGGATCATTTAACAGCCAAGCAAGTTTGGAGTTTAGAAGCGTGAGAGTGAATATAGTATAGCTGCTGTGCAGATTTAAAAAATAATATTTATAAGCACTCCGTACCTGGTTGAGGGCCAGGAGCAAAGCTATAACAGGTCATGTACTACACAAAGAAGTGCAGAGGATGAGCAGCAGAGGTGACGTTTGTGAAAGGTACAATTTTTTAGTAGCTTTTGGCAATGTGGGTGTAGAGGAAAGAGCTACAGAAAGGTGTTTGTTAGGCACAGAATTGCTAAATGGTACACCGTGCAAGTCATATGCTGGAGGTGAAACCTAGGAAGTAGTGCCGGCGGGCTGGGGGGTGCTGCAAGCCACTGGCATATCTACAGTGAAGCCCACTAGGATGAAGCCCAACTCTGCAGAATTCTGCAGTAGAGTTACTGCAGCAAACAATGCAATTTTAATGGGAGTTAATCCCTTTTGTCATGCAGGAAACCTGTGACATCGCGCTTCATCCTGGCGGGCTTCACTCTATATGCATAAATGGAGCAGGACACGTCTATTATGTGTACAAATGCAAGATTCTACATTTATACACATAATAGCTCAGATTAAATAAGCGGAAAAAAATGATTAGCAGTTTTGCATGCTAAAGTGCTAATCATCTGTGAAAATGCATCGCACTTGGCTCAGAATGGTTAGCAAAATTTAAAATTATATATACAGTTTTATTAATTTTGTCTACTGTGCTGTGGACTCACTGAAAAGATGGGTACCACTCTACTGCTACTCATTTTTGGAACCGACTGGTATTACCCCCTGTTTTACGTAGCATTCTGATGTGCTATACCAGCAGTATTTCATACACTATAACAACATGTATCATACATCTTTTCAGTACACGCCAAGTATGTATGTATGTATGTGTGTATATATAAATATATATATATATATAAACATAGAAACATAGAAGTTGACGGCAGATAAGGACCGCAAGGCCCATCCAGTCTGCCCATTTCTTTTTCTACCTTATAAATGTGCCATCGGCCTTTGCTCTGTCAGTGGCCTATCTATTCATAGTCATTTGTATTGCTCCCTTATGCCTATCCCATGCCTGTTTGAAGCCCTGCACTGTATTCATAGCCACCACTTCTTGTGGTAAGCCATTCCATGCATCCACCACACTTTCTGTGAAAAAGAATTTCCTCACATTCCCCTTAATCGGCCTCCCCTAATCTCATGTTGTGTCCTCTTGTCCTGCTATTTTCTTATATTTAAACATGTTAGACTCTTTCACCTTGTTTATGCCCTTAAGGTGTTTGAATGCCTCGATCATATCACTCTCTCCCTCCTTTGCTCAAGGGTATACATATTGAGCTCTGTTAATCTGTCTCATATGTCTTCTGATGTAGTCCCTGCACCATTTTGGTTGCCTTCTCTGGACTGCCTCAATTTGGTTAATGTCCTTGTGAAGGTGTGGCCTCCAATACTGCACGTATACTCAGATGGGGCCTAACCAGTGTCTTGTACAGAGGATTATTACCTCCTCTTACGACTTGTGATACCTCTACTAATACACCCTAACACCTCTAGCCTTACCTACTGCTTTAGAGGTCTGCTTGGATGATTTCAGGTCATCAGTGATGATGATGCCCAAGTCTCTTTCTTCCTTTGTGACTGCTAGCAACTCCCCTCCCAGCCTATAGGTGGCTTCAGGGTTTCTCTTCCCTATATGCATGATTTTGCACTTCTTTGCATTAAATCCCAGTTGCCACTCTTCTGACCATTCTGCTAGTTTATCCAGATCTCTTCTCATTCTGCCCACCCCATCTGGATCATCTACTCTGTTGCAGATCTTGGTGTCATCTGCAAACAGACAAGCCTTACCCTCTAGTCCATCTGCAAGGTCACTAATGAAGATGTTGAAGAGGACTGGCCCAGGACTGATCCCTGAGGTACCCACTTAGACTTGCATCTCTTCTGACTGTATACCATTTACCACCACTCTCTGTTTTCTGCCAGTCAACCAGTTTGCCACCCAGTTGACCAACTTCTGACCCACCCCGAGCCTACCCAGCTTATTTATCAATCTTCTATGTGGAACAGTGTCAAAAGCTTTGCTGAAGTCAAGGTAGGCGACATCAACTGCTCCCCCTTGGTCCACCACTCTGGTTACCCAGTCAAAGAAATCTATGAGATTAGTTTGACAGGACCTTCCTTTTGTAAACCCATGCTGTCTTGGATCCTGTGCCCCTATGGATTCCAGGTGTTGCACTATCCTTTCCTTAAGGAGTGCCTCCATAATCTTGCCCACTACTGAGGTAAGACTGACCGGTCTGTAGTTCCCACCTCCTCCCTGCTACCACTCTTGTGGAGCGGGATCACATGAGCCCTTCTCCAGTCTTCTGGGACCTCTCCTGTGCTCAGAGACTCACTAAACAATTCTGCTAATGGCTCTGCTAGTTCCTCCTTAGCTCCTATACCCTGGGATGCAAACCATCAGGTCCCATGCCTTTATCCACCCTGAGCTTAGCAAGCTCTTGTAGGACCCTTTCTTTGTGAAGGAGTAGTGCTCACCTCCCTCCCCTGTGTCCATGATGCTGAGCTGTGGGCCCTGCCCTACCTTCTCTTCAGTAAATACTGAGCAAAAGTATCTATTTAGGATAGATGCCTTTACAGGGTCCTCCTCCTCACATGCTCCCTTTTCTCCATTAAGCTTAGCAATACCCCTCTGGATTTCTCCTTTCACTAATGTATCTATAGAAAGTCTTGTCACCTTCTTTTACTGTTCGTGCTAGTGTTTCCTCAGTTTGGGACTTTGCCTGCCTTACTGCCTTACCTGCTTCCCTTAGGGCAGTTTGGTATGCCTCCCTATCTTCATCCCGCTGTGTTCCCTTATATTTCCTGAAGGCCAGCCTTTTGGCTCTGACCTTTTCTGCTACTGTATTTGAGAACCAAAGTGGTTGTATATATATATATATATATATATATATACACACACACACACACACATATACATATACACACACACACACCACATACACCTTGTACATACTTTAATTACTTACATTTGCAATATGTTTAACATTGCATTTTTCTCCCATCTGTTTCTCTCAGTCACAATGACCTCCTGCTCAGCACCAGGCAATGACCTGACAGGCCTTGCAAGCATGCAGCGCCCCTCAGTGGAGGAGACAAACTCCATGCCCCAACACAGGAACTGCTGCAACTGCGGAACTGGACACCAATCCTCCATGGCAGTGCTCCACCAGCTCCCTTTGGCTGCATAATCCAGCTTCCAAAGCTGCTGCTGCTATACCATGTTCACCAACATTGGAGTGTGATGCATTACCTACAGGGCCATCAGACAACCTTCCTACACACTACTGAATGTGTATACGTGTCTGTCTGTATGAGCTGTATTCGTACATGTTGTATGTATTGTATACAGTAAATATGCAGCATAACTGTGTATTATATACATTTTTTTCTCACACACACAATTCCTCCTCACTTCACTGGGTGCATTACTTGACAGAGAACCACGCACACCTGACATCACCTTAGAAGGGCACTGCTAGGCTTGTATACTGAAAATGAGTTGTTGGTTTAAAAAACGTATTCTGTTACCTACATGAATTGTAGCACTCTAAGAATTAAAGAATGAAAACATTTTCACTGGTGGGTGACAAGTAAGCATTTTGTCAATAAAATGAATCAGTGTCTTACAGTATCATATTAAAGAATACCCTTATTAACTTAGGAAAGATTAATTAATTTACACTTAAGTTAATCAAAAACCTTTTTACTATGGTGTCTTTTTTTTAACCGTAACAGAACAATGAATCAAAAAGTAATTTTAAAGTATTCAGCATGATATCAAGCTACAATTACTGGCAAAAAAATCGACTGATAGCTTTCCAAGCCATGTTGTCTGAACTTATGTCAGTAGTAGGGAATGAAATATATGCAAAAACTGCTGAGTACAGTCAGGAACAGGAAAGCCCTAAGGCAGAGAGAACAATCAGTGGTAAAGCACACACTAATGTACTTATCTTAAAAATTTGGATAAGTTACAAGACAGGTGTGAAAACTTTCAGGAGACCTTAGAAAGTCTGATCTTGAACTGTAATAATTAATCTTTCCCTCAGATAAGCCATATATATCTATGTTTGAAATGTCCCCTATACCAAGTTGAAGCATGTGTTGTGCATACCTTCTCTGCTTGTGTCCAGATCTGTTCACATTCCTCGATCAGGTTTTCTTTAGCATCAGTGTGACACTGGGTGTCAACGGCGATATCAGGGGGTAGATCTTGCTGGTACACTGACATACGTTGAGTCAACTCCTTAGCCTAAAAACACACATTGTTAAAAAAAGTTAAGGTAAATATAGAGTTATGCGGGGCTGCGTATAAAAAGGAATTTTTACCCACCCAAAGTTTTGATGGCTTTACAAACCATAACAGTAAAGCTTGATTGATCTGCAAAGGTCATCACAAACCATAGGCGTGTAACAAAAGTAAATAAAATAACACAAGTTTACCCCCCTATTTTGATATAATAATTTTTTAAATATTTTCTTGGTTTCTTTTTGTCTTACAGTAGCATACAGAACATACACAGAATTTCATCTATTCCAATACATAACCAAACAATAATCAACCACAAACTCTCATAACTTACTTTTCAGTTCATTAAGTAACATAGATTTTATTTGCATATATACAGTACTTCATCATTCCCACAGTAAAATGCAATAACGAAGTATACTTCCACACACTGAGTTCGGGGCTCTAGTCCTGCTATCCAAACCAGACTCACTGTTCTTAATGTTGCCCCCTTCTTAAGAGGTATGCTTTCATTACATGTCAAGAGCACGCTTGGCACTGATAGGGGGAAAACTTTAGGAAACATCTATTATAGGAGCAGCTATTAAAATTTTTGGAGGAAAAGGACTTAATGGATAGGAACCAGCATGGGTTCACCAGTGATCGATCATATCTGAGCAATTAAAGAGACTTTTGTAATATAATGATACAAACAGCAGTCAAAGATCAAGCAGCTGATGTATTATTTATTTTATTTTATTGACCCAGTAAGCCCACTGGGACTAGAAGTCCCTTTTTCAGGGGCAACCGGGGGAGGGGTGATACAGATGGTAAGCAACTGAAATTGAACCAGATTAAGCTGTTGGTGGTATTTTTAGTGAATGGGAGAAATCTGGCCAGGATACTGGGGAAATTCCCCTACTCTTTTTCGATAAGTGCCATGGGATCTTTAGCATCCACCTGAACTACCACCACTCCAGGCAGATGGGACCTCGACTTAACGTCTCATCTGAAAGACGGCACCTCAGAAGTGCAGCACCCCCCTCATGCTGCACTACAGTGTCAGTATTGGGATATTAACCCACGTGCCAGATGTGGGAACTGAACCCACAAGCCCTCTGATCTCCCGGCCTCAGAGGCGAGTGTGCTTATACCAGAATTTTAGCAAGGCATTTGACTCTGTACCATATAAAAGATTAGTCCATGAGGTGAGCAAACTAGGGCTAGTGAAAGGGATAACTAGCTGGATCAAAAGCTGAACCCAGTGGGTAGCTTAAATGGTAAATTCTTCAAGTATGGGGCAGTGACTAGTGGAGTGCCACAGAGGTTTGTCATCGGACCACTCCTTTTCTATATTATAGGCACATGGTAGAACCCCTATAGTTAAAGTTGAGTAGAGTGCTCCATGTTAAACCCCCAACTTTGCAGTTTAATAACTTTGGTAGGGTTTGTCAGAATAGCCCACAAATTTTCATTTTCCATGGAAGTGCCATGTTCTGAAAACGTGGAGAGTTTGATGACAGCACCTTATGCGGTTTCTGAGATCTGGATACCCCTTATTCTGTAAAAGGGCCACATTTTTCCCTGTACTTAAGTTTTTTTTTTTTTTGCTCTCATGTACAGGCTACATGGTACTGAATTTCTGCACAAAACGTTCAGGATACACGTGGTCTGTGCTAAGGCAGTGCCTTTTGAAGGTTTGGTGAAAAAATATTAAATGGTTCCTAAGTTATGAGGATTTAAAAATTGGTTTCAGATAGATGCCCCATACGAAACAGAAATTTCTGGTTCACAAAAATGTTTTATGGTTCACAAATTTGATGAATCATGAACCAAAAATGGGTCTTAAAAACTACTTTTTTGTTTGTTTTGGGACAGCCGCCATCTTGTTTCTTTATTTCGGTTACTACTCAAGTTGGAAAGCTCTTGTAAAGGGATAGTTTTAGCAAAACTACAACATCCCTGATATACGTTTTTCCTAAGCAGAATTTTATAGCCTGTTTATGGAGAAATTTACCAATATTTTATATTTCACACTTTCACAATCTCTCCCGAGTGATTTCTGGTTTGAACCACTTTTTTTTTTTGTTCAAACTGAAAAACAACCCATACAACCAAGCAAATAAATTCCTGTTTTGCCAGAAAAGAAAGCACAGGGCCAACAGGCAAATGAGTGTACAATTATACTACCTCAAAAAGTAAGGAAATTCATTGCAAAAAAAACATTGTTAATGCACCAGTTAGGGCTAAAGCGACAAAAGTAGAGAAATGTGCTGTTAGGGTTCCCAACCCTATCACCCAACCCCATCCTGCAGGCAGCAACAGGTAAAAACCATTACAGTTTCACATCTCCTGTGTCTTTGTAAATCAGGCATGGGGGTGTTCCTTGGAGCTGTTAACCCTGACACTCACCACATTCTCATATACTGTACACATATCAGATTATTTATTGATGGAATGGGGTAAGCATTAGGGTTAGCAACCCCAAGGTAAACCCCACGCATGATTTGCAAAGATGCAGGAGAGGTGAAACTGTAATGGTTTTTCCTGTTGCTCCCTGCAGGGTGGGGAAGGTGTGTTAGGGCTGGGAACCCTAACACTACATTTCCCTGCTTTTGTCGCTTTAACTCTAACTGCTGCATTAACAAAGTATTTTTGCAATGACTGTATATACGGATGGATGGATGGAGATGTATCTCATTGCAAAAAACTTTGTTAATGCATCAGTTAGGGTTGTTACTAAAGTGACAAAAGAAGGGAAATGTGGTGTTAGGGTTTCCAACCCTAACACCCCACCCCCACCCTGCAGACACTGACAGGCGTCGGAGGGGTGCCTTGGGTCATTAGCCCTAACACTCACCCCATTCCATAAGTAAATAAACTGAGATGGGTATAGCATAGGAGAATGAGGTGAGCATTAGGGCTGATGACCCCAAGGCACACACCCCCGACGCCTGTCAGCGTCTGAAGGGTGGTGGTGGGGTGTTAGGGTTGGAAACCCCAACACCACATTTCCCTGCTTTTGTCACTTTAGTGACAACCCTAACTGATGCATTAATGAAGTTTTTTTGCAATGAATTTCCTTACTTTTTCAGAAAGTGTAATCATATCCTTATTTGTCTGTGGGATCATCCCTTCATATATGTGTATATGTATGTAGCTGCAGAGGGCCCTGTGCTTCCATTTATATGACAACAGCGACCAAACTGTCGGCATATAGTTACGGTACCAGAGCTCTAGTACCTTAACTATATGCTTTTGTCTGGTCACACACCAGGTGCCTCCCCACAAAGTTTACTAAGATGCACTGTAAATGCAGGGGTTGAGCTTGCCAAACCCTTTATATTGATTCATACTGTCAGCATAGCCATCTTATTACCCCACCTCATGTACCCAGTACAGAAAATGATCAAATCACCACAAAACATAATTCTGCACAACTGCAGCACCATTCCGTGCCACAAGTGGAAAAACACATTTTGGTCAGGATTTGAAAAATGACAGCTGTGAAATACATGAGGTGGGGTAATAAGTAGGCTATACTGAAAATTTGGGGTGAAAATATTTAAAATTTCCAAAGTTATGAGCATGCATAGTGAAATTGCAAGGAATGGTCATAACTTTGCCATTTTTACATATTTTGACCCCAAAATTTCATTATTGCCTTCTTATGACCCTGCCTCATGAATAAGGGCGGAACAAAATTTCCAAATCCCACCTGAAAAGTGAATTCACCAAGCGACCGCAAAATACATTTTCGGGCAGGAGTTCATAATGACAGTCCCATTGTTCATGAGGTGTGGGCCCCCAAAAGGCCAGGTTGAAAATTTGGGGATACAAATGTTAAGAAACGTCTGAGTTATGAAGTTCTGCATTAATATTACATGGGGGAGCACAGGGCCCTCTATGATCTGTGTTCCCATCTGCACATATTCATTGTGGGAGTGCAGCCACTCTGGGCCCTTGCCATCCCATATTCTACACTCTTACTGCCCATGTTTATATGTGGGCGGGCGCAAAGGACTCTCTGGACATCATTTCTGTATTAATATTACATGTGGGAGTGCAAAATTTAAAGCCGCAGAACTGCAAAGCAAATTAATATATTTTCACCAAACCATCAAAAGGCACATCTGTGGTGCAAGCCCTTTGTATCTTGAAAATTTCAGCCCAGAATTCCAAAGCATTTCTTCACAGTGCAGTGACTAAGGAAAGTACAGTTATGTAAGAACTTACCGTAACAGTAGATCTTCGAGAGAGGTTCCTGCAGTAGGTTATTACATATAGGACTGTGCCCCCTGGCGTCAAGAACACACAGCTAACTTCTAGCTAGCAATCCATAGTGGGGGACCACCACTGGCGTCACATGACGGGACGTCACTGTGACACTATATGGGGGCTGTCCCCATGCCCGCCCTCCAGTTCTCCCGCCGGAAGACCCCTAAAAGGGAGACGGGAGAAGGAGAACACTCCTTGAACCCAGAGCTGCTGAAAAGTACCCTGAGAAAAGAATAAGCAGAAGCTGGGGGAAAAGTGAGAGGGAAAAAGGTGACATACTGCAGGAACCTCTCTCGAAGATGTACTGTTTCCGTAAGTTCTTACGTAACTGTACTGTCTTACTTCAAGAAGGTTCCTGCAGTAGGTCATTACATATAGGACTGAATTCCAAGCAGTCAAGAAGAAAACAGTCAGAGAATGAGGCCCGGGAGGCACAAAATTCTGCAAACAGAGACCCCGGGTTTAGGACAAGAGGCCTTGCAGGATGGCCAGTCCAAAGCCAACCCTGCGCCTAGAGGCGATGTCCAAACTGTAATGCTTGGTGAAAGTATGGACAGTACTCTAAGTGGCCGCAAATGTCGGAGGCGGACATGTTTCTGAAAAAGGCAGCAGAAGCAGCCATGCTGAAGGTCAAATGCCCCTTCACTTCCCCGGAAGTGGTTTCTCATACTTATGGTAAACAAAAGTGATACAGTTAGCCAACCACTTGCAGAGGCATTGCTTAGAAACAGGTATACCCTGACGTTTGGGTGCAAATGATACAAACAGCTGGTCAGACTTGCGCACCTCCTTAGTCCTTGAAACATAATAGCGCAGGATCCTGTGCATATCCAAAGTGTGCAGACGGTGTTCCCCCCTCTTGGAATACTCAGGGTAGTAAACAGGCAATTGAATATCTTGGTTTAATGAAAACTCAGATACCACTTTTGCTAGAAACAAGGAGTTAGTTCACAGAGCCACCCTGTCTCTGTGGAAAATTAAATAAGGCTCCTTACAAATGAGGGCCTGAAGCTCTGAAATCCTTCGCGCTGAAGAAATTCAACTAAAAATAGCACTTTCCAAGACAAATGGTGCATATCACAACTTGTTGCCGGCTCAAAAGGAGGCAAAGTAAGTTTCTCTAAAACAGAATTCAAGTCCCGGGGGTAACCGGACTGTGGACCAGAGGTTTCAAGTGGAGGATCCCCTTAAAGAGCTGCTGACGCCATCTGGCCAAAAGTGCTACATTGCAGAATTAGAATAAGCATATCCACAGTAAATCTCATACCAAAAAGTAGATTTCTATGTTACTTCATTTTAAAGTTATTAGCCATTTTGTAACCCTGATTCCACTACCTGTTCAAAGAAACCCTGTTTTAGTGAAGAGCTGCTGCTGATGTCATCTAGGGACCTTACAGTTTATTCTTCCATGTCAGCAAGCTTATAGGACATGTTTCTCTAAAGCTGTAAAGATCATGTGCAATGGTTTTCATAAGTAAAACAGGTAGCATAAGTTAGTAAACGTTGCTTTAAAATTTTGTGTTTCAGGCTTTGTAACAAAACTGACGTTATTTTGTCTAGATGCCTTTCTATTGAGGTCCTTCTGCTGAATGCTGGATCACAGCACACTGTGAGGTTTGCAGACTGAATAAGTTTCTGATGAAAGTCTGCGCTCATTCACACCTATCAATCAATTGAGGCAACTTCTAAGAATGGCAATTTAAAACAATTATCCCATCTCCTTGTTAATGGGGGTGGGGCAGACTCATCTATGTTGTACTCTAAATTACAATGATCATTTTACCAGAGCTAACACTTCCACACCTAGTAGGAATTAACACATATAAGACCCCTATGAAAACATACTGTAAAGCAGACAATGACACATAGTAGTAAAATTAGTAGCTCTCTAACTGGCTTCAGTAGTCTGGAGGCATGCTGACTTAGTAACCAGCAACCCTGGTAAAATGCACCACACAAAAGCAGCATTAAATAATACAATTTTATCAACTTTGTTACAAAACCTGGAACATATACAATATAGTATTTACAGCAATGTTTACTTACTGGTGCTGTCTGTTTTACTTGTGAAAACCATTGCACATGTTCTTTACAGCTTTGGAGAAATGGGTCTTATAAGCTTGCTGACAGTCATTACTAGACTTTGAGCTTCCTACATGACATCATCAGCAGCTCTTTACTGACACCTGCTTTTATTGCACAAGTAGTGCAATCAAAGTTACAAAGTAGCTAATAACTAAAACCAAATAATGTAAAAATCTAGTTTTTGATATGAGATTTACTGGGAGTATGCTTATTTGGATTCTGCAATGTAGCACTTTGGGCATCAGTTAGTCTTTAAGGAAGGTTTTAGAGACCTCCAACTGAGCAAGGTTTTTGCCATCTCTCGGAAGGTGATAGGCCAAAATCACGGAAAAATGGATTTTCAGGGAGGAATAGCTGAGGCCCAAATTAGATAAATGCAAGAGGTACTCTAAGACCTGGGGCACTGCGCAAGAAAAGGGGTCCAAACTCCTGGCAGTCGTCTACATAGTAAACCTCTTCCACATCATCGCATATGTCATTCAGGTGGGTGGCTTTCTGGCCTCAACCAAAACTTGGGCTACTCAGAAGGAGACCCCTAAGCACGAGACAGCTACGTCCAGAGGTGCCACGCGTGAAAGTGGAGATATTTGAGGCCCGGGTGCACCAGGTTGCCCTGCTTCTGTGTTAGAAGGTCGTGGAGGAGAGGTATAGGTACTGGAGGTTCCAACGCTAGCTGCTGTAGCAGGGGGAACCAGATCTGCCAAGGCCAGAGAGGAGCAATGAGGACCATGTGTGCTCCCTCCGCTTGAAGCTTCAACAGGATCCTCTGCAGAACTGGAATGGGAAGGAAGGTGCACAAAAACCTCTCTTTCCATCAGAAAACACAATGCCCGGGAACGAGCGAGCAAAAATTGGGTAGTTTTGCATTGGATGGGGAGGCAAAGAGGTCCAGCTCTGGCCGACCCCACTGGTTGAACAGGCTTTCTACCACCTCCTGATTTAGTTCCCATTCGTGAGCCTGCACGGTGGTGCTGCTGAGACTGTCTGCCAGGACGTTATGAACGCCTGGGACGTGGAATGCTGTCAAGAAGAGATCATGCTGGACTGACCAGTACCACACCCGCATCGCCTCCCTGTTTGTTTATGTACCAAACCGTGGCCGTATTGTTGGTCTGGACGAGGAAAGTTCCTGGGCATAAGAGGGTCTGAAACACCTGGAGAGCACAGAGCAAGGCTCTCATCTCCAGGACATTTACTGTATATGCAAATGCATTTCCTGCGGTAACCACTTCCCTTGGGTTCTGTGGTCTCCAAGCTGGGCTCCACAACCCTGACCCGAGGTGTCCATCGTAAGGGTCATGGAGGGAGAAGGGGGGTGAAAAGGGGCCCCCCAGAGGAAAGGTTGGATAACTCCTGCCACCACAGAAGATCCCTCTTCATGCTGCTGGAGACCATGACCCTGTGGTCCAGGTCATCCAAGCGCTGATCCCACTGGTCCTGGAGTGTCCATTGGGTCACCCTCACGTGCAGTCTAGCCAACAGTACGGTGGGAATGGCTGTTACCATTAGTCCCAACAGCCAGAGAACTAAGCGGGCTACGGTCCAATGACAGTTGGCTACAGCGGAGGCTTGCTGTTTCAGGATATCTGCTCTGTCCGGAGGGAGGAAGGCCCTGCCCTGGACCATATCCAGCACAGCTCCAATGAACTAGAGGTGCTGAAAGGGTGAAAGATGTGACTTGGGGTAATTCACTGTGATGCCAAAACAGGAAACTAGGTCCAGGGTGGTGGAGACTCCTGCAGACTGCCCTGAGATGGGGCTGACAAGAGCCAGTCATCCAGGTACAGGAACACATAAATCCCCCTGCGACGTAATGCCACCGCTGATACTGCCAGGCACTTGGTGAATACTCTAGGTGCAGAGGAAAGACCAAAGGGAGAGAGCCTTGAATTGGTAATGGTTTCCCTGGAACATGAACCTGAGATAATGGCAGTGGGCCTGGAGGATAGGGATGTGCAGGTAGACATCCTGCATGTCCAGCGAACAAAGCCACTGATCCTTGTGGAGCAGGGGTAGGAGTCGGGGCCCAGGACCCCGTGGCATGAGTCGCACAATGCTTACCCTGCGTCTGGCTGGGGGTTGTTTGGTCCGCCTCCACTGTGGGTGACGAAAAGGTTGCTTGGGTTTAAAATTAGAATGATACATGGAGCGGACGTCCCAAAGGGATCTGCCGCTATCCCGTAGCTTGGTAATAATGTATTTTACATCACCCCCAGATAGGACGGGCCCCCGGAAAGGCGCATCCAAGAAGGTGGACTGAATGTCAGGTGCCAGACCCGCTATATGGTGCCATGCAAGCCGTCTCAGGCAAACACCTGAGGCAGTGCAGCGGGCCGCCGAGTCCACCAAGTCATAGGTGGTTCGTAAGGCGTGGTGACAGGAGGACTTGGTAAGCCTCACTTTGCAGAGAAGTCTATCCCTGAGGTCCTGGTCTGGTATCAACTGGAGCTCTAACTCAAGATCGGCCAGGGAGGATTTCTGATAAGAAATCATATGAGCCACATAACTGAGTGACCTTAAGGCGCAAATGGAGGAGGCATAAACCTTGCGACCATATTGATCCATCTGTTTGGACTCTTTGTCCAGAGGAGAGGCACTTAGGTGTTTTGGTTTGGCCGATCTGTCATTGGCCACTGTAATCACTATCGAGTCAGCCTTAGGCTGCATAGTGAGATGAGTAATCCCTTCCGGGGGATGATATGTCCTATGTCCTTCTTAGAGACTGCATGGATGGAAGATGTTTGTTGCCAAATGGTGGATGTAAAGTCCTCGTGTGGCCCCATCAACAGTGGGATGGGCAAGGGGTCTGCGTCTGTCATGTCCACATGCTCCGCGAGCCTCCTTCTTTTGGGGTCCATCTCTTGGGAAGCCCAACCACATGCCAACTGGATGGTGCAGAGGAGCTCAGCAGATGAAGGGTCCTCTGGGGGAGATTTGGGGGACTCTTTGGACTGGGGCTTAATAGGGGAATGGGAGCCTGAGCTGGCAGAAGAGTCGGAATCTGCTTCTGAGGATGCAGACCTACCGGGGGAAAAGGCTTTGTCGGAAACCTCCTCCATGGCGCTGTTGCCAGGAAGGGCCCTGGAAGGGTGCCTGGTAGAGTCCCTGTCTGACGACGGGATTCGACTGGGGAGAGGCTCCTAGGGGGCACTCTAGGGGTTGGCGTGGAGACTGTGACCAGCTACATACGACCATGCTCCTGAAGGAGCTGGGATTTGGCGTCCTTCCACCATGGAGGAACTGCCCCATGGGAGTCAGCCTGTGACCTGTCTGAAACCTGAGGCTGTGGAGGAGGAGGCTGAGGCTGGAAACCTAGGTTCCCCAGAGGAGGGTAACAGGGGTAGCCAGTGGGCTGGTAACCTTGGGAGTTGTACCCCTGATGCATGTGACCCGGTGTCAGGTACTCTGGCACATAAGCAGATGCTGGGTAACCCGATGGATACCCTTGCACCGTGTAATAAGGATACTGCGGCTGAGAGTAGCTGGGAGCCGTGCCCAGAGGACCAGAAGGCGGAGGGGCAGATGGCCCTGAGGGAGGCAGGACCGAGGGACCACTAGGTGCGGATGGGTCCATCGGCAGGCAGTGAAGATAAGGGATCCTGGCTGGGACCTGAGATGGGCCTGGCAGAGGCTCAGACGTTGGAGCAAGACGAGTAGGCAGTGTGCCCAGGGAGCAGTCAGACTGCGGGGGGGGGGTGACTGGTACACTGGCCATCACCAGGTAGGAAGGGATGTTGACCAGGGTAGAGCTCCTCAGAGTGGGGTCCCGAACGGGATCTGACGCTAGGAGATCAGGCACTGAGGGCACTAAGGAACCTGATGCCTGGTCCAAAGTTTATGAGGGGGGTCTAGGTGAGGTGACCCTCATCAACAGGCCCGCTGGAAAAGTGGGGGACCCGGCAGTAAAAAGACCAGATGATAGGGAAGATACCCCGAGAGCAACAGCACTCGTCTACTGGTAAGAATCAAGGGAGAGCGAGGAGTTGGGTTCAGGCAGAAGAAGAGAAGAGTCCTGGAAGCGAGAACCCTCAAGTGAAGAGTGTGGATCTAGCAGCTGGCTCTGCCCACTGTTGGAAAGATCAAAAGAGTCGGACGGGAGAGCTTCGGCCAAGAGATCGTTGGGCGAGCCGCCGACCAACTGATCAGCCGTGACCGAGCGGACGTCGGAAGAACAGATGTCTGACTTATCGATCGGGGTCAGGCGGATGGCAGAAGAACTGCAGTCCGGCTTATTGATCAGGGCCGAGCACTCTCGGAGGAACTGGAGGGAGACTTAGCGGCCAGAGAGCTAACCACAGGCCCAGAGGAAGAACCTTCCTGCAAGGAGTGCCTGGTCCACCCTCTGACCACGGCAAGAGGGGGAGCCGGGCACCACTCTGCCGGGGCGGACGGAGACTGGGCAGGAGGAGTACTTACCGAACTAGAAGCCCCACCAGAGGCTGCGTCGTCAGCCTGGCAATGCTGGACAGAAGGGGACCAATCCCGGCGTTTCTCTGTCTTCTTCTTGCACTTGGCGGTGGGGGAGGAGGAACGTTCACGCAGCTCCTGCAGCTTTTTTTCTATTGAAACCAGGCACTTTTAAAGTACGTGGGCTTCGAGGGTTTTCTAGCGTGTGACTTGTGTGGCCCAGTTGAAAGACTGGCAGATCTCACTGTCTTCGACCCGATGCTTGGAGCCTAGGCAGAGGATGCAGCAGGAGTGTTCATCCCTGTGTGGGATCTGGGCATCACAGAGAAGACATGCAATAAAAGAAATATTGATAAAGAAAATAGGAAAAAAGTGAAAATACTCAGCCAAAATGGTGGCTGACTTGTAGCAGAGTTCACCTCGAGGTCCAACTTGTACAGGTTGACGGCGGGAAGGAACTGGAGGGCAGGTGTGGGGACCGCCCCCCTATACAGTGTCACGCTGACGTCTGGTCATATGACACCGGGGATAGTCCCCCGCTATGGATTGCTAGCTAGACGTTTGCTGTGTGCTCCTGACGCCAGGGGGCACAGTCCTATATGTAATGATCTACTGCAGTAACCCTCACAAACTAAGATTAGCTGTGTACACCTCCCATTACAATGCAATCCAATGTCAAATTACTGAAACTTTAAATCTGAAGAACTCCAGAGCAAAGTAATATACATTCACCTAACGAGCAAAAGGCACATCTCGGAGGCAAGCCCTTTCTACCCTGATAATTTCAGCCCAAAAGTGCAAACCATTTCTTTGCAATGAAGTGACAAAGAAACAGACATAAAAAAAATTGTGTCACAAATTGCGGAAAAAGGAACGGTGTTTCACGAAACACAAGTCTTTTATCCACAATTTGTGGTAAAACCCCTTGTTTTGTGAAAATAGTGCCGCAATTTGTGGCAAAAAATTAAAAATCCACAGATAAAATAAACATATTTTTTGCCATTTTGGGGACAAACTGACCCCAGAATCCGATTCCTCAGGCCCCAAGACCCCAGAATCCGATTCCTCGCACCACACTTAGATAAACACAACAGAGTATTTTTTAAGGTATTTAAATGTGTTTGCCTCGCTAACCGAAAACAAGATGGTGGAATCTTGAAACAACATTCCGCATTTGTGGCAAAAAGATACTGCATTCGCGCCAAAAAAAAAAAGTTCTTCCACATGGCACATCTAACTTTTTCTATAGGGAATAATGGGAAACTTTGAACTTCAATAACTTTTGAACGGATTAACATGTTTTCACCAAACTTTCAAAAGACACATCTGTGACCCAGGCCCTGTACACCCTACACATTTCTGACCAAATGCCCAAGCCATTTCTGAGAAACAGTGTGACTAAGAATATACACAAAAATGGTAATTTTCTCATTTTGTGGCACTCCATATCTCTGTACCTGCACATCTGACCGGAACGAAATCTGCCAGATCTAGAAATCGTTGGTCTCCCATGATGCACGCAAACTTTCATGTGAATCAGTCAAATGGTTGCAAAGTTATTAAAGTGCAACATTTTGGGTTTAACATAGAAGTGACCATTGAACCCTAACTATAGGGGCACGGCCGTGCCCCTATAATACATAAATTAATACAATAGGGTTGGGAACTTCTATAGTGTGATAAATGGAGATATATTCACTGTAGTGTGATAAATGAAGATGACATCAGCACAGTGATGATAAATGCTGTTTATCCATAATGTGCTGATGTCAGCACTCACTCACTACAACCTGCATTCTAAATGAAACTGCTTTACAAAACAGTTTCCCTTTCTCACTGAGGGATGCAAGTTATTTAATTAGTATTGCAAAAGACACTCACCTGTGTCCCATAGTGTTTCTGAGACTCCCAACCCATTACTATGCTGATCTCAGCTTCATTACAGCCTGCATTCTAAATGAAACTGCTTCACAAGAAAGTTTCTGTTTCTCACTGCTACCTGCCACTTACTCAATTAGCATTGCAAAGGACACTCACCTGTATCTCGTAGTGTTTCTGAGACTCCCAGCCTATTACTATCAGGGTTTTAAATAATTGATTAGCAGTTTTTTCTTGGGACAATTCTAACAGTACAGAAAGTATTTATATAGGTTTTCTGGAAGTATTATGTTTGTTAAACACAGTGAGGCAAGTGCTATGCCTTTTCACAGTGTTTCAGCACTTTTATGAGCAAAACGCTAATCAATTTTTAGAGTTAAATAAAACCCTGTACTATGCTGATCTCAGCTTCACAACAGCCTGCATTCTAAATGAAATTGCTTCACAAAAAGGTTTTTGTTTCTCACTGTTACCTGCAACTTACTCAATTAGCATTGCAAAGGACACTCACCTGTGTCCCTTAGTGTTTCTGAGACTCCCAACCCATTCAGAAAAACTCACACACACTCAGACCACACACAGAAAGAGCAAAAAGCACACAAAAACAGGAAAAGAACACATGAAAACATAATATTTCTGAAGCTCCCATCCCTATTGTATAAACAGCACACATGATGTGCAGATCGTGTGCTATGGAGTATATTTACACTCCTGCAGAGTGAGAATATAGTCCATATCAAAGACCTGCCCATCATGTATTCTATATACTGTATATATATATATATATATATATATATATATATATACACACACACACACACACACACATATATACATATACTGTATGTATATATAAAAATATAGGCACAATAGTGCCTGTATGTTAGGGTAGAGTAAGCACTTTCCTGTTAAACTCAAATTTTTGCACCTTAATAACTTTGTCCCCTTTCAACCAATTTATATGAAATTTGAGCCAGGATCTCTTGATCCTGTAAATTTCATGTAGATTGGTTCAGGGGAGGCATAGTTACAGAGCTACAAAAATACCCTAAGGTCTTTGTTTCTGAAAATTTTTAAGACTTTTTTTGCCACCCGATAACTAAAAAAACAGGCTTTGAAACCTGAACCTCTCAGGTTTGATAAAGGTTGGTCCAAGGTGTGCGCTTTGGTGGTGTTTAGGTCCCACTGTTCAGTAGTTTTCAAAATATTTAATAAAAATGTTCCGTTAAAACAATCAATGTTCTATTTATAACTGAATTTTTGCAAAATTTTGAATTTGAGGCACTATTTTCAGAAAGGAGGGTGGACGTAGCTGCAGTAACCGAGACTTGGGCATCATCACACCATGACTGGGACCTTGCGATTCCTGAATATAAACTATACAGGAGGGACAGGGTAGTCGGGAAGGGGGAGGGGTGGCAGTTTATATCAGGGAGGGAATAACTTGCACAAGGGAGGAGTAGGAGGAAGGGGAGATGGAGGCATTAAGGATTCAATTAAGGTCCAATAGAGGGAGAAAGGTGAGCTTGGGGGTGGTTTATAGACCACCCAATCAGGATGAGGAGAGGGACAGGGAACTGAGCTCACAAATATTGGAAGCTGCGGGGAAAGGAGAGGTGGTAATTGTGGGGGACTTCAACCTGTCCAAGGTGGCATGGAGCATATCATCCACAACATGTGCTAGGAGTCAGGTGATCCTGGAAAGACTGCAGAGTGGGTTCCTGACTCAGGGTGTCACGGAACAAACAAGAACTGAGGCAATTCTTGATCAGGCGCTCACAAATGGGGAGCATGTACAGGAAAATAATGGTCAGGGAGCCACTGGGTGGAAGTGACCATTGCACAGTGTGGTTCCAGTTGGATATGGGCAGAGAAAGCATCCTGACTAAGACCAAAATCTTGGATTTCAGGAGGGTAGACTTTAGGAAAATGGGCAAAGTGCTAAGCAGCCACCTGGCAGGCATCAGAGCAGATATGGGAGTGGACCAAAGGTGGTCCATCATTAAGGAAGGAATACTGGTTGCCATAGATGAGTGTGTTAGGCTCAGGGGGGAGAATACAAGGGCCAAAGCACCCAGCTGGTTCAGTTCTGGAGTTACCCAAGCAATAAGGGAAAAGAGGTTGACCTATAGAAAATCCAGGAAGACCAAAAGAGTTGTGGATAGGGAAAACTGCCTAAGGTTGGCTGGTGATGCAAGTAAAGAAGTCAAGCAAGCAAAGGCACAGAAGGAACTGCAGATAGCTGAAGGAATTAAGAAGGGGAAGAAGGCTTTCTTTCATTGTACAAGTGAGAAAAGGAACAAGAAGGAAGGGATTGTTAGGCTTAAGAAAGGGGAGGAGTGGGTGGAGGATAATGGGGGGAAAAGCAGAGATACTAAATGAATACTTCTGTTCTGTCTTCACCAAGGAGAAGGACGGACCAGTGTCTTCAGGAGGGAAAAGAGGAGCCAGGGGGGAGGGGAACACAGATGTAGTGACAGAGGAGGATAGAGTGAGGGAGGGGTGGCTGGCATTGAAGGTGGACAAATCACCAGGCCCGGACACAGTACATCCAAGGGCACTAAAGGAACTGGCTAAGAAACTGGCAGGGCCACTGACAGATCTATTTAATAGTTCACTAGAGTTAGGTGTGGTACCGCAGGACTAGAGAACAGCACATGTAGTGCCCCTCCACAAACGCGGTCCTAAGGATGACCCAGGGAATTACAGACCAGTAAGTCTGACCTCCATTGTGGGCAAGCTCATGGAGACCATATTACAGGAAAAGGTTAATGGAATGTCTAGAGAAACATGGTCTCCAGGATGTGAGGCAGCATGGGTTCATTAAGGGGAAGGGGAGTGTGTCAAACAAATCTGATTAACTTCTTTGACTCTGCCATTAAGATAGTAGAGAGAGAGGCCAAGCGGTAGACATTCTCTATCTTGATTTCAGCAAGGCCTTTGACTCTGTGACCCATAAAAAGCTGGGCAGGAAGTTGGTGGATTTCGGGGTTGGGAGAAAGATGACCAGATGGGTGGAAAACTGGCTGAGGACAGAACCCAGAAGGTGGTTTGGGGTGAGCATTATCTGGCACCGGAGAGGCAACCAATGGGGTCCTGCAGGGCTCGGTGCTGGGGCCGGTGTTGTTCAGTGTTTTCATCAATGACACTGGGGATGGCATTAAGGGCAAAATGTGCCTATTCGTGGATGACAGCAAGCTCTGCGGGAGAGTGGACACAGCTGAAGGGATACAAGACCTACAGGATGATCTGGAAAAGCTGGGGAGGTGGTCCAGGGTCTGGCAGTTTGGCTTCAATGCCAAGAAATGCAAAGTTATGCATACTGGAGCCAAGAATCCCAGAACAGAGTACTACCTGGATGGGGTTCGAATATCTGCATCAAAGGAGGAGAAGGACTTGGGAGTGATGATCATTACTTGACCTGAAGCACTCCATGCAGTGCAAGAAAGCAGTAGCAAAGGCAAACAAGATGCTGGGATGCATATCTAGGGTGATCAGTAGTAGCAGAGAGGAGGTTATACTGCCCTTGTACAGGTCCCTGGTAAGGCCTCATCAAGAGTATGGGGTTCAGTACTGTTGCCCATACCTCAAAAAGGACATTAATCTGCTGGACAAGGTCCAGAGGAGGGCTACAAAGATGCTAGCAGGTCAGCAGGGTAAGGCATATGAGGAGAGGTTGAGGGAACTGAACATGTACTCCCTGGAAGACGGCGGGGGTGGGGGACATGATTGGGACCTTCAAGTACTTGAAAGGGATAAATACGGTGGATAAGGAGAATCTCTTTAAGCGGAGTGGTAATCATAACACGAAGGGGCACCAGTCTTAAGCTGAAGAGTGGGAGGTTTAGGAGGGAGGTCAGGAAGCACTTCTTCACAGAAGAGTGTGGTGGACACTTGGAATGCACTGCCGTAAGGGGTGATCTCATTGAAGACAGTGGGCAGCTTTAAGAGAGACTGGGATAGGCATGGGGGAAGGTAAGGGTCTGCATGAGAGAGGATGGGAGGTGTGGGGAGGAAGGGAGGGAGGGCAGGGACAGCAGCTCCAAGCTGTGTATACTGTCTGAGCAGACTACATAGACCAAATGGCTTCTTCTGCTGGCTTCTTCGTATGTTCATATGAAAGCAGCAGCTTGCACTATATGACACAGCTGTCTTTAATAAATGACAGCTGTGTCGTATAGTGCAACCTCTGCTGCTGTCGCCACTCGTAGGTCAGGGATGGGGCTACTGTCATTACAGCTCTGCTATCCTGACTGTGCTGTGACCTTCAACTGTATATCTGCACACTGGCGGACCCAATCCCTGGTGGCAGTGTATTTGTTTATTCAGTTTATATTTATTCTTCATTAACGACACAGGATGCCCACCCCCAGTGTTGGATGCTTCTCCCCCTGTGCAATGCCACGATTAACACTGCCAACATCGGGGGGGGGCCCAATCCCTGTGTCAGCATTTATACTCCCTCCCCCCCGCAGTGTGTACACTGGGGAGTCCACACACAGTGTCCCAAATACTGAAGTTACCTGAAAAGAAAACACAGTCCCGCAACGTTTTTATTTTTTTACCTGAAAAAAAGAAAACGGTCCCTCATTGTTTGCCACCATCTCTTTACCCCAACTGACCCTCCCACTGAACCATACACCCCTTTACCAAATACTTACCTATGGAGTTCAAGACAGATACGACACAGCTGTCTTTAATAAACAAATGTCCAAAAAGGCTCACATTCCTGACACAGACTGAGTCCACACACAAAATCGATAATTTAACAGCTTTTAATGCTGAATTAGTGAGTGAACCACATCAAAGCTCTCCACACACCACCTGGCCCCGGCGCTTCGGGTAACAATCCTTTGTCAGAGGGTATGGTGAAAGAAACCAAACGTGCACTTTTATACAGTGAAAACCATCACATGACAGATACAAGTGATTAACTTATTTATAGAAAAAAATCCATGTTTATATTTTTTTTACATTATTTTGATTTTATACTTTTTATATAACAACTTTTACCTGAAACACCACTTGTACAAAAAACTGAATTTACATGTTTTATTAAAAGCCCAAATTGCCTACTGTTTTGGGCGCACTGTATTTTGAAATTACCTTACAATTTGACGAATATCACAGTTTCAATAAATCTTAGTAATAAATCTACATCATTTTAATTGGTTCATTATTTAGTGAAAAGAGGAATTCCAGTTAGTGTTCGAGTTTATACTGAGAAAGAAAAAAGAGAGAGAAGAGGGGTTACTCAATCCACATTTTACATGGAGAGAAGGAGGAGAAGTAGCGATCTGCCAGTCCCTGCGATCAGCTTTACAGCTCTACTCCAGGGATGGGTAGGGAGAGATAACCCTAAAAAAAGGAAAGAGAGAAAAAATATTGAAAGATTTTAATTTCAGTAAATAGCAAAATCAATTACATTCCTATTCAGTACTTAAATGGCATATATTCTTAACAATTCTTAAATGCCATTTAAGTACTGAATAGGAATGTGATTGTTTTGGGGACCTCCGACAAGGTTACAGTGCGTGCTACTTGTCTAAGGCCCCTCCCCAACTCCACTATGTCCTCCTGCACTGCTCTGATCCCATTCCCAGCCAGGTTATTTGTCCCTAGGTGGACAATGTCGTCCAGCTCCCTGTCCCGTGCAGCTGCTCCCGTGATCCTGAGGATTCGCTTCCTGTCCCTCCAAGCCATGGCACCGGGCAGGTATCTTACCACCCTTTCCCTTCCCTCCCCCAGCTCTACCCCCCTAACAACTGAGTCCCCTACCAGGAGTGGTTTCCTTCCCCTGTGAGGTCCCGTGCCACCCTCCTGTGGGTCTCCTTTGTGGAGGTTCCCAGTATCCTCCTTGCTCTCCACTGCAGGTGCCTCCATAGAGGAACCAAGCTCTGCCAGAATGGTGTATGAATTGTGGAGAGGTACAACTGGAGGGATGTGCCTCTGTTCTACCACCCTCACCTTCCCCTGAGCCCACTGTGGCCAAATCTAAAAATTTGTTAGCGGGGGTACTGAGCGGCACTGCCGAGGTGAATCTCATTAAGCGAGACAAACAAACATGGCGACTGGCAAGTTTGCAAATTTGGGGTGCCTAGGAATACCGTAAGTAATGGGGCACCCTTAATTGGCACTTGTTTTTCACAGGGCATTGTCAAAAAATAACAGCCTGGGTGCCAGGCTGTTTCAGCCAATCAGGATGCAAGTTTTCCGGTACCCATTTTCTAAGTCACAGTCATGCTGTGGTACATGCCCTTAACTGTGTAATGATGAATGCCTGATAAGCCTCAACGGCGATATGTAGAGGTGCCTGTGTCTCTGCAGCAGCCACTACAGTGATAGTGGATTTTGCCACAGGTGTATATATAAAGGATAATGCCTGATGTACAGGTGATAACCATGGTGTAATCATCTCGAGTGGTTGCTAGTGCATCAGTAGACCTCAAGAGCACAGCTTGAGAGGTTTACCATTGCCCTAGCAACCACGAGAGATTATTACACCATGGTTATCACCTGTATATCAGGCATTGTCATTTATAGTGAATGGGACTCGACATGAGAAGTTACACCCCCCGGAACACAAGTAATTTAGCCTTACCTTATTAATGAATCTGCACTACAGCCACATGACTGTGTAGGAAAACAATTTATTAGGATACACGGACTGAATGGCAGCGTGCCAAAATAGCACCAGAGTTAAAATCTCTATCAGACATAGAGATTGCTAGACTCAGTAACAGTAAACTGAGACAACTGGAACGTTATTTGAATACTGTACTAAGGCTAACAATCACATTCTGGGTGTGTAGAATTTAGGATAAAGTATGAGTCGGGGTGTGTAACGAAAAGTTTACACACATCCGAGAGGTTAGATGCTACATAAACCCCGAGGGTGTGTGTAAACTTAAAGTTTACACATTCTGACCCATATTTTATTTTATATAATTGCTGGGTTCCCTTTTTCGCCTCAGCAATTATATAAAATAAAGAGCTTCCAGTGTGTCCTCGGTTCTGTTTAGTTTTAGCTCGGTGTCGAGATTTGCTGTATTTTAAACTTGTTTTTCTTCCTTTGAGCAGGTATTTGTGTTTACAGTGTATGTGGGGGAGATAACTTACCACTGTGTTCTTCTGGCGGTTCTGTTTGGGGCGAGACGGAAGCATTGAGCGGTCCGGACTTGTCGCGCTGCTGCCTGAGCATGCGCACAGCAAGGGAAATCATGCACGTGTTTGCCGTTATAAACACTCCTTTATAACGGCAAATTACACCACAGTTTCCCTATGGGAAAAAGGGGAAGCCAGTTATTATATACTGAATTACACTGGCACTCCATTTTGTAAACCCACTGCTATGACATAGATGAGATAGGTTTATAAGGTTCTGACATCACAACAGTGGAATTACAAGGTTGTAATCTGCTTGATTTCAGTAGGTAATAAGGGCTACCCATACATTATAAAATCCTTCAAATGCATGTGGCGTGTGCATCATTCCTCTTCTGAGTTTGGTATAGTAAAATCTTTACCTGTAACCATTTAACTGTTCACCACTTCGAAAGAAAGCAACATTTTTTTTTAAAACTCATCCTATTTACAATAGTTTCATTTTATGCAATGTCTTTCACACTGAGCAGCATAAAATGCTGTATAGAGCAATCAGAATCCAATATGTAAATGAAAATAATGAACAGAAAACCTAAACCTAGAAGCAGTAGATAATATACTCCATCCTCCTCTAGGTTTCACCTCCTGGGTTTTAATTTTCCCTGTTACTACTCAGGAAACCCTGCTAGCTCTTTCCTCTCTCAACCTGTTTTAATTGAGCCCTGACGGGTTGGATCCTAAACTTCTCCACCTCTCGGCTCCTGCTGTCGCCTCCCCTCCTACTGACCTTCCTCATCCTCTCCTTCTGCCTCTGTGCTGTTCCTCAGTTACAGAAGATCGCCAGAGTTCTCCTCTTCATAAAGGGGTTGACCCCTTCATGACTTGCAACTTCCTTCAATCCTATCTCCCTCCTCCCCTCTCTTGCAAAGCTGCAAGAAAAACCTATTTACTCTAGGCTTACTGACTTCCTCTACTCATACAACTTCTTGTCCCCTCTCCAGTCTGTTTTTGGTTTTTGCTTTTAAATTGAAAAAGCTTTGTTAGTTTAGAAATATAACAACCAACAACATTATATAAGCATCATAAGCATGACAGACAGGATAAAACAACCCCGAGTGCACAATAATAACAAAGGATAAATACCTCAGAAAGTACCATATAGATTAAAATTATATATATAGTCTAGCCAACCCAATGAGGTGTCTGGGAAATCCGAAAGAGAACTAACGTAAATAAAGAGCATATAATTTGCCCTATTTTTTGTTAAATAGAGGTTTACGATGTCGTATACTAGCAATGAATTGCTCTGTTCTTAGAGAAAAGAAAGTTTGTGTAACTGCCACTATAAGTGATGAGTGCTTGGTCAGCCGGTGGCATAGAAGGCTAAGCGCTGGCGCCCTGGAAACCCCGCCAGCAGTTTAGGGAAGAGCTTCGGGTGTCGGAGGTCAGGGGTGGAGCGGGATGAAGCTTCTCCGACAGGCAGGCTCTCCTCTCCGGGGAGGAAGCGCTGCATCCCTCAGCTGATGGGCGACCCCCAGTGGAGGCTAGAGGAAGCTGGGGCCAGAGGGGGCCTAGGCAGTAACATAGAAACATAGACTTTGATGGCAGATAAGGACCACTTGGCCCACCCAGTCTGCTCATTTCCCTACCTACTGGATAAGCTGCAGATTCTAGTTAACCAACAGCCTACTTCCTGCCACCCCCCACTACAATTGCCTTATGTCTGTCCCATGCATGTTTGAATTCCCCCACTGTTTTAGACCCAACAACCTCTCCAGGAAGGCAGTTCCATGCATCCACCACTCTCTCCGTGAAAAAAAAATTCCTCACATTACCCCTAAGCCATCCCCCCTCTATCTTTAAATTGTGCCCCCTTGTTCTTACACATCTCATGTTCTGAAAGATGCCGCCCTCCTGGACTTTGTTGATTCCCTTCAGGTAGTTGAACGTTTCTATCATGTTCCCCCTGTCCCTCCTTTCATCAAGGGTATACATATTAAGCTCTCTCAGTCTCTCTCCATATGGTTTCTAATGCAGACCCTGCACCATTTTAGTTGCCCTCCTCTGGACTGCTTCCATCCTGTCTATGCCCTTGCGTAGATGAGGTCTCCAAAACTGCACACAGTACTCCAGATGGGGTTTCACCAACTGTCTGTACAGAGGGATAACCACTTCCCTTTTTCTACTTGTGATGCCCCTTCCTATGCATCCCAGTATCCCTCTGGCTCTCCTTACTAACTTCTCACATTGCTTACCAACCTTTAGATCATCTGATATGACTACCCCCAGGTCTCTTTCCATTTTTGTTGTTGTTAGTATCTCCCCTGCTATTGTGTACTCTTCTCCTGGGTTTTTGTTTCCCAGATGCATTACTTTGCACTTCTTTGCATTGAATCTAAGTTGCCACATGTCTGACCATTCCTCCAACCTTGCCAAGTCCCTTCTCATCCTTTCTACTCTTCCCTTGTGTATCAACTCTGTTACAGATCTTTGTGTCATCTGCAAAGAGGCATACTTTTCCCTCCAGACCCTCTGCAATGTCACCTATAAAGATGTTAAAGAGGACTGGACCCAGTACTGAGCCCTGAGGTACTCCACTAGTGACCCCCCTTTCTTCGGAATGTGTTCCATCCACTATTACCTTCTGTGTCCTGTTTTGCAGCAAGTTTGCTACCCAGGCTACCTAACTTGATTATTAATCTTTTGTGTGGGACTGTGTCAAATGCCTTGTTAAAGTCTAGGTAGGCCGTATCCATAGCCCTCCATGGTCTATTACTTTGGTCACCCAGTCAAAGAAACGATTAGATCTGCCTGACATGACCTTCCTGCTGTAAATCCATGCTGCTTTGGGTCCTGTGCCCCGCTGGCCTCTAGGTACTCAACAGTTCTTTCTTTCAGAATTGATTCCATCATTTTCCCTACCACTGAGGTCAAACTAACAGGTCTGTAGTTTCCTGCTTCTGCCTTGCTCCCACTTTTGTGAAGGGGAATCGCATCTGCCCTCCTCCAGTCCTCAGGTACCACCACCCCATCCTCCCATGATTTGTTAAAAAGTGTGGTCAGTGGTGTCACTAGGTTCTCCTTTAGTTCTTTTAGGATTCTGGGGTGAATCCTGTCAGGCCCCATTGCTTTGTCCACCTTGAGTTTTAGGAGTTCTTTCAGGGCTCTTTCTTTCTGTAAATGGACTGGTGTCACCCCCCCTCGCCCAGACTGCTTCTATTGTCTGGTTTAGGTAACTCCTCCTTATCTTCTTTTGTGAATACTGAGTAAAAGTATTCATTCAGTATCTCTACCTTTTCACTGTTTCCCTCTGCCCACCTCCCCTCTCCTTTATTAATCTTCACTATTCCCCCCTTAACCTTTCTATGCTCCCTAATGTACCTATAAAAGGTTTTATCCCCCTTCTTAACTGAATTGGCTATTTTTTCCTCGGTTCGGCCTTTTGCTATTCTGCCTGCCTTCATCACTTCTTTCTGCTTTAATTGATACAGTTCCCTGTCGTGCTCCTTCTGTGATGCCTTATACTTTTTGAATGTAGCCTTTTTCTCCTTAACCTTCCCTGCCACCTCTTTTGAGAACCATAGTGTTTTTTTACTCCGCTTTGTTTTCTTTATCTGTTTTACACAAAGGCTTGTTGCCTCTATGATGGCAGTTTCGATTTTTCTCCATTGTTCTTCCACCCCTCCTTTTTGGCCATTTGCTAGTGTATTCCTCAGGTATTCGCCCATTTTGCCAAAGTCAGCTCTTCTAAAGTCCAATATGCTTGTTTTTGTATGGCTCGACTCCATGGTTGTGCTTACTGTGAAGCACACTGTGCAGTGGTCACTTGTTCCCAGATGTCTACTGACTTCTAAATTTGTGATCCTCTCTCCATTTGAGAGTACTAGGTCTAGTATTACTCCCTCCCGAGTGGGTTCCAACACTAGCTGTCTAAGGCCTGCCCCCTGCCGGGCATCGAGAATGACCCTGCTCTTGGATGTGGCTGCAGTACATGTCATCCAGTTAACATCTGGCATATTCAGGTCCCCCATCAACAGTATCTCCCCTTTTTCAGCCATTTTGAGAATGTCCTCTATCATTTTCTTGTCCATTTCTTCCCCTTGAGACGGGGGGTCTGTATACAACCCCTGTGTGGACTGTGATGCCATTCCCTGTCTCAAGGTGACCCAGAGTGCCTTTTGTCCTCCCCCTTTACTTTTTAGCTTTGATCCCTCCCCTTATGTACAGAACTACTCCATCTCCTCTTTTCCCCTCCCTGTCCCTTCTGTAGACTGTGTACCCCGGTATGCTGACATCCCAGTCATGGTTCTCCATGTACCATGTTTCCGTGACTGCCGCAATATCCAACTGTTCATCTTCCATCAAGGCTACTAGCTCAGGAAGCTTGTTTCCCAGACTACGGGCATTGGTACTCATTGCCCTCCATTTAATGTTGGCTTTATCCTTTTTTCCCCCATGCCTGCTCTTTTTTGCCCTTGTCTATTTTTCCATTTACCCCTGTCCTGTCCTCTGTTGAGCACTGTACCTCAGTGTTTACCTTACTACCTGGCATGTTTTGTGGGGGGAGGCTTGAAATTTCCTGCTCTTATTAGCACCTCCCCCCATGGCTAGTTTAAAAGCTTGCCAAGGAAGCATTTAAACCTGTCACTTAGGATTTTGGTTCCCTTCGTGGACAGATGCAGACCATCATGCCAGTATAGACCTTCATCTCTCCAGGTGTACCCCAGTCCCCAGTGAAGCCAAAGCCCTGTGTTCTGCACCAGATTTGCAACCATTCATTAAACTGCATGGTGTGTAATGCCCTGGCCTCACCCCTGCCATGGACTGGCAGCACTTCTGAGAAGGTAACCGTGCTTGCTACCTGTCTGAGGCCCCTCCCTAACTCCACAATTTCATCCTGCACTGCACTGATCCCATGCCTAGCTAGGTCATTTGTCCCAAGGTGGACAATGATATGTAGTTCCCTCTCCTGTGATGCTGCTTCTGCAATTCTGAGGATTCACTTCTTGTCCCTCCAAGCCATGGCACCAGGCAGGCACCTTACTTCCCTCTCCTCTCCCTTCCCCAGGTCTACCCCTCTAACAATTGAGTCCCCTATCAGAAGCTGTTTCCTTCCCCTGTGGTGTCCCTTGCCACCCTTCTGTGAGTCTCCCTTGTGGATGTCCTCAGCATTCTTCTTGGTCTCCACTGAGAGTGCCATCATAGAGGAACCTTGCTCTGCCAGACTGGCATATGGTTTGTGTAGGCCAGGGGATGGGGACAGAGGCTGTTACTGGGGCTGTTCAGCGCATGTGCGCCTCCACGTGCGTGCACGCTGACTCCTGGGGTCTCTGGGAGAAAATCAGAGAAAATGCCAGTCGGCAGGGAGAAGACCGACCCCTCCGCAGGGGCTGCTCCCAGGCTGGGCAGGTAAGAGCCGGTGATTCCGCGGGACGGGGCTGTGGGGGTCGGTCGGATGGGGGCCAACCAGCAAGGGAGAAAATGTGCCATGATAAAAAAATAAGTGATGGGTGCTTGGTCCAGCCAGTGTCTAAGGACTATCTTTCTAACCGCTAAGGAAATAAGGGCCATATGATATCTCCTTTCCTTAACCCAAATCTGTAAATAATCACCCATAATACATACAGCTGGGGAGAAAAGACCTTGCAGGCCTGAAAGAGGGTCCATTCGTCCTTCAATTTGTGCCCACAGGGGAGACACCTTCTCACAGGCCCAAAAGACGTGCAGTAGGGTCAGGGGTCGAAATTAGCATACCCAGCCTGTTCCCAGTGCAAGTAGGAACAGGCTGGTGCATGTAGTTTTGTTTCTGGCTTGCACCGTAGTGCATGTAGCACATTTCCAGTCTTTTGGCTGCAATACAAAGAGCTGCCACAAGGGGCGCAGTGCCGAGATTACAGGGAGGCTGAAACTTTTTTTTTAAAATGACGTTACGTCATGCGTGTGCGCGCGCCAGTGTGAGGAGTCGGGAGGAAGCATTACGGGAGTAAGCAGTGGCATCTGGAGAGAGCCGTCAGAGTCACCCAAACAGCAGCTGAAGGTGTGTCCACAAAGAAGGAGGAGGGACATGGCGGTGCTGGCGGGCATCTACTCTAGTCACAGGAGGCAGGCAGTTGGTATGAATATTCATGTCCTGGGCTGCAGCGGTGATTGGATTAAAGGGTTGGGGGTGGGTACTGGGCTGCAGAGATGCCTATGGGGATGGGTGTTGTGCAGAAGAGGAGGCGATCGGGGTGGTCCGTTACGGAGCTCGAGGTGGGTCCTAGTTGCTGCTGGCATAGCTCATGCAGTGTTAACCTTATTGTACCACGTGTGCCTCTTTCTGTCACCCTCGTGGTACAGTAAAGGTTTACACAGGCATCTTGATCAATTCTATCTACGCAGTTTTGTGGAGAGATTGATGAGAACAGTCGCTAGGCAGGAAGCTCCTGACTAATTTGAATCTTTTTTCTCTTGTAAAACAAATATTTTAGCAGTATCTAGGCAGGACTAAAGTGTTTAACAGCTAAAGTTGTAATTTAAGAACAAAAAAGCCTTTTGACAACTGGAAATTAATAAGTGGCAAAAACAAGCAATCAAAATAAATTGGGGCTTCACCCCACCCCCAAGCAAGGGGGTTTCCTTGTATATTTTTTATGTTGCATCAGAGGGAGTGTAGTGGGACCACTTCTATGAAAAAAAAAAAAAAAAGAGCAGTTGCTGTTTACTATTTATACAGTTTTAAAGAAAAGAGGAGTGAACTGTCTGTCTGAAGACGAGCAATTTGTGGTTTTATTTTTACCACAACCTTGTCACATTTTGATCCCTATTCCCTGACCTCATTGTAAGAATGTGAAAAAAAAAAAAACAATACTTGGAGTTTCAGACAACTGCTTTGCTTTTGTTTGAGGGGCAGTCTGTGAAAATGCTGATTTAATTTCATTAGCAGGAGGAGCGTAGCAGAGAGTGGGTCAGTCAGTCAGTCCGTCCCTATCTAGCACTTGACAAAAAAGCACTGTTGTCTCCAATCCAATAACAACTGTGTGTCTAAATAAGTGACGGGGGAAAAGCCTTAAGATCATTAAATAAATAAAATACCAGTGAGTGAGTGAGAGTTGGTGTGTGTGTGTGTACTATAAAACCATTTAAGCAAAGGCAGTGAGATTTGCTGCAGCCCAGCCCAGACAAAGGGTAGTTTTTTTTGTTTTTTATCAATCTAATATAAAAAGGGTCAATCAAAGGACTTAACTGTCTGTTAAGAAATTACTGTGGGTTTACCACAACCTAGTTAGGCTTGCCACATTTTGATTGCTCAGTCATTTATTTTGTGTTTTAAAAAAAAAATATATATATATATATATCCCTTGGTCTTACAGACAACTGCTTTTCTTTTTTGTTGGGGGCACTTTGTAAGAAGCTCAAACTATATACATATTACAGGTATATATACTGTATATGTGTAAACACATTTTAATATACCTGTATCTCCTACTTGTCCTAACCTATATTTGTGTGTGTGATTGAGTGACTTCATCATCTGTCTGTCATAATCTAAGTACAATATCTTCGCTGTAGCAGTACTAATTAGTATACTTGTACTACATAGAAACTTAGATTTTGAGGGCAGATATGGACAGCCAGGCTTACCTAGTCTATCTAACTCCTATATGTGTACTAGAGTAGTACTACTACTACTATTGCCGTAACTATAAAAAAAGAAAGCTTAAATGTACAATTTGACAGAAGTTGGCAGATAATCACCGCTTTCGGCTGTGCTTGCCCTAGTTCACCTACCTTCCTAGTCTGCCCATTTGTGTGTGTGACTGTGTGAGCAAGCTTTGTTCACATTTAGCTTATTATACAACATAACACACTTGTGTCACAGTAGTAATTCAAGGAGAATTACATTAATTTAATGCTAACAGCTACACACAGCCTCTTCTTTAGTAATACTTTTGTCTGTAACATTTGACAAAATTTAAGGGAAAAAAACTAATTTTTCCCCTTGAACTAAGCACTTACTGAGTCTACTAAGTACAGTGTAACCAGCTGCCAGCCCAGAGCGGCTCTCCCACCACCCCATCCAGGCAGGCCACAGACTAGTGTGAGTGAGTGTGTGTCTGTGTGAATACACTCAGACAAGTTTCTGAACTGAAATACGGTGTCTGTCTGTCTGTCTCTGTCTCTCCCTCATTTTGGAGTTCAGTTACCAGCTTTGGTGGAATAAATAAATCCCTAACTATTTTCAGCAGCTTTGCCTTGGCCTTGCAGACCAACTTGGTCTTGGCCTAAGGAATTTAACCTAAGTTTCTTGAGTTAATCGCAGATTACTGAACTGAATTTATTTGAATACCCTCACTCACCTGCCTGCTTTGAGTGATCCATGTTGTTGACAAATTAGGTGTTATTAAAAAAAAAAAATACACAGATACTTTTCTGACTTGCACCAGAGTACTTTGTTGACATTTGTGTTACATAAGAAGACAAAGGCAAGCTCACTGCATTAAACGACCATGCCGCCCAAGAAAGTTTTACCCAAAGCAGTTAATACTCTTTCACTACAAGTTCAGCAAAACAAGTGGTGAAATGCCTGCAGTTGCTACTGCTGCTGCTGCTGCAGCTGTTCCTGCTGTAGCTGATGCCCAGAACCAGATACAGTCCAAGTCTTGTGTATCTCAGTCTGGCAGTGGTGGCAGTGGCCAGTTTGAAGTCTCTCCGACTCTTGATGCCAGTAGTGTAACAGAAGGCATTTCCAGTACTAGTACTTCCAATGTGAATGTGTCAGTAATGAAATCTAACTCCCTTGATAATGAGTATGCAGCATGCGTATCAGTCCTGCATTCTTGTCAGATTCCTCCTCCTAGCCCCATTTCTGATTCCCAATCTGACTGCGCCCAAGTCAAGCAGAGCAGCTCAAGCTCAGTGCCTTCTCAACCTTCTCTGCCTCCTACTGCACCACATGATGGTGGAGAGACACCCTTAAAAAGGAAAAAAACTTATAAATTTCTGGATTCTTGGAAACAGAACCGCAAATGGCTTAAATACGATAGTGAACTGAACATCATGAAATGTGAATGATGTGAACTATTTGATAAATCAGGGAAAAATAATTCATTCAGGGATGGGTGTTCATCTTTTAGAAAAGCAAACGTCGAATTTCATGAGTCATCAGATTTACATGAAGCATCCAGAAAAGCATTTTTTTGCCCACAGTATAACCCCTGCAGAGCAGCCATTAATAAAGATTGTCCAAAAAATGGAAGAAAAAGAATTTGAGCAAATGAGAATTCTTTTAGAACAACTTTTTTTCTTGGTAAAAAAGCACGACCATTTACTGATCTAAAAGATGAAATAAATTTATTACGAGCGAATGGGGTGTCAGTCAGTGAAACCTACTGTAACGACAAACAAGCAAGAGTATTCACAGAATATAATTACAGAGATAAAATGGAAGATTTAATATCATTGGTGAAGTCTCAAGATTTCTTTTCCATTCTGTCAGATGGCTCAACAGACAAAAGTACTACTGAAGAGGAGGTAGTGTATGTCCGCATCTTGGAAAAGGGCATCCCTGTCACTAAATTTGTGGCACTTAAACCTCTAGACAAGGCAGATGCAGAAAGTATAACATTAACTTTAAAACATACAATGGAAAATGATCTCCAAATACAAGACTGGAAAAATAAATTAGTGGCTTGCTGCTTTGATGGGGCATCAGTCATGATGGGCAGTAAAACTGGAATAGCCACAAGACTGAAGGAGAAGGCTAAACTTTTAAAAGTTGTGCACTGCTGTGCACACAGACTTGAGTTGGTCACTAAATATGTGATTAAGGGGACACCCCTGTACTCTGCAGTGGAATATTTGCTTTCCTTACTGCATGGCTTCTATAAGCACTCTGCTTTAAACTGGACTGGCTTGCAGGCTGCGGGGGAGGCACTGGGCATCCGGGTACTACGTCCTGTAAATACTGGAGGAACAAGTGGCTGCCACATCACCAGCATGCTGTGAAAGTGTTGCAGACAAATTATCTAGCAATTGTTACACACCTGGATGATGTGTCAGTAAATGGCACAGGGATAAAAGAGAAAAGGCCACTGCAATCCTGAAGCAAATAAAATCGTGAAGATATTGTTCTTCATCAATTTCCTAGAATTCTATATAGCAGTCATGTCCAGACTAACGCTGACATTCCAGCAAAATAACTTAACAGTAGACTCAGTGCAAGCTAAAGTTCTTTCTCTCACGACAAAACTGAAGTCTCTCAGAGATTCAGAGACTATTGATTGCCTTGACACAGGAATCAATCTCGTGGATGGTAAGCTGCATTACAAAGGTGTGGAACTTGGTTCTTCTGGTTCAGCAAGACGTAGTAGATCAGATCCTGATGAGGATGCAAACACTGCGAAGAGCAGCATCGTGGCTATTGTGAAGAAAGTGCTGGCCACCACCCTAAATCAAATGGAGAATCGTTTCTCTGAATTTGTTAATGACCATGTCATTACGGAAATGGGAATTTTCAACCTGTCTAACTGGCCTAACTCTGATTCCCTGGCAGAGTATGGAGACACAGAAGTTAAGTCATTATTTTCTCACTACAGTGACATTCTGGAACCAAGGGGTACAGTGCTGTTTCAGCAGTCTTGCAGTGGTCAGAACTGAAAGAATATGTCCAGACCCTAAATGCAGCTTACCATCCACCTTTAGATTCCACTACTATTGGCTAGAGTTCTTTCTGAAGAAAGGAGGACTTTAAGGACATTCTTTCACTGCTGAAAATATTTCTTCTCATTCCATCTTCTACTGCAGAATGTGAAAGGGTTTCTCATTAATGTCACGGATAAAACATGACTGGAGGGCAAACTTGAGACCAGAAACTGTGTCCGCTTTAATGGCAATTAGTTTGAGCAGTGACACAGTGTCCACATACTCGCCAGATAATGCCACAGCTAGGTGGTGGTCAGCAGGAAAGAGAACAAGGAGACCTCAAACAGCACCTTATGGTACCAGAAAAGATGAAAAGGCCTGGGAAAGTGATGACGATACTGATATGTTGTAGAACAGTATTACATTCGTTTTCATATGCAATGATTCCTGAATCAGTTATCTTTTTTCAGTTTTTATCATTATGACCACCGGTGCAAGTAACCTGACCATGGTGCATGTAACTTTTGCCGTCATATGCACCTGGGTGCAGGTACCGAAAAAAGTTAATTTCTATCCCTGAGTAGGGTACCCTCATCTTTACCACATCTGGAGCACATGGAGGAGGAGGAGGAGGAGGAGGAGGAGGCAACCTATTTTGGCTAATTTAACTGTAGTAATATGATACTGGGTAAGTCTAAGCCGGTACTGAGATAGATAAGTATATAGATCTTTCCAAATGCACTTCCAGTTAAATTCAAGGTCCGGTATAAGAGATTCCCATACCTTAGAGCCCGCTGGGGAAAAAGATCGGCAATTGGTAAGCAAGTACATATAAATAAAGGAGACCCCATGGGGTTTGAAGTCGAGCTCTTGGATCTGTCGCAAGAATTCCCCAAAAAGAGATTGTTGTACGGAAGGACCAATTTGTTTGGCTAAAAGGTGACTTAACTGACAGATCTTGAAAATGTGAGTTGGAGCCAGCCGGAATTTAGCTAATAGTGCAGGAGAGGTGAGTACAGATGTCTGGGAGTAGAAATCTGATACTATAAGTTCCAAGGGTACCGGAATCCAAGTAGTGGGTAGTGGGTGACCTCCAACCTTGATATTCAAATTGACAAAAATAGGCTGAGAAATGTCTGAGGAGGGGGACATCTTAAGATAGGCGCAGAGTTGTAGGAGGGCTTTATGTGAGATACCAATTGGGGAGGGACTCAATGTCCTTGGGAGAGATTTCAAGGGAGAAAAGAAAATGGTTGCAGGGCTCAGGTTGTAATTAGTAAGTAGCTCTTACTCTATTTGCAACCAGATGGGAACGTATTCGTCTCCTGGTGTCATCTGAGGCACAGAAAGCCATTTTCCACACTTATAAAGATGGCTGGCCCAGTAGTGTAGTATATCATGAAATTGGGTAACCGTAGACCCCTGATTCCTTGGGTAATCCCAGTTTAAGAAAAGAGCATGGGGGCGCTTTGTCCAACCATATAAATGACGTGATACCGGAGTGAATATGCTTAAAGAAAGATAAAGGGAGCCAAATACTGAGCATGTTTAAGGTGTAAAAGAGCCTGGGGAGAACATTCATCTTAATAATACTGATCCTGCCCCATAATGAGGGAGGGAAACTCTTCCGCTGTGTTAGAGCTTGTTGAACGGTACCTCAAAGATCTTCTAAGTACAGTTTCCATATTAAGGCAAGATCAGTGGTTAAATATATACCAAGATATTTAATACATCAAGAAGATCACTTCATACCAAATGGGGTAAAGTCCTGTCTGTGTGTCAAGTGATAAAGAGGATACATCTCCATCTTGTTAAGATTTAGTTTATAATTAGAGTATTTCCCGAAGTTATCTATAATCTTAAGGACTTCGGTAACAGAGGAGATGGGGTTGGAGATGTGAAGAAGGATGTCATCAGCATACACTGAGATCACTTTCATAAGACTTTCAACGGGGATGCCAGTTATGTTAGGGAAAGATTTCAAATGCCTAATGAGTGGTTCCAGGTATAAATTAAAGAGAAAAGGAGAAAGTGGGCATCCTTGATGCATACCGGTGTATAAAGAAAAGGGGGAGGAGAACACGTCATTACAATATATTTTAGCCGACGGGGAGGAATATATCACCTGAAGTCACTGTACAAATGAGGAAGAGAAGCCCATGTTTTGCAAAGTTGACCACAGGAATAACCAATCCACCCTATTGAAGGCCTTTTCAGCATCAAGAGAGATTAGGGCCATGGGGGAGAAAGAGGAGCCCGCTGCATGAAAGTTATGAGATATTTTAAGGAGATGATCGACAGAAGACCTCCCAGAGAGAAAACCAACCTGCTCAGGATTGAGAAGACAAGACCAAACTTTCTCTATTCTGGATGCTAGGATTTTGGTAAGGATTTTGATATCACAATTTAATAAAGAGATGGGACGATAGCTGGTTTGACAGGTAGGTGGTTTGTCAGGCTTGAGAAGGAGGACAATGGTAGCTTCCAACAGTGAGGGGTCAGGGGATTCTGACAAGAGCATAAATCGATATAGGCAAAGCAGAATGGGGGCAAGGTCTTTAATAAAAAGCTTGTAGAAATTTGAAGGGAAACCATCTGGACCCAGAGCTTTGTCAAGCGCTAATTGGTTTATGACTACTTCTACTTCCTCTAGGGAGATAGGTGCCGATAGTATCTCGTTGATGCTCTAGAAGGTGTGGTAACATAAAGGAGTTTAATTATGCAGACACTTCCTCTGCAGTTGGCGAATGTGCACGTTGGCTATATAAGGTGGAATAAAACTGTTCAAAGATTAAAGCTATATCTCTAGGATGCGTTTTGACGGAGCCGTCAGGAGCTGTAATGGAAGGTATGACTCATGAAGCTTCCAACTTACTTAGCCATAAAGCTAGAAGGCAGCCCGCTTTCTCACCTTGTTCTATGTATGTGGCCTGGGTTTTTAGTATAGCGAATTCTGCCTTCTCTTGCATAAGAGTAGCATACTTGTCCCTGAGAGAAAGCAGTGCTTGTAGAGAGTCTGAAGAGGAGGTAATAGAGGGGGACTGTTCTAAGGTACGAATTTGGGCAAGCAGGGAGAGAGCTTCTGATTCTCTGCGACATTTATGGGTAGCAGACTGATGGATGATCTCCCCTCTTAAAAAACACTTTAAGGCACACCATTCATGGTCTACCCTCGGTACTGTGTTCTGATTAGATGTCATAAATGATTGGATGAGAGAAGGGATTCTGGAAATCACATACTCTTCCTTGAGAAGCTGAGTATTCAATTTCCAGGATGTATCCCATTGAAAGCTGGTATCTAACACAAGTGCTACTCCAGTGTGTTTTTTTAAGCACCACTCAACTGTCTCCTCACTGCTGCATGTCACTGACTTCATCCTCACTAGGATGGATGAGGGGGACATCACAGCATCCATTTTCAATTGATCTTGCCAAAGTTTTGACTTGGTGGCTCATACTCTCCTGAAGGCCAAGCTGAGTTCTGCCAGCCTCACAGCTCCTGCTGTTAAATAGTTCCATTCCTACTTTACGGGGCATCAACAACTGGTAGAGGCAGGAGGCATCTGTCACCTCCCCTACCCATCCAGGCTAGAGTCCCACAGGGCTCCATCCTGGGTCCCATCCTTTCTCCATTTTTTTGAACCTCCCCTCTGCCTGTGCTAACTCGCATATTCACATGTATGCAGGCTATGACGGGGTTGAATAAGACCATGTCCTATTTGTTATGCAGAAAGAGTTAAAAGCAAGGATCTGTTCCATCCTCTCTTTTCATGACTTTTGTCTGTCTGATTGCACAATCAAATTTTCTTGTGAGACCTAAGAACTAATCACTTTGACAGTCTGACAGTTCTCCCCCTCCCGCTATCTCACTGCCTTCACTTGCTGTTTCTTGCTATTTCTGTCTTTTCTTCTCCTTGTTTATCAGTGGTAATAAAAATATATGTAGATCTGTATGTGAAACTGGGATCTCTTTGTTTGAAAATACATATGGTTATATTGTGGAAATGATTGCAAAAAGCTATTTAAAACTCAGGGGGGTTAACACTAAGATGCATTTTGACCTCCACAAACTCATTTGCAGAGTTGTCAACAGGAGATTACTTGTGGGACACAATGTTTTATTTTGCTGCACATGCAAGGACAGAAATTGACAAAGTTCTGATACATTCTGTGAGAAACAGCAGGTGGTATCTAAACAAGATCAAGATGCAGAAGTTAACTGCCAGGAAAATACATTCTATATAGAGCGAGCAACCTTTTGTTGGAGAGACAGAGAGAGAGAGAAAAAAAGAGATTGACATTTAGATTTACAGATACCCTCAGATGAAGGACTTTGTTTTGAACTGCCTGTATAAGAGCTATCCTGCACAATTTTATTTTACTGTTATTAATAATAATAATAATAATACGCTACTTGCAGATTTTATAACTGCTCCTGATTTTCCTAGGGTTTCTGATCTCTGCCCCAACAACACAGATGACACAGTTCCTTACGTCTCTGGTCCTTCAACCATAGCAGTGGAGGCCTGCTCAAGCAAGACTTCCACAAAGTCCTGCGCTGATTCCACTCCAACCAACTCTGGGTCAACACTAAGAAAACAATGTCCATGACCTTTGGCACCAGCCAGAAATTATCCAGGCTTTCCCCACTCCCTGTTTTCTCCACCCTGGATGGCTCTCCATTCAAATTTTTTTTTTTCTTCAAGTATCTCTGTGGTTAAATAGTAAGTTTGACTTCTCTGACCACTTTGATGCCATCCACTCCAAGCTCTGCCCCAAACTCAGTGCCTTGTACCACAATAAACTCTGCTTGTCACCAAAATGGTGCCTTTGGTTTTCGACTATATGGATATGGTCTACAGCACCACCCCCTCCTCTTCTCTTGTCAGGCTAGACACCCTCTGTAATGCCTTTTGTCGCTCCTCGACCAACTCTCCCTTTTGTACTCATCACTTGTCTCTATGCTACTCCCTTATCTACCTTCCCATTCTCACGTCGCCAGTCCCACTGCTTCCTATTTGACTCAAAATTCTGGTTTGGGTCCCTGCCCTCTTACCTTTACTCACCCCTTTCTCCCATTACCTCTGCCTCATACTCCCTCTACTCCAGGGATCCTCGCACTTTTCCCCTTCTCCATCCTCACTCCTCACTTGGGCAGTCAGCCTTCTCTCATAGCCTTCCTTCCCTCTGAAACTTGCTCTCCTCCTCTTGTCTCTCACCTTCCTCCAATTATCTTAGGCTGCAGCTAAAACTCATTCCTGCCCCCACTTGCTCCTGTCATTCCCCTCCCAGGCCCCTTCCTGTTGAAGCCCCTACCATTCCTGTTGTTGGGCCTCCTCCTGTGTTCTACCTCAGCTTGTACCAGGCTCCTTGCTTATCTACATTTATACTGCCATTTATTCCACCAATTTTTGTCTCTTCATTTACATATCAAAGCCGTGCATTGTACCTTTGTTTATTTAAGTTTATTTTTTATGTGAATTTATAATTTACTTGTACTCCTGTTTTACTTTGTACAAATCACTAAGTATTGCGAATTTTTTTATTACAGTAGTTCCTGTTTTCTCTCCCCCAGGTTGCACCTGGAAATGAGCCACTGGCTCAGTCTGCATTTCCAGGTTACCAGTTTTTAAATGAATGAATGGCTATTATAAGTCTAATTCATTAGTCATGATGCTACTGACATCGCTGATTGCCTGCCATGCCGGTCTGAAATCTCTTAGACATGACTGGCGTGGCAGCTGTTCAGCTCTTCCAACTAACCGCCGCCACAGAAAAAACATGCTCGTGCCACCACAAAAAAACTTAATTTAAACACAAAATAAGGCATTACTGTGATTAGACTTATAATCGCAATAATGATCTCAGAGCCAGTCATTTCCTTTTGATTAACGACCAGCTGGGTGGGGGTGGCTTAATCTCTAGGAAACAACTGGCTCTCCGGTCATTATTGCTTAATTCACTGCCCACTTGGGGACAAATGACCTGGCTGGGGAGAGGCCAGAAGCAGTTCAGGATGAGTTCAGGAAACTGGGAAGGGGACTTAGCCAAGTGGCACAATCTGTTACTTTCTCGGAGGCACTACCTGTCCATGACAACGGGGGGTGACAGGAGGCTCAGCACCAGTGACTTCAACTTATGATTGAAGAAATGGTTCAGAGAAGAGGAATTCAGATTCACTGGGGAATGGGGCTCCACCTGGAGAGATACAGGTCTGAACAGGGGCGACAGCTTGCATCCCTCCAGAAGGGGAACTGAGATCCTTAGTGAACAGTTTAAATGCTACATTAGTAAGCATTTAAACTAGCTGAAGGGGGAGGAGGTGGAATAAGGCAGAAAGGCATAGTCTGCCCCTCCCCACATGCTAACAAGGTCAGCAGTGGGACTCCAGAGGATAAGAAGTCCCTAAGGAAAAAAACACAAATAGGTAACCAAATGGAAGAGGGAAGGAGGAAGAGGAAAGATAATTGGGGAGGAAAAGGGAGAGGGCAAAAGGACAAGAAGAGGGGAGATGGCAGTACAAAATGGAGAGCCATATGTGCAAATGCTCGTCGTCTGGGCAACAAAATGGCAGACCTAGAGGTCACCATGTCAGCAGGAGACCTGGACATAGTAGCAATTACAGAGACCTGGTGTAACGAAAATCAAGACTAGGAGGTAGCCATACCAGGGTATGCGCTATTCAGAATGGACAGAGTAGGGAAAAAAGGGAGGAGGGGTGGCTCTTTACATGAGGGAAAACATAAAGGCCACAGAATTATGGGGGGGAGCAAAGTGAAGCGGAGGTACTGTGGGTCACCCTGGAGACATGGAGGAGGGCCGCTATTAGGATAGGGGTGATCTACAGACCACCAGCACAGGGAAAAGAGGGAGATAAGGATATGATAGAAGAACTCCAAGGGATGGCTAACAAGGGCGAAGTGCTGTTGGTGGGGGGACTTCAGTCTACCAGATGTGGATTGGAACCTCCCTGCAGCAGCATCAGTTAAAAGTAGGGAAATCCTAGACTCCCTGAAGGGGGCATTCCTCAGGTAACTAGTCAAAGAATCCACTCAGGAAAGGGTGTTACTGGACCTGGTACTGTCAAACAAGGACAGTGTCACAGGAGTCACAGTGGGAAACCACTTAGGGACCAGTGACCATTAATGGTGTGGTTCAGCATAAGGACAAGGCCAGAACATAACCACACTAAAATGAGGGTCCTGGAGAAAACTGACATACTGAATAAGTACTTTTGTTCAGCATTGACAAAGGAAGGGGTAGGCAACGGGCCACAGATAGTGGAGAAGGGCATTAAGGGAAGGGAGGTGGATGCTGGCCCTTTTACAGAGGAGAGAGTCCCCAGGGAACTAGCAAAACTAAAAGTAGACAAGGCAATGGGAGAAGGGGTTCAATCCCAGGATACTAAAGGAACTAAAAGAGGAATTGTCTGTGCCTCTGATGGCCCTGTTCAATATATCACTGAATACAGGGGAAGTCCCGGGGGATTGGAGGAGAGCGGATGTGGTCCCACTACACAAAAGTGAGAATAGGGAGGAGGCAGGAAACTACTGACCTATAAGCCTGACATCAATGGTGGGCAAGGTTACAGAAACACTACTTAAAGAAAGGATTGTGGAATACCTTAAAACCAGTGAATTGCAGGATCCGAGGCAGCATGGGTTCACAGGGCGGAGATCTTGCCAAACAAACCTGATGGAGTGTTTTGACTGGGTTACCAAGGAGGTGGATCATGGAGGAGCAGTGGATGTGGCCTACCTGTATTTCAGTAACACCTTCAACACTGTCCCACACAGAAGACTGGTTAACAAGCTAGGCAGCCCGAGAGTAGGTCCAAATATAGTAAAATGGGTATTAAGTTGGCTAAGTAACAGAAGAAAAAATTACTCACCTTAGTAATGTTGTTTCTTCTAATGGAGTCTTGCTATATTATGACATATGTTTTTTGTCCCAGCCTTAGAACTACTCCGGAGGTGAAAGAGTTAACTTCCATGCCAGGCATGGAATCTTGAGCGCGAGCTCGGTTGAAAAAACTCTTGTTTGTTGATCTTCAAACTGAAACTGTCAGATCTTTACGAGCAAAACTCACTAAGGTTCTGTGTGGATGCTGTAAACCTACACTAGCCAACTGGCTACTAAAATATTAACACATTTTTCTGGTCCCAAAACCAAGACTCAAGTCAGGGGATCCAAAAAATAAAATAAAATAAAATACAACACCCAAACACCCCAAAAAGAGGGGTGAAAACACAAGGTGGGCATCATTAAGTGCCAACACTGCACTGCCCACCCACATCCCAAGAGCCGAGGTTCTGAGAGGGGCAGGCAGGGGGGGAGGTCATAATATAGCAAGACTCCATTAGAAGAAACAACATTACTAAGGTGAGTAATTTTTCTTCAAACAACATGAAGTCTTGCTATATTATGACATATGCAGACTACACAGCAGTACTCCATGGAGGAGGGACAGAACCTACTTAGGAAATAGGCTCTGAAGTACGCTGTGTTAGAACCGAGCATCACTCCTAGCCTGGATGTCCAGGGAGTAATGCTTGGTGAAAGTGTGAACTGTTTTCCAGGTAGCTGCTTGACATATCTCTAAGATAGGATGTCCTGGCCGCAGCTAGGACGCAGCTGTACCTCTGGTAGAGTGAGCCCTCAGGCCTGAAGGGGGAACCTACCCAGTTTTTGATAGCAAAATTGGATACAAGAGACAATCCACCTGGCAATGGATCTTTTAGTGGCAGGTTTCCTTCACCAACCTCACCATAAGTGAGGAACAGTTGAGGAGTCAAACCTGTGACCCTTGGTATGCTCTATGTAGTAACTAAGGGCCTCTTTACATCTAACTGTGCAGCCTCCGCCAGAGAGGAGAAATGGTCAGTGAAGTACACTGGAAGAGATATAGATTGATTAAGGTGGAAATCTGAAACCACTTTAGGCAAGAATTTCCTGTTAGTCCTGAGGACTACCTTATCTCTGTGAAAGGAGATAAAATCAGGCTCCACTGACAAAGCTTGTAATTCACTATGTGCCTAGCAGAAGTGATGGCTACTAGAAACACAGTTTTCAAGACAAGTACTTAAGCCTGGCTGAAGACAAAGGCTCAAAGGGGGGGTTGCATTAGCTGAGCAATGCAAACATTAAGATCCTAGGCAGGAGCAGGGTCCCTGAATGGAGGGTTGGAGTGAAGCAATCCCTTGAAAAACTTGGAGAATACAGGGTGAGCAGAAAGAGAAGAGGGCTTTCCTGCTGAAATAAAAGCAGAGACAGCTGCCAAATGCACTTTCAAGGTAGCTGGCCTCAGCCCCAAAGTATTTAGATGGACCATATAGTCCAGGACTGTGGGCAAGTCAGCAGATTCTGGGAAATATGCTTTCCAGAGCACCATATGGAAAAACTTTTCCATTTAGAATTATAAGTAGCTCCTGGTGGAAGGCTTCCTAGAAGCTTAAGATATCGGACACCTTGAGAAAGGTGTAGGTCAGCAAACTTAACTCCTCAAGAGCCAGGCCTTGAGGTTGAGGGGATTTGAGATTCGGATACCAAACTCTCCCCTGGACACAGGTTAACAGATTGTGATTCCTGGGGAGACACAGGGGAAGGTGGACTGCTAAGGACAGAAGGAGTGGATACCAGGGCTGTCTGGCCCAATCTGGAGCAATCAGAATCATCTTGCAAGGTTGAGATCTGATTTTGACTAGCACCTTGAACAAGAGAGGAAAGGGGGGGAGAGACATAGACGAACTTCCCTTCCCAATCTAGGAGGAAGGCATCCAGAGGGACTGAGCCCAACACTGGGGGCCTGCAACAAAAAAGCGGAAGTTGGTGATTGTCTGGGGCTGCAAAAAGATCTATCTGAGGGGTGCCCCACTTGGCAAATACTAACCCCAGTACTAGGGGATCCAGTGACCATTCGTGATGGCCCTGGGAAATCCTGTTCAGGGAATAAGCCAGAGACCACAACTTCACTGCCTCGGTGCACAAGGCCGAAGACCGAGTGCCCCCTTGCTTGTTGATGTACCACATTGTAGTGGTGTTGTCTGTTCTGACCTGTACCACTTTGTTCTGAACAGATGCAGAAAAAACCTGAAGTGCTAGAAAAACAGCTCTGAGTTCCAACAGATTGATGTGGAGCAGAGATTCCTGACGGGACCACAATTCCTGGGTGGTGAGGTCGCCCATGTGAGCTCCCCATCCCAAGAGGGACGCATCTGTAGTAAGGGTCAAGGAGTGAGATTGAGGGATGAAAGGAACTCCCCGGCTCAGATTGCTCTTATCCTGCCACCACTGCAGGGCCTGGATCAGGGTTCGAGTTACTGGGATCAATTTGGTTAGAGGATCTCCTTGAGACTAGAAGGCTCTCAAATGGAACTGGATGTCCCTCATCTGAAATCTTGCTCCTTGCACTACAGCTGTGGAAGCAGCCATGTGGCCAAGGAGCTGTAGAAAGTGCCTTGCTGGTCGAGAGACCTGCAGAGTGAAGGAGGAGGCCAGAGCCACCAGGGTCTTTACTCTTTCTAGAGGAAGGAAAGCTCTGGCCTGCTTTGTGTCCAGTTCTGCGCCTATGAAGGTGAGTAGCTGAACAGGCTCTAGAACTGACTTTGGAAGATTGAGAAGAAAACCTAGAGATGTAAGCAGCTGCTGGTAACCTGAAGGTGTGATCTGACTTGGTCTGGAGACTGACCACTATGAGCCAGTCGTCCAGGTAAGGAAAGATGGCAATCTTTTCCTTCTTAAGTGAGCAACTGCTACTGCCAGGCATTTGGTGAATACCCTTGGGGCAGAGGTGAGGTCAAGGGTATTGCTCTGAACTGGTAATGGCCTGAGGGCAGTTGAATCTGAGTACTTCGTGGGAGCTTCTGATGAGAACATGGAAGTAGGCATCCCCGAGGTCCAGGGACGCTAGCCAGTCCCCTGGCCTTAGGGAGGGTAAAATAATTCCCAGAGTCACCATTTTGAATTTTGGTTTTAAAAGGTGCTTGTTTAGGTATCTTGGATCCAGGATGGGCCACCATTCTCCTGTCTTTTTTGAGGTAAGGAAGTACCTGGAGTACAGTCCTTTGCCCTGGTGTAGGGGAGGAACCCTTTCTACAGCTCTGAGAGCCAGGAGGGTTGAGACTTCTGTTTCCAAAGCAAGAGCTCTGATGGATTTGCAGGTGGAAGGATCTGGTTCTCATCTTTGGAAATTTTTGAAGCTGAGAATCAGTCCCTGGCTTACCACTTCCAGGACCCACTTGTCTGATGTTAAAGACTCCCAGTCCTGGACGGAGGAGCCAGCCTGCCCCCTACAGGTAATGGAGAATCGCCCTGGGCATCCCATCAGGGTGCCTGTTTGGCAGGGGCTTTAGGCTGAGGGGTGGGAGCAGGCCTGCTCTGCACTCCCATCTGCCTCCCTCTGAAGAACCCTCTGGGCATAAGCTGAAGAGGAGGCCTGGGCTTGGTAAAAGGCCTGTGAAAAGGCCTGCCCTGCCCCTGAAAGCTGCCTCTGAGGAGTGGCTTGCCTCTCTTGGCCTGCTGCACCCTATAAGTGGTCCTATACTCATCCATTTTCTCATGTAATTCTCGTCTGCTCCCAAACAGAGAATACCCACAACAGGGAAATCCATGGCCTTAGCCTGGTATCCCTGTGACAGGCTAGTACACCTGAGCCAAGCCATTCTATGAAAAGCCACAGATGTAGCCATGACTCTTGAAGATACATCATTAGAGTCCACTGCAGCATGGAATTGCACCTGGATGCCTCAATACCATCAGCAGCCACCTGTTCCAGCTCCTTGGCAAGCTGGCTAGGGACCTGTTTCGCTAAAGCCATAACAGTATCCCATCTGGATTTCTGGTATCTTGCAACACAGGCCATATAATTTGCCTGTCTGAGTCCCAAGGATGCTGCCATGTATTGTTTCTTTGCCATGGTATCAATCCTCCTGGAGTCCTTGTCAGGGGGGTGTGAAGCCAAGGGAATATTTGCCTTATCACAGGCTGCAGCCTGCACTACCCCAACATGGCTGCATTGTTGTGAAAGGAACTCCGATCAGAGCCTGGATAATGTGTACCTCCTGTCCATCTTTTTATCCACAGGAGGTAAAGAATTAGGAGCTTTTAAAATCTTTATTGTCTGTTTCCAAAAGATTTATGTAAAGGAATAGACAATCTCCTGGACTCTGGGATATCCATCATTTCCACATAGTCAGGCTCCTCTTGTTCATCCACAGCTTCTTCCAAAGGAAGCTGGAGGGTTTCAGCAACTTTTTCATAAAACAGAAAATGAGAAGGGGACTCAGAAAGCCTAGGGGGAGACACTCCTGAAGGTCTGTCTGGGGAGATGTCCGGTTCAATGGGCACATCCAGACTTTCAAAATCACATTCACTCTCTTCATAATCCTCCTCCTCCTCCAGTTCATAAAATTTTCTATATCATATTCTTGAACCGTGGAACCGACGAACTGACCGTTTACCTGATGGTGCCGGTTCGGACGGAACCGGGAAAGCGACTGACAATTTGGATCGCTTGTTATCTCTGCAGCGGTTGGAGAAGGAAATTTGGCTCACACCTGCTGATTTTCTAGTCCTCTTTGCTGGAACTGGCTCCTCCGAGTCAGCTCTTCGCTTGCCCTGGTCAGAGGCACTCTTCCGGTTCGGTTGGCACCGAACCGGGCTGGCCATCCGGGTCAACGGACTTTTTGGCCTCTCGTTCCCTGAGCCTACCAACTCTCTTATCCAGGGTAGCTGCAGGGAAATTCTTGCAAATCTGGCAGTCTGCATTGAGGTGGTCAAACCCCAGACAATAAACACATGTGGTGTGTGGGTCAGCCTTGGCAAAGGCTTCCCCACAGACACTACAGTGTTGAAACCCAGTGGGCCCGGTTTTTCTTTCGGGTTTCTCAGACATAATGCCAGCCTAACCAAAAACTTGCCCTTTCCGCAAACGCCAAAAGACACCCTTATCGGTTCCCAACCGAGTCACTGGTCATGGAAAAACGAATGAAACCGCTTTTTAGAACCGATAAGAACCGGGAACCGCGACTCTAAAATGCAGTTTAACAATTTTCAATAACTGATCGGTTCAAACCGAACCGATAATGTTTGCAAGTTCCACACAGAGAAATATAAAACCTATCTATTACTTACGATACCACAGACAGAGCTTGAACCGACCGTTAGTGTTAAAATATACAAATGCGGTTTAGAAAACCGAGAAATAACACTTTTTTAACCGACAAATGAACCGAGCAGTAGGAGGAATCTCCAGACCGACTGTTCAGTGAGGCGGAGTAAAGAATCTGACAGTTTCAGTTTGAAGATCAACAGACAGAGTTTTTTCAACCGAGCTCGCGCTCAAGATTCCATGCCTGGCATGGAAGTTAACTCTTTCACCTCCGGAGCAGTTCTAAGGCTGGGACAAACTGCATATGTCATAATATAGCAAGACTTCATGTTGTTTGAACTCAGAGGGTGGTGGTAAATGGAGTTCACTCAGAGGAAGGTAAGGTAACAAGAGGGGTGCCTTAGAGGTCAGTACTGGGACCAGTCCTCTTCAATGGCTTTATATTAGTGACATCGCAGAGGGGCTAGAATTAAAGATATACCTGTTTGAGGATGACACAAAAATCTGCAGTGGAGTGGACACACTGGAGGGGCTGGAAAAAATGCAGGAAGACCTAAAAAAGCTGGAAGACTGGTCAAGGTTTTGGCAACTGGGCTTCAATGCCAAAAAATTTAAAATTATGCACATGGGGCACAGAAACCCAAGGGCAACGTATCAGATGGTGGGGGGGTGTTAACAACCACAAAACAGGAAAGGGATCGGAGGGTCACATATCTGATGACCTGAAGGTAGCAAAGCAGTGTGAGAAGGCAGTGGGAAAGGCTAATAGGATGCTGGGCGCATAGGGAGGGGTATCACCAGCAAGAAAAGGGAGGAAATTTTACCATTGAATAGATCAATGGTGAGGCCACACCTGCAGTACTGTGTACAGTTCCAGAGACCCCATCTCAGGAAGGACATGGATCGGGTGGAAGCTGTAAAGTGAAGGGCAACTAAAATGGCACTTGGCTTGCATCAGAAGCCCTACGAGGAAAGATTCAGGGAATTAAATATGTGCTCACTGGAAGAAAGGAGAGAAAGGGGAGATATGATAGAAACATTCAAATACATAAAGAATATCAACAAGGTACAGGAGGGTGGCATATTGCACAGAAGGAGATGCTCAAAGACAAGGGGAATGATATGAAGCTGGGAGCCTTAGAGGGGATGTGAGGAAACATTATTTCACGGAAAGGGTGGTGGACAACTGGAATAGCCTCCTAGCAGAGGTGGTGGGTACCAAAAAGGTAACAGGTTTCAAGCATGTATGGGACAGACACAGGGGGACCTTAGTAGCAGGGATGGTGTAATGCTAGACACAAATTAGGGCATGTGGTAGCACAGTAGGTAGGGACTTCAGGGCAGACTAAGTGGGCCAGGAGGTGCTTTTCTGCCGACAGCAACAGCTTCTAATAAATAAATAAATAACTATACAAAATATAATAATTGAACTAGAGGTACCAAAAGTTTGCAATAAGAGTTACACAGAAACATAGAATTTGACGGCAGATAAGGACCGCTTGGCCCACCTAGTTTGCCCGTTTCCCTACCTGATGGATAAGCTACAGATCCTAGTTAACCAACAGCCTACTTCCTTCTACCCCCCACTAGAATTGCCTTATGTCTGTCCCTGACTCCACAACCTCCTCAGGAAGGCTGTTCCATGCATCCACAACCCTCTCTTAGAAAAAATACTTCCTCACTTTACCTCTGAGCCGTCCCCCCCTCTATCTTCAAATTGTGCCCCCTTGTTCTTGCACATCTTTTTCTGAAAGGTGCTACCCTCTTGGACTTTGTTGATTCCCTTGAGGTACTTGAAAGTTTCTATCATGTCCCCCCTCTCCCTCCTTTCCTTGAGGGTGTACTTATTAAGCTCCTTTAGTCTCTCTTCATTTGTCTTCTGGTGCAGACCCTGCACCATTTTGGTTGCCCTCCTCTGGATAGCCTCCACTCTTTCTTATGTCTCTGCGGAGATGGGGTCTCCAGAACTGCATGCAGTACTCCATATGGGGTCTCACCAACTGTCTGTATAGAGGGATGACAACTTCCTGTTTTCTACTGTTGATGCCTCTCCCTATGCGTCCCAGTATCCCCCCAGCCCTCCTTACTGCCTTCTCACATTGATTGTAACACTTTTAGGTCATCTGATATAATTACTCCCAGGTCCATTTCCATTTTTATTGTTAATATTTCACCCCCATTGTGTACTCTTCCCCTGGGTTTTTGTTTTCCAGGTGCATTACCTTGCACTTCTGTGTGTTGAATCTGAGCTGCCAAACATTTGACCATTCCTCCAACCTTGCCAAATCCTTTCTCATCCTTTCCACCCCCCTTGTGTATCAACCCTGTTGCAGATCTTTGTGTAATCTGCAAAGAGACATACTTTTCCTTCCAGTTCCTCTGCAATGTCACTTATAAAGACATTAAAGAGGACCGGTCCCAGTACTGAACCCTGTGGTACTCTACTAGTAACTACCCTTTCTTCACTGTGGACTCCGTTTACTATTACCTTTTGCGTCTTGTTGTCCAGCCAATTTTTTATCCAGGCTACCACCTTGGAACCCACTCCAAGGCTGGCTAACTTGTATAATAATCTTTTGTGTGGGACAGTGTCAAATGCCTTGCTAAAATCTAGGTAGGCCAAGTCTACTACTTTGGTCTCTCAGTCAGAGAAATCGATTAGATTCATCTGACACGACCTTCCCGATGCGAATCCATGCTGCCTTGGGTCCTATGCCCCACTGACCTCTAGGTACTAAACAATTCTTTCCTTCAGAAGTGATTCCATCATTTTCCCTACCACTGAGGTCAAACTAACTGGTCTGTAGTTTCCTGCCTCTGCACTGCTCCCACTTTTGTGAAGTGGAATCACATCTGCCCTCCTTAATTGGTTATGTGTGTTTTAAAATAAATGCCACACTCTATGAATGTTTTTTATCTCTGAATTCCATGCCACGCATGAAACACCTCTCCCTCATCTGTTTTGTTTGACTTTTGCACTCTGCATATACATTATGTTGCAAACGTGTTCCCTCACCCCCACACACACTCATTTAAGGTGGCTCTCCCGCATCTGAAGTAGTATGTTGCAATAACATTAGTCTTATCACTGCTTTTATTCCTTCATTAGACCATGTCAGTAAACACAGTTCCTAGTACTACAATACACTAATGGCATGATCAGACACTAAAGCCCACTTCTGATAGAATCTTTGTGATTGATTATAAACTTGTCTTATAAAATGGACTTCAGAATCCTAGCAACTTCATTGGTCTAAACCAATCACCTGACCATTCATTAATCTCTGTTATATGCACAGTATATAACTAGCTGGCCCTAATCTACGTAGCAACAGCCTAAGTAAATGAAAAGAAAAACGTTTTTCTATTAAAAATAAAAACATTTCCACTTTTTAACATAAAAACCTACAAAAGGGCATAGATTTCTACAAAATAAATGCACTTCCCTGAGTCATTCAAAGGCACTCGGACTTTGTTGCTAGGTAGAGTATATGAGTTTGGCAGCAACCAAACTACAGGAACATAAAACCATTTTTCATAACAAAAAAAAAAACACTTTTTCCAATTTAAAAGCACAATAAGACACTCCTGAAGGTCTGCCTTTGTGCTGATGTACCTGCCCTTACAAGGCCTGAAGGCACAAGGTTCTATGGGAGGCCGGCACAGTCCCCACTGAGCTGAAAAAGGATGGCATTGTTCCTACTATGAACAAATGAACTAGGTAATGGAAATGTTTTGATTAGGCTTATTACTCTTAAAGCTGCAGTAGCATTTATCACTCTAAATCTAAGACAATGCTTCACATTAAGACTTGGGGGTGTGGCCAACCAGCCAAGATGGAAGATGCTTCTTAGGCTAGCACAGATCGGGCAAGTTTAAATTAGGCAAATATAGCATTTCCACAGTGATCTTTAAACAGCTACATATACCAATGGCTAGCAAAAGTCAGGCGGCACTGGTAAAGGCAAATACTCGACAAGCAAAGTTACTCTTCCCAGCTGGGAAAGGACAAACAAGTCTGCCTGCTTGCCACAAGGCATCTTGGGGCCCTCATCCTCCAACAGTACCTGTCGAAAATATGTCAGAATTCAAAAAATCAGTGGCAGGAGTGCCAGCTGCTTTAAACAAAGCACAGACAGAAATGAGCACAGGATTTCAAAACATCACAGCACAGATTACTCACCTGCAATCCATGGTGACAGGTTTGTCCGAGGCATCGGAGACATGCCACAAGGCTTGATGTAGTGGAGAAGTGCCTTAGTGATACCGAAGATATGCTAACATCCTTATCTAAAGATAAAACAGATTACAAAAAACAAACTGCAGAGATACAGCAGCGGGCAGACGACCTGGAAAACAGATCCCGACACTCGAATCTGAGAATCATAGGTCTACAAGAGGGTCTTGAGAAAAGGGATCCAGGCAGAGAAGTACATCAGTGGATAGTGCAGCAGCTGAAGTTGGGTGCTCAGGCAACAGAATACGAGGTGAAGAGGGCCCACAGAACGGGACCGAGACCAAAGCCAGTGGAGTGACAGTGGCACTTTCTGATTAAGTACCTACAATATACCAACGAAGATCCTCAGAACTGCGAAGTCCACTGGTCCAACACTTCATGAATGGGGCAAGGTCTTTATTTTCCAAGATTATAGCAGGGACCTACAAATCCTGCGTCAGAATTTTTTTTTTCCCCATATAGATTTTTTATGGGATTTTTTTTTTTGCCCTTTTCTCCCCAATTCCCGACCCCTACCTTGGATGTGCGCACAGATGTGGAGGCATGCGCACACCGCACATCAAGGTGCCTTCCCTTCGTGTCACCCCCACCGCCTATGCTAACTACCAGACCTCCACCTGGCGGCAGCGGGGATACGGAGTGGGGGCGGTGGCCACCCCCAGGAGAGGACAGCTGCCTTTCAGCTTGCTCAATCCTGCTCCGACCCTCCCCGCTCCCACACTGGCACCAAGACAACCCGAGTCCATTCCCAAACCCAGGTCGCCGGCACAGCATGAGGTGAGGCGTCCTGCACCCAGCCCTCAATGTTACTGGGCAGGCTACAGCGTCAGAAATTTAACATGGTGAAGTCTACTCTACATCGTGCAGGCTGGGAGTTCACCCATCTGTACCTGTCTAGGCTTCGAATAATCAGACTAGGCAAGCTCCCAAGACTTTTTGACAACTACATTGAAGCAGAAAATATATGTGAGAGAAGAAGCTGCAACAGAAAGGAGAGCGCCTTCTCCGAGCCACAGTAACACCGCCTGACAGCTGACAGCTGTCATAGGTAATTAACAAACTGTACAGCTTCTCCATTTGATGTGGCTGAACCCACCCTGCTCTTCCTGAAAGAAACAGTCACTCGCCTGCTCCTCAACCGCTCTACAGTGAGTATCCAGACTCAATAAAGTCAAACTGTAAATAGGGGACTGGGAGATGCTGTTCGGGGGACTCTAACACTCGAGTGGGTCTGCAGCTTTATTGTAAAATATGATCTGTCACTGTTTTCTGTTGATCCGGGTCCAATGGTCCATTTTGGAGGGTAATACATAAGTATACAACAATCTGAGTGACCGAGAGTCGCAATGTGAGCCAGCACCATCTTAGCAACATGCAGATACCAGCAGCTGACAATTTGGCCAATCCACGGAGGACTGCACTAGAGAGTCAAGGTGTGCAGAAGAGATATGCCCAGTTTCAGCTCGGGCTCCGAATCCCTATCATGGCAACGATCACTGGTCATAACACCCAAAGGGGGGGCATCAAACTACTATCACTTGGTGGCAACGTCCGAGAGAACAGACATGTGGCTCCAGGATCTTGGACTAAGCCGTCCCACACTGCAGGTGAGCTGGGTCTGAACAGCAGTCGACTGGCAAGTCTCAGCACTGTCTCCTGTCTTGCTTGCCCCCCGACCGTGTCTAGGGATACAGGTATTGATTGGGGGGGGCATGTGGGCTCAACTTTCATCACATCAACGTACCAAGACAGGAATAAACACTATTTAACTTTTTTCAATGCGAAGGATAGGGTACAAAAATGTGCATATAGTGGGAAGTGATTAAAGTGCTGTTGGGGGAACTCCTGAGTGGGTCTACTCTACCTGGACCACTAGTGTGGGGTTGGTATAGGGGATAGAAGCTACATCAATGAGGGAGAGGCCATACTAAGCCTAAAAGCTTTTAGTGGGTGCAATAAAGGGGCTCATCACTGTTCTGACCCCAAAATGCCAATGCCTAAAATATTAATTAAGTTGTAATAGTTTGGTTATCATTGCCCATGGGCAACTCATGAATCCATCACTAACAGGGGAAAGGAGGGAACTCAAACATAGTTGTGGTTAAATATTCAGCAGTTCCTAACTTGCAAAGGGTGAGGAAAAGCTGAGGGAGGAAAAAGGCAAGTTCATGTTGGTATACAGTAACAGTATATGGTTTTATTTGTTATTAGTTTATGTGCGGATGTAAATGCGAAGATGGACCCACGTCTAACGGGTGTAGGGGACACCACCGAAAGGAAAATGTGGTTAGACTGAATTGGATTCTTTCAAGTACCTCAAGGGAATCAACAATGTCCAAGAGGGTAGCATCTCTCAAAAAAAGTGTGCAAGAACAAGGGGGCACAATTTGAAGATGGGGGGGGGCAGCTCAGAGGTAATATAAGGAAGCATTTTTTCACAGAGAGGGTTGTGGATGCATGGAACAGCCTTCCGAGGAGGTTGTGGAGTCAAAACAGTGGTGGAATTCAAGCATGCATGGGACAATCATAAGGCAATTTGGGGTAGGAAGAAGTAGGCTGCTGGTTAACTAGGATCTGCAGCTTATCCGTTAGGTAGGGAAATGGGCAGACTGGGTGGGCCAAGCGGTCCTTATCTGCCGTCAAATTCTGTTTCTTATACTGGTTAACAATGACAAGTGATTTAAACATAACCATCTGGAATGTGAACGGACTTAAAAATGTGGTCAAAAGGAAAAAAGAACAGATAAGGTTCAAGAAATTAAAAACCACAATAGCCCTCCTACAGGAGACACACGTCAGATGGGGAAGCTGGAAGACTCCGGTACTCCTGGGAGGGCACCTGGGCTTCAGCAACCTACTTGTCCAGAGTTCGGGGGGTAGCTCTCTGGTTTCCACGAGGATTTACTGGGAGTGTTCTTACCTCCTACACAGACCCCGGGGGCAGATATGCTCTGGTACAGATTCAGTTGAGTAATGGCAAACTCCTGGCTGTGGGATCATTATACGGCCCAGTGACAGTGCTAACATGCGCCAAAAAGCAAAGTTGCATCCTTTCCATAACTGACCCCTCTTTCCTTTGCCCGTGGGTCCAAACTGATGCGCCTACTCTGTAATAATATATACAGGAAGGAAACATGAACTGTTCAAAAACTGCCACTGATTATGTTTTGACCCAGTAGGTTCCTCTTTAGACCCACATTTTTTACACCAGTGGGTCCAATGCAACCCATGTTTTAAACCTGCCAGCGCTGTCACTGATACTGCCCCAATATAGATGACCCAAAAGTTTACCATAAATTGCTTCTGGACATGACATCCTTCTGAGGTCTATGGATTTTGGGGGGAGACTTTAATTGCGTGGAAGATCTTAGATACGATTTTGGACAGATCCAATACTGCCCCAACACTACTCTTGAAGAATGCTCGAGCCTTACAGGAGATCGGACAGACATGCTCCTCGGTAGCCCTATGAAGGCATCAAAATCCAATTGGCAGGGATTATAGTTTCTACTCGCATGCTCATCACTCATATGCAAGGCTGATAGGATAATGGTATCTTCTACCAGTGTTACAGTGGGAGCACACCAGATATGAGGCAATATTGGTGTCTGATGATGCCCCCTTAACATCCACACTGAGGAGTGACCTGGCAGGAGCGCCTGTAAGGCCATGGAGACTTGATCCAGTCCTTTTAAAGGATAAGCAATTTATTAACCACGTGTACCTCTGTTACTGAGTACCTCACTACCAATAAAAAGGGGGATACAGCACATGCCACCAGACGGGAGGCAATGAAAGTCTTTTTTAGATGCCAATCCATATTGTTCACAACTTAAAAAAAAAAAGAAGAGAGGAGAAGGAAGTTAGGAGCCTTGAGGAGAAGACAGGCAAACTGGAGAAGGCACATATGGCTAGACCCAACCTAGAACTACTCCACAGACTACAAAGGGTCAAGTGGAGATGCAACTTTCTGAGCATGTCTATACTGGAGAGGAACCTTCATTTGGGGAAAATGGGGACCTAATTCAATGGGGATCGGTGGGGAGACTTCTGTCTTGGCAGCTGAGGAGAGGGGAAGGTGAAACAAACATCAAGGGCATATAGAGCCCAAGTGGACCATTTGTCACTGACAATGTGTCCATAGGTGAGACCTTTACAGTTTTTTACAAATACCTATATTCAACAGAGGCCAAACCTGCACCCCAACAGTTGCAGGATTTTTTTCACAAAGCATCAATCACTCCTATGGATAAGAAGTGTACTAGTGAAATGGAAACCCCTCCATCAATAGAGGAACTCTCCAAAGCAGTCAGGCAACTGAAGAGTGGAAAGGATCCGGGCCCTGATGGCCTGCCGATAGATTTTTACAAGATCTTTCGGGCGGAGCTTATGGAGCCACTTCACTGCATGGGGGGAGGGGGGCAACTTTCACTCTCCATGCAGTCAGCCACTATTACGGTCCTCCCCAAGCCAGGCAAGGACCCTGCGCTGTGCTCTTCTTACCGCCCCATGTTTCTGCTCACTTCTGAATACAAGGTCTTGGCCATAACTACTGCAGCTCAATTGGAACCTGTGCTGCTATTAGTCGTCCACCCTGACCAAAGTGAATTTGTTCAGGGGAGATGGGGAAAACATAATATCAGGAAAACGCTTAACATCTTTCACCACTGGGCACAGTCACAGATAACTCAAGATGCAGCGGTCCTTGCTCTAGATGCTGAAAAGGCGTTCAACTGTGTGGAGTGGGAGTGCACGTTTGCCACCCTGAGTGTGTACGGAGTGGGAAATTATCTGTTATCCCTCATCCAAGCCCTATAGAAATTGCCCACTTCCCAACTCCTAACAAATGGCTCACTATTTACACCCTTAGTTTACAATGGGGAACAAGACAGGGGTTCCACCTCTCCCCCTTCTATATGTAATAGTTTTGGAGCCTCTAGCAGCTGCTATACATAACCACCTGGGGATAGTGGGATTTGGGACCCATGGAGAGCAAAAAAATGGCTCTGTTTGTGGATGACCTTTTGTTATACATTAAAAACCCCAAAGAAAGTCTGCCATATGTCCACGCACTGCTCAGGCAGTATGCATCTCTATCAGAACATAAGATCAAATGGTCCAAAAGAGAACTGCTTCCAGCTGGGAAGCAAAACAGGCAGACCTTTGTAACTAATGAGCTTGGCGCAGAGGTAGTCTCCAAAATTAAATACTTAGGGGTGTTTATCTCAGCTCAAGTGACCAAACTCTACTCTCTAAATTATGAAGCATTACTTGCCAAACTAGAGCTGGAATGTGAAAGGTGGATTGACCTTCCCCTCATCCTGTATGGCAGAGTGATCACAATAAAAATGACAGTCCTGCCCCAATGTCTGTATTTGTTCCAATCACTGCCATGCTATATACCAGACAAGTTTTTCAGAGAATTAAATAGTCTCTTACACAAGTTTCTATGGCGTAGGAAAAATGCCAGAATAAATAAGAGAGTCTTCTGCCAACCAGCAAGTGTACATATGTGTGTGTGTGGGGTGGAGGGTACCAAATTTTAAGCTTTACTATTGGATAGCCCAGATGGCATTCCTGCCCATGGAGAGGCACCACCAACCCAGCGTGGATGGGCACGGGGGTGACCTTCAACGGGATGTCCTGGCCTCTGCCCTCATGCTACAACCCGCAGTAAAGATCTCCACCAACCCCTTTACTAAAACGTAGCTGCGGATGTGGAAGGTGGCCCACGATCACAGAAACTTGTCCTGGGCCCTCTCAATGTATGCTTCCATATGGTCCTTGTTGAAACAAACACACCCGGTACAATGCATTTCTGCATGGGGACTACACGGATGGGAACAAATGGGCCTAGGTCAGGTCATGCAGCTATATGTAAGGGGGAGATTTATTTCTTTCAAAGAACAACAGGCAACATGGCACTTACCTACTGCAGACCTTTTCATATATAGCCAAGTACGTCAAAGGTTGGCAGTCTTGGGCACTGAGTTTCAGGGACCAAACCAACAAAATCCACTCCTCGAGGAAATGTATAAACCACAACCCAAGGTCAGGTCCCTGTCAGTTTACTACAATATATTGCTGAAGGTGGGGAGTGATCCAGCTCTCCATATAACATCAGCCTGGGAGGCTAACATGGGAGTGACAATAACTCCAGAGATATGGTCGGGGGGGGCAACCTGACACCTCAATAATTGCTCAAAGAGTAACAGATTAAGACAGACCCAACTAAATTTCTTTTTTTTTTTCCCCGTATAGCTTTTTTATGGCCTCCAGGCCCGGAAGGCGGCTCTGTGCACTCCCTTAGAGGACTCGGTCTCCAGTTTCACTGTTCCCCGACACCCCCCTAATTCACCCACAGGCCCCCCCCATGGCAGGGCTGTGGCAAAGGGACACCAGCTTTACCCTCACCCCCAAACGAAATCCAGATGTCGGGGGCCCTGGTGCGGCCATCATGGAGCCTGCTGGCCTCTTTTTTCTCCCATCCCTCCTCCCCATCAATGTAAGGACGTCGGAGTGTGCCCTCCCAAACCGTACTGGCCTCCAGCCACTGTCAGAGGCCAGTCAGCGAATGGGACGACAATCCTTCCCTCCCTGAGAGACGAGAGCAGTCCTCTGGATGCTCGATCCTCTCTTGCCCCAACCGACCCGGGTTCATTCCTGAACCTGAGTCACCAGCGTGGTGCAAGGTGTAGTGACCAGCACCTTGACCTCCAGCACGACAGGGTCGGCTAACTAAATTTCTTACATAGAACTTATATTACCCCAGTAAAAAGGCATGCCATGGACCCTTCTAAACCCTCAGAATGTCCCAAATGCCAGTGCGAGGGCGGCAATTTTCTGCACATGACTCTCATATGCCCTAAAATCCTCATGTTCTGGTGTGAGATACATAGAATTATGGTAAATGCACTGGAGGTGGCACCTCCGAAGTCACTGCTTGAATTCCTCTTGGGAGCTGACCCCACCCGGGGATACCTAGACAGGGACCTACCTTTTGTGGTCACTAGCACGTATCAATGTTCGTAACACTCTAGCACAATGCTGGATATCAGCCAGCCCTCCCCAACCATACAGTAGTGGCCAAACAACCTGCTGCACTGCCTAAAAATAGAGGGCCCAAATTAAAATAACTGATTGCAGTCTGCAATTTAATAGAATTTGGAACAAGCTTGACAGGGCACTAGAATTAGGCAGTTTCCCATAGAAATAGTCATCCCTATACCACCTAGAAAGTCTGATACGCATACCATATGGTGGTAGTGGCAATAGTATAATCCAGACAGCCTAGATAAATACCAGAACATATCCTCAAACTGTGTTTCAGATATGTGTTATCACATATCAGTCAGTGTAGGGCAGATGTTGTAGAGCCCTAACAGTTGAGTTCTTGCTTAACAAATGGATGCTTTTCAATAAAAATATTTTACGGAAAAAAAAAACAAAAAAAACACACATTTATTTAGGCTCATGTCCACAAAAAACAGAAAGAGGGTTAGGTCATCCCTCTACTAGCCCAGTAAAAGAAAGGCTACCTCTAGTGGCTGAAGGTAATTACAAGCCGTGAGAAGAGCTTTTATGAGGGCTCAAACCTGCCCTGGGACTCTAGCCAATTGACAAGGCATGGGGTACCTTTGCTAGCCCATCCCAGCACTAGCATTAGGACTAACCTAAATTACTAGTACCCACTACACCACACCACCTCCCAGGAATCCCTCCTCGAGTGTCACACCTCCTTACCAATGATTGTCTGCTACTAGTTTTGTAAAGGATACGAGGAAACTGCTAGTCAGGTCTCCTCTGCTCCTCACCGCTAGCAACCTGCTAGCTGAGTCTCCTTTAAATCCAAGGGTGCCTGATTGCCTTACCAGCAGATCTTGCCTATGGCTTGCCTCTGTCAGGGCAACATCCCACCGCTGTACAATAAGCCAGCCAAATCTGCCAGTCTCGCTCGCCTCAGGGCCACCCTACTTGGGTTCCAGCCTCTTATCACTAGCCGATGTGCCAGACAAATTAGGCTGGGCCCCCGGCTAGGCCAGTGAGCCCATCGCTGACTGACCTGTCAGCGGAGTCTGCTGGGCTCCAATTGTGAGGTATGGAGTGCCTGGTGGAAGACCACCCCCTTGCCCAGGTCAAACAACCAGCCAATACTCCCAGGAAGTGCTTACTGGTAGATCACATTCCTCTGTTGCTAGCCAAACTGCTTGAATGATGTTGGCAGGCTATGTCCCTCATCTCTGGCCAATTACTAGTCAAACCTTCAAAAGGAGGGCACAAGGTGATGGGCTGCACCCCTTCTGTCACTAGCCGACCTGCTAGCCATCTGCTTGGGAGTGCCTGGTAGGAGGCCCACCCTTCCGCTGCTAGCGGGGAGCTTGTGACTTTATATTGCTGCAGGCATAATTCTTGCCATTGTTTTTGTGTCAAAGAAATCTCTTCCTCAATTTTCCATTTGTATTTAATGTACAGTGTGCTGTCTGTATTCAGGTCCCCAAGTAATGTGTATAATCTGCATATCAAGCAACATCTCAATGTATTAATGTGCACTTCAGCAAACAAGCACATGAGAACATTGATTTTGTTCCAAGTTCTTTCCAGTTTGTTAGGACTTGTATGTAATGCCTGGTCTGTAGGAAACAGAAGAACTCTGTGGGCATCAGCTGATGCTTATCATTTAGGTCAAAGAAGGGTAAGAATACTCCCTCCTAAACATTTAACAAGATGCAAACATAGAGGTTACTTACTTGTATCCATAGTTCCACTCCTAGTATTTAGTTAGCATCCCCATTCAAGCAGTCTTCTACGAAGCATGCTCAGTCACCAGAACAGTTTTTAAGCTTCACTTCTCCTACCATCCAATCATGTGGTCATCCAGCCGCCCCCACCACACTCAAATATGTATGCTGGTTGCGCCACGCCGGCGACCCAGGTTCATATGAATAGACTTGGGTTTGTTCGGGGACCCGGCCAGGAAGTAAGATTGAGTCTAGATGACTGCTCTTCCTTCCCGGGGGTCAGCAAAACAACAGGGTTCTGCCCACGCCAGGGTGCTTGGCTGCCTCCATGAGGTGGAGACAGCTGCTGTGCCCATTACATGAGAGCAGGAGAAAACTGGAGGAAAAATACCGGGACCCAGCAGGACCCAAGATGGCCTCGATGGGCTGGAGGACGCACCCCTCTGAGGAGGGAGGGGGTTCGTAGCCCCTGCCGGGTCTGCAGAGGTGGTGGCAAAAATAATGTTGTGTTAAAAAAAATATGTATGCTGGAACAGGAACCTGAGGCAAGTCTTGCCAGGGGAGGTTGGGTGGGTCATGTGGATGTAAACCAGTAGTAAAACTATGGTTACAGTTAAGTAACCTCTACTTCTAACTACTCAGATTGAGATTATTATCCCAATTCTTGCAGATTCCCAGCAGTCCTCAGGAAGAGAAGGCAAGATGTGCACCCCAAATTAAGTGAACAGAGACTAGAGAACTAAACCCAAAAGCAGCATCTTGATGACTGAGCAAGTTGATGCTGTAATTGAATATGCACGTGTTGGCATTCAACCAGGTAACAGTCCTACAAATCTCTGAAATGGGGATCTACCTGGCAGCAGCAAGAGACAGCAGTATGAATGGTAGAGTGAGCCTTCAACCCCACAGACGGCTCCTCCCCAGCCAATAAACTGCACAGCGTGATGCAGGATGACAGCTACCTGCCAATCGTGTGCTTGGCTTCCAGTCTACCTAGGCTGTTTCAACACAGGTTAGAAACGGCTAGTTAACCTCCCCATGAAATTCCGCTGTTCACTTATTATAGAAGAGCAGAGCCCTGCAAACATCTAGTATGTGGAGCATTCACTTCATATCTGAAGTGTGTGGCTTTGAGAAAAAGGTCGAAGAATAAGTACCTGATTACCACACTTGTTTGGGTAGAACATGATGGTGGCGATGTTGTCTGTATTAACCTGGACAGCCCAATCCATGATCAGCAGTGCAAACTCCAAGAGCACTAGGCCAGCTGCATCCAGTTCCAGCAGGTTGATGCATAGCTAAATTTGTTCGATGACCAGAACCTGGGTGTTCTGCATTCCTACAAATACACACCACAGCCCACCAGTGACACATGTGTCAGTGTGACAGAGAGCTCCACTTGTACTAACAAGATTTATTTTATTTATTTAATTTTGGTAACCGGGTAGGCCCACTGAGTCCAGTAACAGTCCCTTTTTCAGGGGCGACCCAGAATTAAATACAGATACAATGAAGTATTACATTTGTAGAGGTACAGAAGTAGTATTTTACAAAAATCAGGTAAGGTACAACAATTAACAATGAACTTGGCAACACCTGTTAATAAACACAGGTGCATTTGTGGATACAGCCACTCTCTTTTCACTTAGATACATTTGCGAATACAACCACATACTGATTGATATATTTGAATTAGGAAGTACATGGTTAAAGTATCAGCGATGACAAGTGCATTGGTTTAGCTCCAGCAAGTGGGCCGTAAGTCCCCTATTGAAACCCCCTAGTGAGTTACACTCCTGGAGATTTGTGGGACGCATGTTCCAGAGGGGAGGGATGAAGGCTGAGAAAGCCCGGGACCCTTGGGCCGACTTTGCTCTGGATACCTTAAGGAGCTGTCTACTTGAGGACCTTAGTGTCCTGCTATTCTTTTTGTTGTCAGCAGTCCTGCCAGACTTGGGGCACCACCAGCCTGAGCTTGTATGCTAGGCAGAGATGGGTATTGCAGCTTGCCTTCCAAGGTGGGCCAGGATAGAGACTGTAGTACCTGGCAATGGTGTGCTCTGTTGGGGGCCCCTGCCACGAACATGCAGATTCTAAGGTACTGGGTTCTGAGCTTCTGCATCTCAGTGTTTTTAACTGACAGCACTACAGGGGAGCCATAAAATAGGGTGTGCAGAAGGGTACCTTGTGCAACCGTGAGTCGGGAGTCATGTGTAAGATATGGACTGAGATGATACAGAAGTCCAAGCTTCTGGTTCTGACTTAGTGAGAAGGCAATGTGAGCCTTGTAGGTGCAGTCCTGGTCAATGGTAATTCCTAAGTACTTTAGGGACTCAACTACCTTGACCCTAGTCCCATTTGAAAGTGAAAGTGCCAGTTTGTTCGACCTTTCCGGTCCAACGTTTTTAGGGCCAAATACCATTGCCTTGGTTTTTTTGCAGTTTAGGACCAGTTTGTTATTATTTAGCCATCCCTCCAGCTTCTGAAGATCTCTGGTCAGTAATTTGTTAAGGGCGTCAGTGTCATTTGTGGACCTGTGAAGTACCACATCATCTATGTACAAGGTGAGCTTTGCCTCACCACAGAAGGTAGGCATTTTGTTTATAAATAAAAAAAATAATAGAGGCACCAAAATTGATCCCTGGGGGACCCCGTTGTGTATAGCACACATATTTATATGGCGCCTGCCATTTGACTAGTTGGGACCTGGCCTGGAGATCGTCTGTAAACCATTGTACCACCAGACTGTCTAGGCCAATGTGTTTTAATTTTGTAAGGAGTAGCTGATGATCTACCAGATCAGATGCTTTGGTGAGGTCAATAATTTATTTATTTATCTGATATATCGGTTTACAACCTTTGAGCCAGAGGCTCATTTCCAAAGGTACCTCGTCATATGTAAGACAGAAGCTAATACAGACAGGGTATAACAACAGTTACATAGAGCATGTGCTACAGACATTTGTCACTGACATTATTTACAGTACTTACAGTAAGTACAGGATCGAAAAAGACCGCACCAGTGAGCATTCCCTTATCCAGAGCAGAAAAGACAACCATGGTGAGATTTACCAAGGCAGTATTTGTTCCATGGTTCTTTCTGAAACCATGTTGTGCGGCTGTAAACAGGTTATGTTGCTCCATGTATTCCACTACCCGATTGTAAATAACTCTCTCCATCACTTTACTTAGGATGGACAGCAGAGATATTGGATGGTAGTTTTCTACCAGTTCTTGTGAGCTACTTTATGGATGGGTGAGACCACAGCCACTTTCCAGAGTGAGGGAACTCACTCTGAAAGGTTTACTAGGGACAGCCACCAACAGATGGCATCCACCATCAGCTGGTTCACCTGAACTGGTTGATTCACTGCTGTGTGCAACTGGCACCACTGGAAGGTTCTCATGTGTCAGCAGGCCCAGAGTACCACAGTCACGGCAGATACAGTACCAAGAAGCCCAAAACTAGGAGGAAATCCTGGATCAGATGCAACTGCCCAATCTGAAATGGTTCAGGAGAGGAGGACAGGTCCTCTCCTCTGTCCAGAGGGTGATGTGCTCTGGCTGGAGGGGAGTTCTGCTCCACTCCAATGAACAAGATTACCAGCTTTGGGGTCAGCTCGGACTTGCTCAGGTTGACCAGCAGGCCACGTTCTTGGAAGGTTTGAATGGCCAAGTCCCCAGATGGTTCCACTCTCCACATTCTGCTTTCTATGATGAGTCAGTTGTTGAGGTACAGAAATTCCTTGGCCCCTCTCAACCTAAGGAAGGCCACCATGATCAACAGATACTTGGTGAATACACTGGGTACCGATTACAGGTCTAGCGGCATGGCTCATTCGAACAGAGAGGATGCGTCTGTGAAATAGATGGATTGGAATGTGAAGTAGGCAGCTTGGGGATTCAGGGAGCAAAACTAAGTTCCTGGCTCTAGGGACAGAATGATCTGATTCAGTATTACCTTGAAAAACCTCCTACTCCGAATGAACTAGTTCCCAAGTCACAGGTCTAAAATGAAGTACCAGTCCCCTTGTCCATCTGGAGTATCAGAAAGTACAATACTGTGAAAAGAACCCCTGCTGAGCTCAGTTTTCTGAGATAGACACTAGCCAATGCTGCTACAGGACTGATTAACTCTGCTGAGTACTGTAGGAAGAGACTCCAGTGAAAGCATGTCTTCTCATGGTGCTTGGGATCGACAACAGGCTAAGATCTCAAACTCCAGAGAAATAACATAACATAGAAATACAGAAGTTAATGGCACAAAAGGACTGCAAGACCCATCCAGTCTGCCCATGACAACCTTAATTCCACTTCCGGAAATCACTTGTCTGAAGTAATACCAGACTACTGTTGCAGCAAGTGGGAGAGTCAGTCCCCAATTGGGAGCTGCAGCAGAGGTCGAAATGGAGAGGGGACGGGGCCCCTTATCCAGTCATTTCTTGCCTTGGGAGGCAGCCCCTGAGGACTGGCCTCCTAAGGAATCAGCTCTACCACCCTTGTGCTGGTCTTGAGCCCCAGACGTACTGAAGGTTTCAGACAGGTGGTACTGCTGGAATTGCTGCCCCTGTTTCTGCTGCTAGCCCTGACAGCCCTGGTAGGTGAAAAGAAAGGAGACAGAGCCTGGTGGCCAAGATTTGCGCTACTGATTCAGTGAGTGACTGACGTCACAGATTCCAGGATCACAGTGGACTTAATGCACGCTAGATGCTCTTCGATCCCTGCCCCAAAGAGATACATCCTTGTAAAGGGAAGATCAGGTACCCTTTACTGAAAGCTACAACAAGGCAAGGCAGAACATGGAGAATGCCGGGGTCACCGCCTGTGCTGAAACATCAGTAGAGTCCAAGGCGATCTGCAACTGGTGCTTGGTCACTGTCTGTCCAAGACCTTTTCGTATCTCAGAGAGGTCTTTTTGGCTTTCCTTAAGAAGAAAAGCGACAGGTCGAAGAGTCTCTTGAAAAGCTCATGGCTGTAGTGAGCCATCAATGCTGCATAACTGGCCTGGGTACACCCAAGGATGCAGCACTACACACCTTATGGCATAGGCTGTCCTACCTCCTCCTCCTGGATTCCTCGTCTGAAGGTTTGTCATTCTCACCTTGCACCTTCGCCTTGCAGAACACAGCTTCCACCACAAGCCCCTCTGGCAACAGATGTTCCGAGAACCTAGACAGCCCACCCAGGGACTCCATACTTGCTGACCAGCCAAACAACTGACAGAGATCCCATGACCAGGGTCAACTCTTCTTCTGCCTATGAAGCAGAGGTGACTACTCCCCTTTGAATGAATGGGGAAACAGAAGAAAGCTATAGAACCCTTCTTCAAGAGGAGTAGGAAGATTTATCACATACTCCTCCTCCAAGACATGGGTTCTGGAGTGGAACATCCTCACCAGCCTGACAGTCCACTGCTTGAGCCTGAAATGGAGCCACTGACACCACAGGTGCCGATGCCTTGCAACCAGAAGACTTGGCCTGTGACAACTACAGCCAGATCTCATCAAGCGCCTCGAGGTGCATAGCTTGGCAAAATTGGAAATCCTCCACATTGTGGGCAAGCCCAGACAGCACACACAGACATCATGGCTGTCAGTGACAGACATGGTAAACCTGCACACCATGCACCTCTTAAATCCTGTTTTTTTTTTTCCGATTCCGTCCCGAACGTCAATAGAGTAGTGAAACCGAAATGAGGTGGGAATGATAAGTCGAAAAACTGATGCAGACCTTGCAAAATTAGCCAGAGAACAAACCAGAATCCTAACTCACTAGCAGGAGTTGTGAAGGAGACCAGTTCCTTTCAGAGAAAGAAAAGGTCTGAGTGCAGTGGAGTGGAGTCGGAAGACCACAAGGGTAGGTGGTAGGAGGAGTCAAGCATGAAGACTGTTCCAGTGACTGAGCAAGATCATTCTCAGTGGAAGACTACTTAAGTGTGGATAATGAAATGAATCTAGGTAGTCAGGAAAGCTTTTTCTATGTCAATTCCTGAATTTGTCTTCCAATCTCGCTGAAAAAAAGTTGGCATCCAATGTAATTATTTATTGGGAATATTATGCTTTCTTATATTTCAATATAACCTTTTTCCATACTTGCATCATTTGGAGTGTCCAGAGGTCTTCATGCTCTTTTAGCTGGCTGATTAAACTGAAATCAAAAGTCATTGCTGGCAAGATGCTGATCTACTGTTCCACGTTGCGTCTCCTTTCATCTTGCCAAGTAGACGGGGAGGAGGGATTGTTTATTTATTTATTGAATTTTGTTGACCTGGTAAGCACACTGGGCCTAGAAGTCCCTTTTTCAGGGGCGACCAGGGATACAGATGATAAGCAACTGAAACTGAACCAGATTAAGCTGTTGGTGGTATTTTTTTAGTGAATGGGAGAAATTTGGCCAGGACACCGGGGAAATTCCCCTACTTTCCACTGGGGGATTTCCCAGACATCTTGCTGAGATGACCACTTCGCCGAGACGTGTGGAGACAGAGGATGTTGCTGGGACAGGAGCTCTGGCCTCTGCTCTTGTCCTTTCAACGCAGGAGGCTGTTGACATGGCTATGGCCGTGGCTGACTTTTCCCAAGATAAGTGTGTTTTAGAAGAGATGGAAATTACGTCCATTTCTACAGACCTACCGGTTTTGGAGGTAGATGCTGCTTCTGTTGCCTCTCCTGTACAAACTGCTATCAGTCGCCGTCAGGCGCTCCTCTTGCAAAAATAAGCATGGTTACGAAAAGGGGAGGAAACTGACTTGGAGCTTCTTTCCTTGCCTGCTGGGTCCCCTGGGGCTAGTAACTCTTCGGACCGGATAGAGCATGTAATACGACTGGACACTGGTGTGGTTCCCGATGTTCCTCCTCATCCTGCAGTACACCCGGAAGTTAGCATGGCTGGCAGTCAGAACGGCATTTCTGTCGTATGCCGAAAGCCGACTGCAGATTCTCCTGGGCGACCTACTGTGGAACCTTCCAAATCTGGGAAATCAAGGCTTGGCATGGGTAGACAGGTTCCGGAGGGGTTTGTTCGCTCGACGGCACGTCCGGCGGACTCTGAACGGACTTTTCCTTTTCTAGATCGACGGAAGACCAAAGATTGGGGTGATTTAGCCCCTGAGCCTCCTGCTGTTCCTTCACCACTACGGGACTCTTCCTGGTCCCCTGAAAGGGCCCTAACAGTGGCGGGATAGATTCCTGAAGCTTCGGGTCGTTGGACTCCTGACCCTAAAGATGCCTCATATCAGCGGATGTGTTCAACTGCTTCTGTCGTGGCCACCAATGCCGGATTACCAGAGAGCTCCATCGAACCCCGGGGTAATGATTATTTTTTATTACGTACTGTTTCTGTTCCTTCTGGTCCTATAAACCAGAACCTATTATTGACACTTCTTTATCTGCAGATGTTAGGATGGGCCCTAGTTCTGAGGCTTTGGCAGAACAGCAGGAAAAGTCTTCTCTGGCCCCCTTGTTCAGACTGGCTGACCTTTTTCACTCCAGTGGAGAACCTGCTCCTAGGAGGAATGCAGTCCAGTTGTTGTACAAGGGGTGCTTAGAACATACTCCTGACAGGTTGTTCATGGCTAAAACCCTCCTGAAAAAATCTATGACATTTTTTCATCAGAAATATTTGCCCTAATTTCTTTGGGGAATGGTAATTATGACATAAGTTTTAAAAATGTGTCTAACCTTGATAGGTTTTGGGCCCAATATAACTCACTTAAGAACGACCCATTATGGATACCTTTTCAAGCAATTCCTCTCACCAAACCCTTGATTAAAACTATTACTGTTTTGTTTAAAAATGAGGGTGTCAATGTTGAGGACATTCTTTTTTCGTTACGACAGCATTGTGAGATTTTAGGGAGGCCTACACCCACTATGGATAGCAAGCAGATTTGGGATGGGGGTTGGAAGGAGAAGGTAAAACTTTTTTCTACAAATTCAGGCCCTGTACATCTACCCAGTGTATTTTTTTTGGGACGAGACAGGGGGTCTATTTTTTATATAGGACAACCCAGATCCTGCTTTAAGTGTGGGTCTCGTTTGCACCTCAGCTCAGCTTGTGATACCTCTAGATGTAGCCATTGTTTGGAGTATGGGCATTTGGCTTCGGCCTGCCTTAACCTGTTTAAATGTAACCTTTGTGAGAAAACAGGCCATGCCTATGGACGTTGTCCTTGGGCTTCTCACAATCGTGATGATTGCCCCTCTCGTGAGGGACTTATCCATCAAGCTCAGCATGCACTGGCAAAGAAGGTGGCTGCAGCTATGCCTATGCCCACAGACTCTGAACAGGTTACAGCTCCTGGAGCACCACCTGCAACTAACCCCCTTGTGACCACAGCTGTTGTTTTACAACCTACAAACCCTGAGGTAGGCTTAGATACAACCAATTTAGATACTACGGATGGTATTCCCGTAGTTGGCACTGAGGAACACATGCCCCCCACTCCACCACCCCCACCTGAAGCCCCCTTAAGGCTGTACAACCTAGAAAACAAAATAGACATGGAAAGGCAATGAATGAGACTAAGTCCCTCCCTAAAACTGTGCCTCAGAGGGATCCTGTGAAGGTAGGGAATGTGTTTGCCCCATTGGAGGAAGACACAGGTGGGGACTCGGGATGACACAGATACCTCCTCTATTGTTTCCACCACTAACACTGAATGCAGGCCAGAAGATTCTATTGCCAAACAGACCAGGCGTAGACAAGTGGGTAAACCCCCCCTGAGGTTAATTTTTGTCTTTTGTCCTTTGTAGTTTCCTTACTTCTCTCTCTCCCTGTTATGTCTTCCTTAACGATTTCTACATTAAATGCTAATGGGATTAAGGGTGAGAAGAAGTGTAAAACTTTCACCTCAGACATTATTTGTTTACAAGATACCCATTTGAAGACACATCAGGAACTCCAGCATGCTACTAACTGTTGGCCTTCAGGACCTTCCTTTTGGTCCATTGGGGAGGACCTTTGTGATGGGATAGGTATTCTTTTTTCTAGTTTAGCTTTTTTCAGTTTCAAGGTTGGTTGATATCCATCCTGGGAGGGCTATGTGCTTAGATGTTTCCTTTTGCTCTGAACAGTTTCGGATTATCACAATTTATGCTCCCCAAACCAAAGCACAATGGATAGCTTCATTTAAGGAAGTACAACCTTTTACATACCTCCCGTATGGTGGTTTGGCTGGGTGAGTTTAATTGTGGCCTATCCACTACTGACAGAGGCCTCCAGACCGATAAACTTTTTTTGTGAGTCTGTTGCTTTAAATCATATTATTTCAACGGCTCACCTGTTAGACACCTACAGGGTATTACATCCTACAGGGGGCTATACTTATTTTAGGGGTGTCCTTCGGACAAGAATTGATTTTATTTTTTTGTCTACTGTTTTACGTGTTGTACATGTTTTCACCAGACTGATAGAATTTTCTGACCACGGTGTCCTTACTGCCTCTATTTCTTGGGCTGGGGCCCCCAGATGCAAGAAAAATAAATGGAGGTTAAATGAGTCATTGTTGGATGATCCTATTCTTAAACGGTTATGGTTGAGGGACTGGGCTGCAAGATTTTCAGTTTTAGACCGTTATGACTCCATTTTGGACTGGTGGGATGATACCAAATTGGGATGGAAACATTTTTTCCAACATCAGGCACATGTTAAATCTAATAGGGAATACATGGGATATTTGAAACTTAGACATCAACTGCGGCACCTAATTTCACTTACTGAGACAACTACACACGATTATAGCCATTTAATTGTCACGATCAAGAAGCAAATGGTGGAGTTACAGTATAATAGGAGAAGATCTTTAGATCAGGAATTAAGGTTTGGAACACATGTGTCAAAACAGTCTTTGGACCCTTTTAGGGAAAATAAGAAAAGAGTTGACTCTCGGCTTATTTCCACCCTGACAGATGTAAATGGACACCCTGTTAAGTGACCCACATCAGCTTTTGAGTGTTTTGGAAACTTACATGTCTGCAGGACTGGCTGCTGACCCTGTTTTGGAAGATAGTGCTATTAACCAGATTTTGACTGATTTACATCTGCCTAGCTTATCTGCGGAAAACAGGCTTGCTCTGGAAGTAGACATATCTTTAGATGAAGTTACTACTGCTGTTCATGGGTTAGCCTTTCAGTCTGCCCCAGGTACTGATGGCCTTAGTGCAGGATTTTATAAAACTTTCCTACATGTTCTGGGCCCTGTTTTAGTTGTCCTTTTGAACTATATTTTGCACTCTGGTAGTTATGCCCCTTCTATGACTGAGGCTATTTTACTTTTATTGTATAAAAAGGGTGACAAAGCTGACCTAGGGAATTGGCGCCCCCTTAGTCTTCTGAATTCTGATTTAAAAATACTAAGCAAAACTTTGTTAGCCAGGTTTTCTAGGGTCACTCTACAGCTCCTTCATCCTGCACAAACATGTGCTGTTCAGGGTAGAAAACAGCAGGATAACCTCATTTTGCTAAGAGAAATTTTTTCTAGGGGAGACTTTGGACATTTACAGGGGTTTGTTTTCGGATTAGACCAAGAGAAGGCCTTTGATTGGATTGCTCACAAATTTTTATTTTTGGTGTTGAAAGCCTTTGGGATTCCAGATAAGTTTGTTTCCTGGCTATCTGCTATGTATCGGGGGCTGTCATTATCCCTAATGTGAATGGCTGGTTTGGACAGAAACTGGGTGTTAATAGAGGGGTACGTCAGGGATGCCCGCTGAGCCCTACTCTTTATGCATTCACCATAGATATTTTTATTAGAATATTACAATCCAATGCTGCTCTGACAGGTATTGATGTTTTTCCCACCCTGCCGCAACAAAAGGTACTGGCCCACGCAGATGACCTGGTATTGATCCCCCCACCCCCCAATTTTCTGTTCCTGCTTTACAAGGTTCTGTTCATCTTTTTTTGAGTATTTCTGGTTCCAGAATTAATTATAGCAAAAGTACTGGGGTAGTCATTGGGTCCACTCCTTTGCCATCTGCTGGGGTCATAGCAGGGATCCCTATTTCCCGAGAACCCATTAAGATTCTAGGGGTACTATTTGTATTTGGTCCTGAGATAAGGCAGGATGCAACTGGGAAGTGGCCTTGGCTAGGGGGAATTGTTTAGTTAGGGACTGGAAAGGACAGCAACTTTCTAAGAAAAAAAGGGTTATGTTAATTAAGACCATACTTACTCCTATATTTTTGTATGTCAGTTATATTTTCCCACCACCATTTCGCATCTGGACGCAGCTATTTAGTATTTTTTTCAAGCATTCTGGTGGTCTCGATTAAACCCTCTTAAGAGAGAACTGACCTATCTCCCGATTGCTGAAGGTGGGGTTGCTGTGATCCACCCTGTGGCTTTCTTTTTTAGTATTTTTTTTTTATGCATAACTTGGGGTTGGTTTTAAAACCTGGGTCTGTTCTTTGGAGGCCTTTGATGGAACACTGGCTTCACTTGTGCAGGCCCAGTTGGCAGGAAAAGAAACCTAGGCTATTGTCTAGAATTCTTGAATTGCCTTATTACATGCTAGAATGCATGAAACAGGTTATTAAGTGGGATGTTACTCAACATCATCTTCTGACATATGACAGAAAAAAGGTGTACAAACACATTCTATCTGTCGAATGTACTACGGAAGTTGTTTTTCCTGATTGTCTGGCAGATAGACAGTTGGTTGTTTTAAATCACCTTACGAATAAAAGGATCCCATCTTATGTCTGGGATTGTTTATGGCTATGCAATTATGGTAGATTAGGGGTTAAGGGGAACAGTAAACATAAACAATTGTCAGAGAGGTATTGCCCTCGACCTACTTGTGTCCAATTTCTAGAAACCCAATGTCACTTGTTTTTAGATTGTTCCTATATAAAACCATTTTGGTCTTTACTGGCTGACCATTGGAAAGTGCCTGGTTTCAGGAATACTGATTACCACACTATAATGTTTGGTCCTTTACAGAATACTTTTGTTAAATATAACAGTAATACCCTTTATGTTATTATCTGTATTATACGTTTTCAAATTTGGCAATCTAGGTGTCTCTGGATCTTGCAGCAAAAATATGTTTCACATGTTGAATTGCTTGCCAATGTTTGTAAAGCTGTTAAAAGACTGATGCAATATGACTTTAATCATGTCTCATATGAACAATCTACACGTCTCTGGATTAACTACATCACATGGACTGATTGATATTTTTTTATTTTCTTTGTTTCTGTATTGACTCATTATGATTCTTGTTTGGTTGTTTTTGATTATCATTCTGTATTGAAGTCCATTTTTTCAATAAAATTCCCCTACTCTGAGGTGGATGGCACCGTGACTGGTGCTGCGATGGCCAGTTTGCCTGTAACTTCTTGGAGGATGGATGTGCAAGGGACCAGGGAACAGGCCTATTCCCCGGTCTCCAACTTGTGTCAGTCCGATTCTTCTGCTGCTCGATTGGAGGTAACTGCCTTACCTGGCTTGGATCCTACTGTAAGGGTAACGACGTCAGAGGAAAAAATCCGACTGCTGATTGTTGCCGAAGAATGCAAGTTCGCTGCCAGGAAACGGGAACTGGAGGCTTTACTATGTGTGCATGCCGAGCCGAGTTTGTCGGCGGACGTCTGTACCAGTGCTAATGCAGGAAATGTGAGTATGGCTGTGGATTTGGTCCCGACGACTCTTGTGGACCTCAATCGCCCTAATGCTGCGGCACCGGACCCTGTGGAGTTTCTCTTGGAGAACAAGGTATCAGTTTGTGCGACTGCTAATTTTGATAATGATGAGACTGGAGAACTGCATCTGCAGTGCGAGTCAGTTCCCCTAAACGATAGACTGTCTTTAGACTCTGACTCTGGCTGCACTAATTTGGTGTCTAGCACTGAAATTCAGTGTGGAAAGCCTCTTCCTTTGTTTGATGCTGCTTCTTTGCAGATGGGTGATTCCTCAGGAAATTCTCTGACCCCTTCTGCCACTCCTGCTCCTGATTTGCCATTGCATTCTGAAAATGGTCTGGTTGCAGGGATTGGGAATGACTGTATGCCGCAGTCTGTGCCTGTTACAGGCCTGCAGCCATCCACACCATCGGTGGCTTGGGTTGTGAAAACTTTAGAGGCTGCAGGGTGGGTTAGAAAACTGGATGGTTCGGGCTGGGATGCCAATGGCACTGGTTCTGCTGTAGCCACTACTGAGCCCCCGGTTTTGCTTTCTGGTTCGGATGTTGGGTCTGCTGTTTTCCAGATTACCCCAGGTCAGAATAAGTTTGTACAAGGGACGCCTAATATAGATAGGAATGGGGATCTCTTGACTGACATTAGAAAGTTGGAAGGGGAGGATGTCATGGGAAATTCAAACCCTGATATTCCCCCGCCACCACTCCCTAATCCTTTACCTCCCCGGATACAGACCCCCGTTGAGCAGCCTATTCAATTTGTTTCTACTGTATCTAAAACCTTGGGGGATGTTACTACTGCACCACCTGTTGTCCCTAATGTTTGGCATGCTGGGGTTCGGGACAAACCTTTTCCCTCTACTCGTAATTTCTCTGAGCCAGCTATGAGGTGTAATGCAGTCCGTTTAAAATTCAAGGGAAGTGCTTCGGATGCGCCTGATAGGTTGTATGTGGGGTGGGCTTTACTTAAAACCAGTATGAAGTTTTATGCTTACGAGATCTATGCCCTTATCCATATGCCTGGGGACACCATCTATGGGATCAGTTTCAAGCATCCTAATGGACTTGAGCGATTCTGGAAACAATATAACTTGCTTAAATTTGGTCCACTGTGGAAGCCATTTCTTGCTATACCCCTGCCTAAACCTTTGTCCAAAACCATCACTGTACTCTTTCGGAACAAGGGAGTGGATGTGGCCGATATCACATATTGGTTGAAACAACACTGTTCGGTCACTGGCTGTCCTGACCCTATTTTGGATGAAGAACATTTATGGACTGGAGGTTGGAGGTATAAAGTGACACTGAGGCAAGCCCAGGGTACTATAAAGCATTTGCCCAATTGTTTCCTTTTGGGGAGGGACTGGGGTGTCATATATTATCTGGGGCAACTGAGGGCTAGCTATAAATGTGGGGAACTTGGACATTTAAGTAATGTCTGTGAGAAACAGAAATGCAGCCTTTGTGGTGATCTAGGTCACACAGGTGCTCATTGCCGACAACCATTAAAATGTAACTTGTGTGATGAGAAGGGTCATAATTTTCGAAATTGTCCCTGGGCCTCTCATAATACTGACGACCATTCTATTAGGGCAGAACATGATGTTTATGTTGCAGTGGCACAAAAGGAAAAAATTAAGGCCAGTAATTTAATGTCCCAAATGGATGGTGCAGCCCCGGCCCCTGCTGCAGACCCTATTTCAAATCCCCAGTCTGACCCTGTGGTGATAACAGAGGATGTACAGGTTACTGTTCCAGATCTTACACAACCTGAGCAAGATGACTTCCAGGCTGAAGTAGAGGGTACAGTTCCCCCAGGATTTAGGTCTTCCCTCTTTTGGTCATGACATTAATAACCAGACCTTACAGGATGATATGCTTGGTCCTGACTCAGTTTTGGATAAAAACAAACTGGTGTTGGAGATGCCCCCGCCTCTAGGAGGGGAAGACCTGCCCTTTCAGAAGGTCACTAGATCTAAGGCAGCGCAAAAAGGAACTCCTATTATAGATGAACTTGTAGTCCAGAATACTTTTGATGTTCTTATGGATATACCGGAAGGGGAAGAGGGTGGTGATTCTGATAACTCCTCTGTGGCTTCTTCCCTACTTGAGACCCCTGTTGTGCCAGGGTTACTTGAAAAGCCTAAGCCAAAAAAAAAAAAAAAAGAGGAAATGATGGGGTTATTTCTGGTTTTGCTTGCTGTCATTTTTTTCCTCACCATGTGGTCTTCTCTGCTTATTTCTACTGTGAAAGTCAATAGTATCCATAATGTTCAGAAGCGTTCTATTACCTTTGCAAGCTTACATCAAGCTTTGAGTCATGTTACATTTGTGCAGGATACCAGATTGCATACTGTATCTGACATGGAACGAGCATAAAAAGATTGGCGGTGGGGGCCTTCTTTATGGTCTGTGGGAGATGTACCTTGCTCTGGTGTGGGTATTTTGTTTTTTAATTTGCCTATACAAATTCTGAAAGTATTGGGTCTCTCACAAGGTAGAGTTCTGCTTATAGATGTAGTTATTAGTGGTATAGTATATTGCATGATAAATATTTATGCACCACAAACTAAGGCTGATAGGGTAGTTTTGTTTCGTCTCATAGAACCTTTTCTTTACACCTCTAAATTGGTATTGTGGGGGGCTGATTTTAATTGTGGTTTGTCACCTCAAGATTGGGGACGTCAATCGCAGAAAATTTATAGTGATACCAATGCCTTGTGTAAAATTTTTAATGCTACAGGCTTACAGGATGTTTATGATCTTGGGAACCAAACACCTGCTCACACCTTTTTTAAAGGTAGGCTTTCTACGCGTATAGATTTATGGTTCGTCTCTGATCGGTTGCCTAGTCCTGCTGTTACCATTATGCCTTTAGAGACCTCTGATCATGTGCAGGTACAGGTTACGTTTGGTTTGGAACACAAAGTTTCCATTGGTAGAAGCTATTGGAAATTAAATGCATCTATCCTGCAGCAAGCAGAAGTAAAACAAGGGGTAAGGAATATTTTGATGGCTTGGAAGGATATTTTCTTTTTATATGATTCTTGGGGAGCATGGTGGGAGGATATTAAGGATTTAAGAGACTTCTTGAAAGAAGATTTCCAGATTTTTTGCTAAATCTAAGTATTTACATTACTTACATTTAAGGGCAAAGTACCTAAAACTTTTATCACAGGCATGGGATGTAGGTGAAGATAATCTGGTACAACTGCAGATGGTTGAGGACCAGATGTGTGAATTTCATAAACAGAGGGAGGGAGAAGCTGCAAAGTGTCAGCAATTTGTTACCGAGGGACGAAAGGAGTTGGTTATCCCTTATGACGTGGAATTGTGGGGGGTTCAGAGATTGACCATGAGGTCTTTAATTGGTCAAGATGGGATTGTGTGAGATACCCAGTATGGTATATATAAAGTGATGTCAGATCATTTATATAGTACGTATCAGAAATCTAGGAGTACACGGGGGTCTGTTCCTTTGTGTAGTGATTCTTTATCTAAGATCCCTATGATGAAGTTAATGCTTTAATGCAACCAATTACAGAAGAAGAAGTGCGGGTAACAATAACTCATTTATCAACCCATACTGCCCCGGGTTGGATAGGATTTCAAATGAATTTTATAAATTTTTTCAAAGTGAATTAATTACCATCTTACGGCTAGTGTTTCAGGAGTTAATGGATGGAGGAAGTTTACCCCCCAGTATGCAAGATAGTGGTATGACTTTTTATACAAAAAGGGTGACCCACAAATCCCTCAGAATTGGAGACCTTTAAGTCTGTTCAATTCAGATTATAAGATTTTTACTAAAATTCTGACTTCCAGACTAGCACAAGTGGCGCGTTATGTTATAATGCCACATCAGACTTGTGCAGTCCCGACGCGAAAGATTCAACAAAACTTGATTTTATCAGAGAAATTGTTGAACAAGGTTTGAATAAGCAACTGGAAGGATTTGTTTTGTCTTTAGATCAAGAAACTGCTTTTGATGCAGTACACCATGGTCATTTATGGGACACTCTTTTGTTGTATGGGATATCGAGTGGTTTTGTTAAAGTCCTTCAACGTTTTTATGAAAGGGCATTAATGATCCCACTACTGAATGGTCATTTGGGATTTCCTGTTCAGCTGCGCAATGGTGTGGGGCAGGGTTGTCCATCAAGCCCTCTTTTGTATGTCTTTGCTAATGATCCCCTGTTACGGCTTATAGAAACTACTACAGAGATGTGGCCTATTTGTGATAAATTTGGCAGGATGTATCCCAAGATATCTGCTTATGCTGATGATTGCATGGTGACTGTTCAGGATCTTGCCTCAGGGCATAAAGTCCTTGACGTTGTGGCAGACATGCATGCATTTACAGGACTTACGCTTAATCTTTCTAAGAGTAGGTTATTGCCTTTAGGTGTTTGTTCTGTTCCAGATCATTTTCCTATTCAGGTAGAACATCGGAAATTTAAGTTATTGGGTTTATGGTTTGGTACTCGGCAGGCTGCACAGATGAATTGGGATGCGGCATATGAGGAGGCTCATAGGAAAGTTGTTTCTTGGAAATCTTGGAAGATGAAAGGGAAAAAAGGATCCATTTGTTGAAAGCATATATTTCACCTCTGTTTTTATATGTTTCACATATATATCCTGTTCCTTTTCGTATGCATACTAAGATAATGGGACTTTTCTTTTTGTTTTTATGGGGCAGCCGCTTGAATCCTGTGAAGCGTGCTCACACTTACAGGGCTAGGAAGGAAGGTGGACTGGACATTATACAACCACTGGTATCTCTCTTTTGTAACTTTTTTTTATAGTAATATCAGTCAACTATTACTGGGAAATACCAATTTTGGATTTAGCAGTATGAAACATTGGGAGGCCCCTTTTTTGACAGCTTCGGGAAGGGGCAAGTGTCATGTTTCGGATAAATGTTTACCCTCTTATGTACAGACCTCCTTGAAATATGTGAGACTGTGGAAAATAGTGCTCCATTGGTTTTTGACTGCTGATAGGAAGCAGTTTTATAAAACCATTCTAACTCATTGTTATCCAGAAGACCCAGTATTTCATATTCCAGCTCATTTTGATAGTCAATTGTTATTGGACAGTTTTCTTGAGTCGAGAATTCCATTAAAAATGCAGGATATGGTTCGGCTGTGTGGTCATCAACACTTAAATGTGAAAGGCAATCAGAAGCATAAAACATTGACAGACCATGTCTGTTTAGTTGGGGAATGTGTGGATTGTACTGAAACTATGAGGCATTTATTCTTTGATTGTGCCAGTGTAAAAGGCTTTTGGTCTTCTTTGGCTGCGTTATGGGGTGAGCCTCTGTTTGCACAGATGACCTATGAGGTTTTGATATTAGGACAATTGGGGGTGGAACGGAAGAAGTGGCAGAAGGGTACTGTTTGGGTGATTTTTGTATGTTTAAAGTGGGTAATCTGGCATGCTCGGTGTCTTAGGGTGTTGCAACAAAAAGAAGTGACTGTTTGGGATATGTTATGCCAAATACAGCGGAAATTGGATAATATCTATCAATATGAATTACGCAATCTGGGGGAGACTAATGGTCTGCATTTGTGGCAGGGAGTGGACTGGGTTGGGTAACGGCCCACTATTTTGGGACTCAAGGATATATGAAGTACTGAAATTCTGTGGGACATTCTTTTCTTTGGATCGCTGTACTGATTTATGTTTTTTCTCTGTATACAATTTTTGGTATTATATTGACTGTTTTCCACTGTATTTGATTTAGGTTGTCTGTATCTGCACCTGTATGCTACATGTTATTTGTTCATTACTGTTTGTATTTGTTTTTGTGTCTTAATACAAATTTCCCCTACTCTTTTTCGATAAGTGCAATGGGATCTTTAGCATCCACCTAAACTACCACCAATCCAGGCAGATGGGACCTCGGTTTAACATCTCATCTGAAAGACGGCACTTCAGAAGTGCAGCACCCCCCTTATGCTGTACTACAGTGTCAGTATTGGGATATTAACCCAAGTGCCAGATGTGGGAACTGAACCCACAGCCCTCTGATCTCCTGGCCTCAGAGGCGAGTGTGCTACCTACTGAGCCACTGACACTGCTTGACACTTGAACTGACACTGGATTGTTTAACCAGGAAAGGCATACTAAGCTGAAGCTTATTTCCAGGTGAGACCTGGGAGCGCAAAGCTGTTAAGTGACTTGCCCAGGGTCACAAAGTATGCAAGTGGGGGCTGTGGGATTCAAACCCAGGTCTCCAGGTTTGCAACTCAGTGCCCTAAGCTACAGTGCTATACTGCCTCCCAGTGTGAGGCACAGCAATACAGTAGTGTTTTGATTTGTTTCACCCAGTAGTATCTTTCCATGTCTGAAAGTTTCAGGCCTCCCTTATTGTTGGGCAGCTGCACCGTCTTGTATTTAATTTGTGCATTCTTTCCCCCCTTTTGAACTGAAATATTGTCTTAGTCTATTTTCTGATGTGGCAGGGATTTTGACTGACAGCATTTGAAATTGTCACAAGAATCTGGGTAGTATAGACATCTGTATGGAGTATACTTTCTGGTAAGTGAACAAAGCAGTGTTGCCCATCTCCACAAGTCCATTTTTACCTTGGTAAATAGTTAACCATAATTCTGCTGAAAGATTTGTGGGTTGCTTTGGTACATTAATCCTTAGGTACCTTATGTGCATCTTATCCCACTTAAAACTACTCTCACTTATCCTCCTCTTGCTATCTTCTCCCCAAGATGCAGTTTCTCAAAACATGCCACACAGCAACAGCTTTTACAATAATATTCAGAGTCTATGGGGAAATAGCCCTTTACACTACAGGCAGTAACAGGCAATCCAAAGAGGTAAAAGTCTTAAAAAGTCACTGTTCAGGTATCCTCCGTGTAACCCCTAGATGGCGCTATCCCAGGGGCTACAACCCCTGCCTGATTTGCCACTAACAGGTTGAGGGGCCTGGATCCAATGGCGGGTGCCTCCACCCAGAGGTCAGGGTTTGCAATAGTTAAACTAACTTGGTCACAGCCCTCTGGGACACTGCAACCCCCCTTTCTTCCCACTAGTGGCCCACACAATATATCAGAATTACCTTCACAGTATACACTTACCCCCAGGTCTGGTTCCGGCACTGGGACCTCCTGTGAAATGAGATACAGTGCAACAATCCAGTACATAGTACTTTTAACATAGACAAATACCTCAGGCAGTATAACTTTGCTGAAACAAGCAGCTCTGATTTATTTAGGGGATATAACAAGGACAGGGGAAATCAGGTTAATTAGCTTATCACTCTAATAATCTATTATGGCTCTGTGCACAGGCCTATCCCTATCAGTTACTGTCCCTGGTACCCAAGCCCCAGTGGCTAGTCCAAACCGTGGCAGCTGGTAGGGGCCCTTTCACACAGAGAAAAGGAGAATTAAACAGTCAGCAGTACAGTAATTCCATTTGGATTTAATGTGGCAATTCAACAGGGAGCGACCCTGAATTAGTACTCACGACCTCCAAATAAGATAGGGTCCTTCAATGTCAGCAGGGCTCACTTGAGGTACAAAACCTCTTCACACATCCATATAAAAAGCACTATACCAGGCAGGCTGCATCTGTATCCCGATCGCAATTACTGCACAATACCGGGAGAACACACAGCAGATTCAGTTCTGACAGACCGAGTCGATTTTCAGCAATTCCTCCAGTCTTCTACAGGGTGAGCCTGGTTTCTACTCTTCAGAGATCCTTTGATTCTTTTCACAGGACGGATTCAGTCCTAACAAGCTGTTACACAAGCTGCAGACTGGAACTCTGGGCCTATACACATTTTTGACTAAAACTGCACACTGAAAAGCACAGGGCTCCTTCCTTCTTCACTGCCAAAGCTCAACTGAAACTCCAACCGACAAAACCGGCACTTCCTTTGAGTTCCTCCCAGTTCTTGACTGGATTGGCTGTCACTCACAATAGACTGCTGCTGTTGGTCCAAAAAGGCACTGAAGTCTAAACTACATCTCCCAGAGTCACTGCCCATACAATCCTCTTGTGGCTGGCTCAGATTATGAGTCCAAGTTCTGATTCGTCAAGGCACCATTTTAGAGCTAGCTTACCCACACTGATTGGTCCAGTTCAGCAGTTCAAAACTAGAATGGGGAACTAGCAGACACAGTTCTGACTGCAAAGAAAGCAGGTTAGACAAACTGTAATTTCATTATTACTCTAAATAATTTCTGGCAAACAGTTACATCTTTCAGATAGGTTCCTTTGCACTCCTAGTGACTGCAAAATGAAGTGAATTGGCAGCAGCTTGAGTGGTACTCAATCAAAGAAACACACAGTCCCCCATACAAACTAATTATGTCTGCAAGCAGACAGCTCTTAAAGAGACAGTACCAGAGGTTCTAAAAACACTCACTGATAAATGGCTTAAATGCCAAACACCATTCAGGCTTGGAGCATTCAAGCAAGCTCCTGGAAGTCTTTTGGGAACCCCCATTTGCAGGGGGGTTACACTCCGTGTCTAAGACCTTCTGCTCCTCAGTTAGAGTGCGACCTTGATCAGCATATGAGAGAACTCTCCTTTTGTGTACAATATGAATGTGAGATGGATAGTTCATGAAATGACCCCTGATGCTTCAATCTGAGTTTCCTTACCCCACTGAATTTTTTACCATGTTACCTCATGGCGTAACTTGTATCAGGAAAAACGTGTTCTTACTGCCCATCCTAGTTAAGAGGGCTGTGTCTTTTAGTCATTTTTAGAATTTAGTACCCCAGTCCCCTCCATTACCAGCAGCAGGGTCTGCGGTTCAGCCGCAGACTGCTGTCGCCTACGTGGCGTAACTCAGTATACTTTCTGTTTTCCGAAGGAATACTGCTCTCCCTCAGAAAGCAAGATGTCCACTAACCACTCACTGATAAACATAATGGGATGGCCTCCTTCAATTCCTTCTGGTAAGCTTAATACCCTGATATTGGCAAATCTCGCTTGGTTTTTAAGGGTTTCAAGACTGGTCCTGAGATACTGATTCTTTTGCCCATCAGCTTTTGTCCGAAACCAATATAATTAATCACTGCAGCTTCAGACCCAGTGTTTAGAGGGATTCCACTGAGCCATGCACGGCCACAGTTAGGGAGGGCCTCTGCACCATACGGTGAGGTCTGAGCCCTGCTATCAATTTGCTTTTTACAGCATCAGTGCTAGCTTTATTCTTACAAGGATTACCCATTTTAAAAACTAAAGTCCTATCTTTTGAATTAGCAAACTTTCGATTGTATAACAAGACCAGAAAATAAAAGATTTTTATGAAATCTCCACAGAGATATCAGAAGGTGCTGAATTCTGTTGCCTCTCACCCCAGACTCAACAGCACCCCTGCCTTCTCTCAGTCTTTCAGTCTCTGCATTCTTAGCTTTTTATGACATACCACCAGTGATATCAGTTTCACTCTTGTTGCACCCGTAACTGTTTCCCATAATGTTGCCGTGGAGATGTCTTTCATGTTATTAAAGTAAATTGTTTCTTCTATTAACTTTCCTCTCTGTTTTATTCTTCTCACACAGGCTCAACTGCCACAGAGTGTTTCTTGTTTCTAGTTCAATATTTAATTCTTACTGAATCATTCTATGGCCAGACAAATCAATTGGTGCTATGGTGCGGGATCTTACCATGTGAAGCTCTTCTTTTTGTGTTAGCCAGTAATCGAGTCTGGAATAAATTTCACGGATACCAAGTTGGAATATTTTGTTCTCCAATCATCTTATAAGCTCCAAAATTCTATTTTTCTTAATATTTTTGCAGTTAGTAATGTTTATCTGCATGGCATACAAGCCACCCTCTGGACACTGACCATCCCAGACCCTCTACCTTGCTTTCCTCTAGGTCTTACATTCGCGCACTAGAAAGTGTGGCCTGGGTGCTTAATGGGGAAGGGAAGCCTCTGGGCAGTCAGCACTATCGGCAGCTCAGTCAGCTGTGGAGTTTTTCTTGATGTTCTCCCTTAAGGGGCAGCGTGCAATGCTGCTTGGTCACCTCCACACACGCTTCTGTGCATGCAATGCCAGAAGCCACCCCTCCCTCCCCAAATGTATGCAGTCCCACCTTGCCTCGCCCCCAGCCAATGCAAGGGGCCAGGTGAGTATCAGAAACTAAAACCCTCCCTCCCCAAGAGAGGACAGCAGTCCTCCAGATGCTCAATCCTCTCCCACCCTGACCGACCCACTGTGATCTGAGTCCACATCCAAATCTAGGTCGCCAGCATGGTCCAAGGTGTGACATCCAGCGCCTCAACTTTCGACGCCACTGGGCCGGACCCATTTTTCTTAAAATGTTTTTTGTTCTTAGGACATAAGAACATAAGAAGTATGCCAGCAGAAGGAAGCATTGCAGTCTATCAAGTTTGCCCGATGCAAAGTAAATGTAAGCTCCCCTACACTTTATTCCATCCACTCTTGAAGTCAGCCACAGTTTTCTTGCCTAGCACCCTCCTGAACTAGGCTGTTCCTTCCCTCCACTATCCTCTCTGTGAATAAGTGCCTCCTGGCTACCTTCCAGAATCTTCCCCCAGCCAGCTTGGATCTGTTGCCACGCATGTTTTTATTTTCACTAGCCACTCATGTTTTTATTTTCACTAGCCCTGAAAAGTTCACTGGTGTCTACTTTGTCGATGCTACTGAAGTACTTAAAGGTCTCTATTTTGTCCCCCCCTGTTCCCATCTGTCCTCCAATGACTATATACTCAGGTTCTCCAGACTGTCTTCATACAAGAATCCCTGCTACCCCTGAATCATTTCTGTGACCCTTCTCTGCACCACCTCCAGCTGTTTTATGTCCTTTTTGTGGTAGGGGTTACAGAACAGTATGCAGTATATTTCTGTTCGTTATGTCTAGGATGGAATTTTAAATGACATTTAGACTGAAAAAACTGAAGTCCACAGCACATATTCAAGGAATAGTGAGGGGGTTATAGAATTTGTTTGCAAGCTGGCCATCGAGCCAGATGACAAATACCTTGCTTATAAAGGTCTCAATGCCATATTAGTAAATGTATGCCCTCGGGGGGAACTGTTTAGGAGCCAGTTGATTCATAATTACTGTTTAGTGCACCAAGGCTGGACAACAAGTGGTAACATCTATGGGCCTGTAACATTTCAACACTGGGTACCCCAAAGACTGCCATGTAGGACCTCTTAGCTGGGTTAAGGGAAGTCCTGGTACCTGGTGGGAGAGGGTAGTGGCCTCCTGTAAAGTGGGCCAATAGAGCACAATTGTTAAAACCTATTGTTAAAGAAGTAAGAAAGGCAACACCTTGCTGGGCCTTGTTAGTGGCAGCCGAGGTATCGACCATTGTGCCCTGCCTTCTAAGGGCCCGACTAAATAGCAGCTTGGGATGCAGAAAGAGGTTTGGCCCACTATGTAGGGCAACTAAACTGGGCCAAGTTCGACATCAGTGTACGTTAACCTACTTTCCAATGCAGGGACCAGTGGATAAATAAAGCTACGCTTGGCTATTAAAATCCGTTACTGTTATTAAGTGCTATTCTGTTGTGCAAGTGCATGCCATTGAGGTTAGTGGGGATAGTGAGCACCTTAGGGAAGTGGGGAGGTACAGCATCCCAAGGGGCTGTACTAGCTTGTTAGTTGGCTCACTATGACTTTTCTCTGGGAGAAGGCACCACACTTTATTACTTTCTCTAGCTATAAACCCCTTCAGTGTTAGTGTGGAAAGAACCCAGAAGCTACTGACATCATCTCCGGTAGCACAGTGACAGTACAAGGTGAGGATGCCCCCTTCGCAAGGGCCTTACATAAGCCAAGATTCATTTTTGGGTGGGAGACTGGGATAATTGGCACACAGTTTTTAATTTTAACCCACCTTTTCTTCTACCTTAGGGACAACCTGCTCATTGTTACAGAGGTTTTAAACTACTGTTTTATGAACCTAGGCTTGGTTGAACAATATGACCCATTGTTTTTTCTCATTTGACCCTTATTTTTGTACCCAGTGGGTGTCCCACATAGATAAATATCTGAAATGAACCCTGCATAAACAAAACCAATCACTGCTGCCATCTCAAAGCCATACAGCGCAATTCGCTACTCACTGTATGAAAATATGCCCTGCCGACCTACTGCATGGTGAGCACCACATATTTTCATAGAGTGAGTAGCAGAACCACACTGTACAGCTATGAGATGGTGGCTGGGAGCATGGTTTTGTTTACATTCACAGAGCACAGCACAACACAAGTTTAAAATAACAAAAATCAGGTAGGAGAATTTTTTTTTCACTCTAAACACCTTAACTGAGGGTTAGCCTTGGGGACAGGGGTTAAGATATCAGTTGTTTCCTTTACGAAACAACTATTAAAGAATGGGGCAATTCCTTGTATGTAATAACTAGCTGGGAGAGTAAGCTCAGTTCTCAGAATTTACGCCCCTATTCTCAATCCTACTTCTCAAATGTACACCCCTAACCCATATCTCTCTCTCCTCCTCCTCCACCATGCACTCTGCTTCCAGAAGTGGATGGTTATCTTTTGCTGCTGGTTTACTTCTATGTTTTCTGGGTTCTGCCTCTGAACCTAACAGTGCGGACACTGATGTGGAACCTTTGTAAATGAGCTGCCTTAAGCTCAAAGGTATTTGTAATCAGAGATTTAAATAAATAAAAACATTAGTACCAGCCTGTTGTTGCTGTATTGACATCACTACTGACATGCTATTGCTGTAATAACATCACCACTGGCACATTACTGCTGTAACGACACCACTGCTGTCACGTTGTTGCTGTAATGACATCACTACTGACATGCTATTGCTGTAATAACATCACCACTGGCACATTACTGCTGTAACGACACCACTGCTGGCACGTTGTTGCTGTAATGACATCACTACTGACATGCTATTGCTGTAATAACATCACCACTGGCATATTACTGCTGTAACGACACCACTGCTGGGACGTTGTTGCTGTAATGACATCACTGCTAGCAGGTTACTGCTGTAATAAAATCACCACTGGCAGGTTATTGCAAGATGTTCCAGTGCAAATAATGGGAAGAAACATCCACTTGCAATACAGTAAACCAATTAATCACACTAATCCAGCATTATTCAGAATATTAAAACAGTATCAACTGGTGAAGACAATACAAAGTATTAGTTTCTTTTTCACTCTATTTTCTAAACCAATAGAATGTAGCAAAACAGTGCAATGCCAGGCCACAATTTCATTCTGCGATTATAGTGACATTTATAAACCGGAGGGGCTGAACCTGGCAATGATACACTTGGCAAATGTGGGTCAATTTGTATTGGGCCACATAAAAGACAGCCATTCAAGTTTTGTTTTTGTGGTTTATGATGTCACTTTAGGACTAGTTACATAGGCATTTTATGGGAAGAAAGACCAATGGTCCATCAAATCTATTACTCTGGTATCTTAGAAGTTATAACATGCAACACTGACGGTGTGTGTAAAATTTGAGTGTACACACCACCGCACATTTTATTTTATATAATTACTGGAGAGCGTTTTTGCACCACAGCAATTATAGAGAATGAAAACACATTGCTGTGAAGCCGCGGTAGGGTTCAAGCACGGTTCTCATTCAGGTTGGTGCAGCTGTTTAAATGTTTCATTTCATTTTTTTTCTCCCAAAAGTGTCCTAAAAGTGTTTTTTTTTTTTTGTAATGTAGTTTTCAGAGTCCAAGTGCAAGAAGTGGTGAATTGTCCAGTAGGAGGGCGGCTGGGACATGCATGGAGCGAGGAAAACCTAGCACGTGTTTGCCGTTATAATCAGCTGGTTATAACAGTGAATTATAACCAGGTTTCCGTATCGGAAAAAATGCTCCCCAGTTAATATATTCTGTTTCCACACAGTCTCCATTAAACCAGTGCGGTGCTTGGCAGCTATAGTGCCACCAGCAATAAGGATTTTAAAAAAATAGGCCAGCCTGGCCTGGAAAACTGATTAGCAATGCTGCTAATCAAAACTAAGATGAATTCGCTGATGATGATTTTTGGGTCACAAACTGTGGTATGAACCCACTTATTTTGTGCCTTGCACTATTATACAGATCAGATTAGAGGGCTACTATAAGAGATAACTATAAAGCATTGTATAGACACGGCAACCTCATTACTGACAAGAAAAAAATAAGCCTTATTCCAGTTCTAAGCAATAATTTGTTCCACATCAAAGGTCTCTTATCATCAGTTGTATACATAAAAAAACTTCCAGGTGGCCACCTGAATCATCATATCTCTGGCCACATTAGGTTATTTCAGGTTACTTTATTTACAGTTCACTCTTACCTTCTTAAGTTTCCTCCTAATAGGAAAACAAGTTCCACATTTTTTTTAAACATTAAAACAAACTTCTATCTCAAAGTGCTCTTCAGCAAATCCTGTTATCTACCCTTAATTCCTTTTAACCTTGTTTGCCTTTTAAGCACACAAGAATCCCATACACTTGCATAGCAACCCACAAACCTTCTAGAAGTTTGTAAGTTTTACATGCTTTGTACAGGGGTGCTCAGTCGGCTGCAGATTTATCCAACTACAATGTTTCTCACTGCACCCTCTATTCATGTTTTAGGAGGTGAAGAACATGAAGGCAAAAAAAAGGTCTGCAAGTAAAACAGAAGGGTTCAACTGCATGCTGAAAATAAAAAATGAGATTAGTATCAACATTTGGCCCATACGCCTTCTTTAGGAATTATCTATAAAGAAAAAGGTAATCATCTAAAAAGAATAAAATAAATTGACCATGCAAGGGGTTCAAACTCACACTTCCAGGTGTACACTCACAAACGTGTTTTTTTTTTTTGTTTTTTTTTTTTTCAGTTAGTGCTGTTTATGCCACCCCAGGCTGACCCCATCATCAGGGATTGACCCTCACCAGCCCTGTATGGATTTAACAGTCCAAGCCCCCCCCCCGGTCAAGAAACAGATCCTCAGACAGGAGACACACCATATGGCCAGGTGCAGAACCTGCAAGGGGTCAGTCTTGTCATGCTGGCCAGCCGTATTTTCTCCGGTTACACTCCCCAGGAGGACGATGTGCAATGCCAGCCAAGATGTACCCTTGTGTACTCTTGCATCACTAATCGCTGCTCCTTCCACCCCTAGATTGCTGTCCCTCGGCACCTGACCGCCAGCCACCACTAAGGGTCAGTAATACATCAGGTACAGCAGCCTCCCTCCTCAGAGGAGAGTACTCCTACATACGCTCAATTCCCCCCCCCAACCCTCCACCAACCTGAGTTCGCTCCCAAACAAGGGTCGTTGGTGCCACAAGTGGTAGCTCTACCACGCATATGCTGGTGGACTGATTGGTGCTTACCTTTTTTCTTCACAGAAAATTCTAAAAGAAGACCTCTGATTAAAATGTTGGTTCTAACTTTATTTTCAATTCACAGAGCAAGATGGATGCCACCCAATGATAATATCACCGATTTGTGGCTGCAATGCACTAATCTTTTTTTTTTATCTAGCAATTTCTACATACCAATGTATCAAATGCAGACTCTATCTGACTGGCACAGATCAGCCCTGCGTCTAATTTGGGGCTACTAGCTGGACACACCTATGACTCCTCCCACTCCTGGCTAGGGAAGTGGAAGAAACAGAGTGGCAGGATCCCCTGGCTGATGCAAGGAAGTGCCTAATCCTGAATGTTAAGTGTGGTGGACAATAAAACCTACAGACTCATCTAATGCACCAGAAAAACTGGTCAGTAAAACATTTGCTCAACCGGTGGCTATAGTAACAGCACATTATATTCCATAGCCGTCTGTAATTGTGGAGTGAATCATGTTTAATGGACATGCATGGGAATCTGTACCGATTTCTGTAATGGAGCTTCGCTGTTTGACAGAAAACTGTAAACTTGGTACCTCTTAGAGTGAAATAAATGCTTAGAGATCACTCAGTTTGTAGTATCAATAACAGCCTAATTCAAAACAGGCTACTGTCCAAGACCTCACTGGACTTAAAGAATGCAATCCCATAGATACAGCTAATCCACCTTACAATCCTGCGGACTCATGACGGCTAAGTCCGCGGGATCGTAAAGTGGATTAGCTGTATCTATGGGATTTCACTAAGCCGAGGCACTTTGACATGATGACAGCTTGTGGATACATAACACTTTAACACCTGCAGGAACCGTATGCTTTTTGGACCAGTCAGCTGAATGCTTGATTTTAAGAGGGAGCAGTATGCTGTGAAACAATCTGTGAATAAAGGTACAAAGTAAATGAAGCTATGGCTTTGACTGTTGTTTGAAACTTTGAAATTACAAGTGAAGGTGCTGACCTATTTCTGCTGGTCAGTGGACTACAGTTTGTTTCTTTTGATTTACAAACCCCCGTGGTATGTGCACTTTACAACCCTGAGCTGAACATTTTATATGTGTCATTTTGAGTAATGTTTTTTCGGATAGCAGCCATGTGTGAGGGGGAGAGAGAGACAGAGAGAGAGAGACTACTCACAGAAAATCCTTTGCCTGCAGCATGGACTCGTGCTGTTACCTAACCGACGCTGTGTGTGTATGTGTATGTAAGTCAGTTGCTGTCTCGTGCACTTTATGTGCCATTTTCTCTTGTTGCTTGGGGTCCCCTTTCAGCCTTAGCAGCAGAACACAGTAAAGGAATCAAGGCAAGGCCATGTAAAACAGCAGTGGTCGGTCAAATTAGAAACGCACAAACGGGTATACAGCACGGGTTCCCAACTCACAGTATTTGGTGTTCTGTGCATGATTTTTGGAATGCGCGGAACACCAAATAGCAGGGAATTTCGAGCAATGGTGTAAAACTGACAAAATATTCTGACACTTTGCATACATAAGTAATATGGTAAAGATTGGTAGACAACAAGATAGCTGTCAAGGCAAGCCTTCAGCTACGTTCACCAAAGGTAGTCTTGTCTGACATTATTAAGATCAACAAGGCAAGCACCATAGCGGTTGAAACACCCGACCACTTGGATGTCATGTGCATATGTAAACGGGGACCCCCACACCAAGATCCGAATTATGGAGGTTAAATAACATATTATTGGAAAATGTATTTATACAGGAAAAATGTTAAGACCCGTTTCAAGCCAGGTTGTCAGTTCTGGCAGCATATAGCGGTCTTGCACAGTGGTGGAAAGACACTAAAGCTGATTTGAAAACCCTTTTTAAAATACAGAGTTTAAAGTCACACATAGACAAGTATTTGCACTATCTCCAACTTAGGTTCCATTTGCATAATCTGATTTCAAGAAAGTATGAATTAAATGTTGAATTTACATCCCAAATAAACAATATAAAAGAAGCAATGTGTGAATATCAGTATGAGAGGGTCCACACCCTAGAGTAAGTACTGTAATTCAGGACACAGGGCCATTCCCAGCACTCAGATAAATTTCATGATTGCTAGGAAAGGGTCAAAAACAGGAAAATTTCAGGACTCTGAATTAACCCTGGACGTCCAGTAGCTACATCATGGGAGGAAATGATGGAAATAAGTCATAATCATATTGAACATACATTTGGTACATCAGTAGTCATGGACTGGAACTTGATATCCTTTCCAACTTAAGTATTTCCCCATCGCTGGGAAAGATAATGTTTATTACCAAAAATTAGGCGCTCTCCACCTTTTCAAAATTACGTCACAGGACCAGCTCAGTTCTTTTGTTCTGTAAACTGCATTTTATTCCAAGCCAATAAAAATATTAAAAACAGCACCCAACATCCAGCATTCATTCATATTCAATACTTGGATCCATTCCATCCCTGACGCATTTCGGATTTGCTGATCCAATTTTGGGTATTAAGTTAGTCGTTTGTATTATGAGCACCACCGTCCTTGTGTGGCTTTTTTTTTAAAAAAAGTTGAAGATAAAGTTTTCATCTGGCCTCATACAGAGTTCTGAAATAGAAGTGGTAAAAAGCCTGCAGAACAATAATGCCCCTGGGACAGATGGCTTGGCAGTTGAATTTTTTTTTTTTTTGAAATCGTAGTTTTATCCAACCCCACCTTTCCAGGCTCCAACTCATCAGAGGCACCAGTGGAGTCTGCCCCCACTTCTGCCACCTTACCTGGACCCTCCGGTTCACCCCATGGAGCTGCGGTTCTTCCCCCAGGCGGGGACAAGGTGGGGCGGCTGCACCCTGAACAATTCAAGTCTCATCGGGAACCGGAAGGCTAGGCAGGTGCAAGCTATGAGGGGTCTGCCCCGGTGCTCCGTCTGCCCAGAGAGCATTTTCCCCTTGTTCTAGAGAGAGAGAGTGGCACATACCTTGTCGTCACAGCATCACCGCTGACATCACCACTCACCATCCCCTTGGAGTATGCTCTGCGCTTGCTGTGCCTCCTACTTCCACCAGATGCCAGTCAAGTGCTGAGCACGGACCCCCATCCTTCCTGGGAGAGGAGAGCTGTCCTCTGGACGCTCAATCCTCTCCGTCCCCTGCCGACCCTCGACGGCCCGGGCTCATTCCTGAACAAGGGTAGATGGCGTGGCTCTAGGTGTGTCGTCCAGCACATCAATGCTCAGCGCCACCACGCCGGCCCAGCAGCTGAATTTTATAAAACCTTCCTACCATTTCTAAGCTCAGTTTTATAAGTGCTCTTCAATACTATTCTGTCCAATCATGCACCACTGCCTTCAATGAGTGCAGCGCATTGGATTAGGTTCCCCATAGCCTGCAAATATAGGACACTGGTTGTGGTGATCGGGGCCAAAAGTGTATTATTCCTTGGGCCTCCTATATACACTGTACATGTACACAAGTGGTTTTAAGTAAGGTTTAGAGCACTGGTATCAACACCAAGGTAGTAGTGCAATAAAGGATGATGTTAAAAGGCAATTTTGGAGGATTTTATAAAAACAAATTAAGCTGATGGCTACAAATATAGGACAGTGGTAAAAAAAAGAGGGTGGTGGCCCACCATGCTAAAATAATAATTGGGAACACTGTTGATATTCCACTTTAAGAAAGGGGATAGACTTGATTTTGTGTAAAATCCTAGCTAATAGACTGGCTGTTGTTGCCCCTTTGGTCCTAGCTCCAACACAAACATGTGCTTGTGCTTACAAATGTCCTGTTTAAACTCAGGAAGAAATCTAGGTTGGCTCCTGAACGAGTTAGCTAAAAACATTTGTGCATATGGCCCATTTTATACTATTATTACAGGTATGACATATATGAATGCCCAGCATTCGACAATCAGTGTCCAGTATTGTAATTAAAAAAACCTAGTAATTGCACTTTGGTATTTTAGCATAAAAGTATGCATCGATATGTACATAAATACACTCTGCCTTAATAGCGAATGTCTATAATGTGTAATGTAGCTGCTTATTTTGCTTTTATTGTAGCTTTTGCTTTTTGTTTCCATTTCTGTAATGATCAAATGGTCGCCCAATAAAGCTCATTGTATTATGGATATTGAGGATTCTTTTTGCCATTTCTTATTATCTTCTCTGAAAATCTAATAACACCTCCAATCGTGTGCCATTAATTGCAGCATCCTCTCCTGGAGATGCTATTTAATTTTTTTATATTGCTAGCTGCTCTAAGATGGCTACACTTGCCACATGTGGATTTTTTAGAACCGCCACCAGGTTTTCATCTGAAAAGGGAAAGTAAGTAATCTGCCTCTCAATTTTACCCATACTTTCCTGAATTTGTGGTTTGCCAGCAATCTATTTTAATTACATAATTGTTTCCTGAAGCTCCTGTGTTATTTCTGAGATTTCAGTTTTAGCTTGCTGGACATGAGTCCAGCTGGGGCCCAGCCTCTCCTGAGGTTTACTTCTTTCTAATGTTGGGATAGGTAAATGTTGATAGCTATCCTGTGATAATTCCTGCTGTACTTCTTTTTTTGAATCTTCCAGAAGTGGTTCTATACTACTGATTCTTTGGTGACTTTTAAATCTAATTAAAGGGGATCTTTCAAGTGAGCTATTACTAAGACTCTGCTCTTAAATATGTTGGAATTTTGTTCCCTTTTGAAATTTTTATTGTTTGTGTCTTAGTGTCAGTTATAGGAGTGGATGTTACAATGCTGGCTTCTTGAGCTACGTCTATATTCTTCTTTCTGTTCCATTTAAAATGGTCAACAATTTAATAAATGACCAGGTTCAATCCCTTGAGAGTTGTTACATTTACTTTTCCCTTTTTTTCTTGTACAATTGTATTTTTTAAGTTATTTTATGGTTTGGCATGGTTGATTTTTATGTTTTTGCCATGCTGTCTATTACTCTCTTCTATCCCTTTTTCAACTCTAATTAAGAATCCTCACTATCATACTGAAGTTCATACTGAGGTTTGTATGGAGCAAGTAGGCAATGCCCATTTGTGCTCCAATAGTTAATGAAAATAAGTTAAAGATGCTCCAGATAAGATGCATTTATCCAATCTATGTCTGAATTCTTTGTTATTCTTACTTAGTATTATCTTTTCAGGCAAGGAATTCCATGGATTCAGAATCCTGGATGTATAAAAAGATTTTCTTTATGTCTAAATCTACCTCTTCTAATCTGTAGCGGGTGGCCTCTAGTGATCACTTAGAAAAAGGGGATCCTGCAATACGTTGTACATAAATAAGAGGTCAGGGCATGTCCTCCTTGTTTCTAAGGACATCAAGTTAAATTTTTTTAACCTGTTTTCATATTCCATCTCCCCCAGGCCTGTGATGCATTTAGTAAATTTCCTTTGTACCTTTTCAATTTGATCTCTTTTCGGTTTTCCTGAATGGAAACCAAAGTTGGGACACATACTCAAGTTGGGGACAAACACAGGCTCAATATAATGGGATCATCACAGAGCAATCTCTAGTAGTTCTGAAGGAAAGAGTTGTCGAGTATCTAGAGGCCAGAGGGGCAGAGGACCCTAGGCAGCATGGATTCACAGCGAGAAGGCCATGCCAGACGAATCTGATAGATTTCTTTGACTGGGTGACCAAAGTAGTAGATCAGGGAGGGGCTGTGGACATGGCCTACCTAGACTTTAGCAAGGCATCTGACACAGTCCCACACAAAAGATTAATATACAAGTTAGCCAGCCTGGGAGTGGGTCCCAAGATGACAGCCTGGGTAAAGAATTGGCTGGAGAATAGGACACAGAGAGTAATAGTAAATGGAGTCCACTCAGAAGAAAGAGGTTACTAGTGGGGTACGCAGGAGTTCAGTATTAGGACGGTCCTCTTCAATGTCTTTATGAGCACATTGCAGAGGGACTGAAGGAAAAGATATGTCTCTTTGCAGATGACACAAAGATCTGCAACAGAGTTGATGCACAGGGTGGGGTGGAAAGGATGAGAAGGGACTTGGCAAGGTTAGAGGAATGGTCAAATGTATGGCAGCTTAGATTCAATGCTAAAAGTGTAAGGTAATGCACCTGGGAAACAAAACCCAGGGAAGAGTACACAATGGGGGTGAGATACTAACAACAACAAAAATGGAAAGAGACCTGGGGTAGTCATATCAGATGACCTAAAGGTGGGCAAGCAATGTGAGAGGGCAGCAAGGAGGGCTGGGGGGATACTGGGATGCATAGGAGAGGCATCACCAGTAGAAAACAGGAAGTTATTATCCCTCTGTACAGACAGCTGGTCAGACCCCATCTGGAGTACTGCATGCAGTTCTGGAGACCCAATCTCCGCAAAGACATAGACAGGATGGAAGCTGTCCAGAGGAGGGCAACTAAAATGGTGCAGGTCTGCACCGGAAGACATATGAAGAGAGACTAAAGGAGCTTAATATGTATAGCCTCGAGGAAAGGAGGCGAGGGGGACATGATAAAGCGTTCAAGTACCTCAAGGAATCAACAAAGTCCAAGAGGGTGGCATCTTTCAAAAAGAGGTGCGCAAGAACAAGGGGCACAATTTGAAGATGAGGGGGCTCAGAGGTAATTTAAGGAAGTATTTTTTCACAGAGAGGGTTGTGGATGCATGGAACGGCCTTCCGGAGGAGGTTGTGGAGTCAAAAACAGTGGTGGAATTCAAGCATGCATGGGACAGTCATAAGGCCATTCTAGAGGGTGGGGGTAGGAAGAAGTAGGCTGCTGGTTAACTAGGATCTGCAGCTTATCCAGTAGGTAGGGAAATGGGCAGACTGGGTGGGCCAAGTGGTCCTTATCTGCCATCAAATTCTATGTTATGTTTCTTTTGTTGGACCATATAATTTTGTTAAATTTCTTTATGGCTGCCTGTGCATGTTCGTCTGTACCAAATATATCAGATACAAGGAACCCAAGGTCTTTTTTTTTTTTGTTGTTAAAGTTGTTCCACATAATGAATATTTGACTTTTTTATTTACTCTGCCTATATGCATCACTTTGCACTTTTCCAAGTTGAATAACATCTTCCATTTATTAACCCATGCAGATACACTATCAAGGACCTGTTGTAGATAACTTATTTCCTCTTCTGTACTGCAAGGGCCACCTATTTTTGTGTCATCGGCGTGTTTTATTGCCCAGCAGTTAAAATGTTTTGTTAGGTCTGAAATAAAGATCTAGAACAGGACAGGCCCTAATACAGATCCCTGAGGGACACCGCTCGTCACCTCCCCAATGTCTGAAACACAGGTTACTCACTTACTCTAGGAGTGGTATATGAGGGTCATCCACACAGTCTGGCAGATGCCTTTCCTTTTAATTCCTGCTGGAAAGTCTTCAAGCTGGCTCCTCCCACCCCCCCCGGGTTTTAAAACCCATGGCTCCACCTCTAGATGCCAGATCTTAGCCCGCCGGAAGCAAAGTTGTGCGCCTGAGCCCAGGGAGGTCGGGTGGGTTCATGTGGATGAACATCATATACCACTCCTAGAACTACTGTTACACGTGAGTAAATACAGGTTACTCACCCATAACAGGAGTTCTAGGAGTGGTATGTAATAGATATACCACTCTGAGGTGTGCGGTCGCGCTCTGATATCATGCGTCTTGGTGTGCGTGTGCGTCGAGGCCGCAAGGCCGAGTGCGTCAACCGCCCAAGGCGTGCGTATATCAGAGCGTGACCGCACACCTCAGAGTGGTTTATCTATCTTATAAAATGTCAAAATTGTTTTGGGGGTAAAAGTGCAGGTGTGCAGTCGCGCTCTGATATACGCACGGTCATGTGATGCTGGTCAGCTAATGATAGTGCTGCAATTTCCCTACCCATTTTATAAATGTTGTTCATCCACACTTACTGGCAGGTTCCTTGCTGCTTTAAATCTTGCCGTAAGGTCTTCAAGCTGGCTCCTCCCACCAACCCGAGTGGTAAAATTCTTGGTTCCGCCCCATGACGCCAGATCTAGCCTGCTGGAAGCCAGGTTGCACATCGAAGCCAGGGAGGTCGGGTGGGTTGTGTGGATGAACAACATATACCACTCCTAGAACTTCTGTTACAGGTGAGTAACCCGTATTTCTAGAGACGTGGATATGTTGTTCAATCCACACTTACTGGCAGACTCCTAGCAGTTCTCCGGGAGGAGGGAGGCAAGGCGCGCACCCCCTACTTGGGAAATAAGGACTGGAGAACCGAGGTCCCAAAACCAGGATCCCAGTGTGACTCGAGGTCGATCTGGTAGTGGGTAATGAAGGTGTGTGCTGACTTCCAGGTAGCAGCCCTGCAGATCTCCTGGATAGGGACATCCCTGGCAGCAGCTACCGAAGCAGCGGTACTGCGGGTAGAATGAGCTCTTATCCCTTTGGGATGCTCCATGCCCACCAACCTATAGCACAGATCTATGCAGGAGGTGACCCACCTGCCTATCGACCGCCTGGCAGCAGGTCAGCCAGATGCGGCTTCAGCGTAGGGGACAAACAGCTGGCGAACCTCTCACCGAACTTCAGCCGTCCGCTCCTTATAATAAGAGAGCGCTCTTCTAGGGTCCAGAGTATGGAGCCTATATTTGGCCTCTGAGGTGTGATTGGAGTAGAACACCGTCAAAGTCAACACCTGGTTAAGGTGAAACTCCGACACCACCTTCGGAAGGAATTTCGGGTAGGGGCGCAGGACAACCTTGTCCTTGTGGAAGACCAGATAAGGAGACTCGATGGAAAGTGTCTGCAGCTCTCCCATCCTTCTGGCTGACGTGACAGCCACCAAGAAGGTGGTCTTCCACGACAGGTGAGAGATATCACACCTGTGCATCTGTTCAAATGGCTTGCCCATGAGCTTAGCCAATACCAGTAGTAGATCCCATGGAAGTGGAGGTTCTCACACCGGAGGGGATATGTGATCAAGGCCTTTGAAAAAGCGCCCGACCATCTTCTCCTGTGCCACCGACTGCTTTCCTGCCCACGCCCGTTAAGCAGAGACGGCTGCCAGGTGCACCTTAAGGGTCGTCAGCTGAAGCCCTAGCTGAGAAAGGGACCACAGGTAGTCCAGAATGCTAGCCAAAGAACAGGAGGAAGGACCCATCCCTTTATCCTGACACCAGATGGAGAATCTCTTCCATTTGAAGGCATAGCATTTTCTGGTCGACTCCTTACGGGATGCCTCAACAATATTGAGGACCTCGTCGGAAAGATCCAAGGCTTGGAACTCTAGCCGCTCAGGAACCAGGCTGTCAAGTGCAGGGATTGAAGGTCCGAGTGGAGTACCTTCCCCTTGTTGAATGAGATCAGGTCCGGGCGGGCTGGAAGCCACCTCGGGAGCCTGGAGCTGAGGCTGAGGAGATCTGGATACCAGACTGGCGAGGCCAGTCTGGGGCTACCAGAATCACCTGCGCCTTGTCCCTCTTTGCCTTGAGAAGCACCTTGTGGAGCAAGGGAAATGGAGGGAAGGCGTAGAAGAGGCCCGGGGTCCACGGCCTCGAGAAGGCATCCCCCTGCAGTGAGCCTTGCTGAGGGAGGTGGACATGAAACAGCCTCAGCTTCACATTCTCCCTGGAGGTAAACAGGTCCACCTGAGGAGTGCCCCAGTGGGAGAAGAGATCTTGTACTACCTCCGGCAGGAGAGACCACTCGTGAGATGCAGCACCTATCCGGCTGAGGGCATCGGCCAGAGTGTTGGAGGCTCCTGCCGCATGGATGGCTAGGAGATCCGCCTCCAGTCTGCTCACGAGAGACCAAGTATGGAAAGCCTCCTTGCACAGAGGCAAGGAGTATGTCCCACCCTGACAGTTTAGGTAGTACATGGTTGTGGTGTTGTCCGTCTGGACCGGGACCACGTGACCCCGTACAAATGGAGCAAAGGTGGTGAGGGCTAGTTGGACCGCTCAAAGCTCGAGCAGGTTGATGTGGCATGAAGACTCCTGAGGGGACCAGAGTCCATGGGCTCTGTGCTCCCCCAGATGGGCAACCCAACCCAGAGAGGCGTTGGTCGTCAGAGTGACCGTCGGCTCAGGGCGGACAAATGGGATACCCTCCTGCAGATGAGCTGGAACGAGCCACCATTAGAGGCTGTTCCACATCTCCCGGGTCACTGTCACTTGCTGGTCCAGAGGACCGGAGCACTGTGACCATTGGCGGGCCAGCCCCCATTGCAGGGGATGCATATACCAGTGGGCCCAATGGACCACACTGGTGCAGGCCGCCAGGAGGCCCAGGAAGTCGCGGGCAGGGTGCAATTGCCCAACCAGAAATGATTGGGCAAAGGAAGAAAGGACCTCGGCCCTGTCTGCCAGGAGCCATGCTCTGGCTCGAAGAGAGTCAAGCTCTGCCCCAATTAACTGAATCACTTGCGTTGGCACGAGTTCCGATTTGGCCTCGTTGATGAGGAGGCCAATCTGAGAGCAGACCTGGAGGGCCAGATCCCTGGCCCGCTCCACCTCCAACTTGGAGGGGACTGAAATCAACCAATTGTCCAGGTAAGGGTACACCCGGACCCTTTGGCACCGCAGAAATGCTGTCACCACTGCCATGCATTTGGTGAAGACCCTGGGAGCTGGAGAGAGGCCGAAGGGCATGGACCGGAACTCATAAAGGGATCCCTCTGCCCTGAAGTGGAGGAATCACTGGTGAGACGGACGGATTGGGACATGAAAGAACGCATCCTGGAGGTCCAGAGAACAGAACCACATGCCTCGTTCCAAGGATGGAATGATCTGAGCCAGAGTGACCATCCTGAAGGTCTGAGACCTTAGGAACTTGTTCAGGTTGTGTAGGTCTAAAATGGGGCTCCAGCCCCCTATCAGTTTTGGGACCAGGAAGTATCTGGACACAAACCCTGGGTCTGGTGGAGGATCCACCATCTCCTTGATCACCTCCTTCTGGAGGAGCAGGGCAATGTTGGCTGAACGAGCCGACAGAGAGGCTGCGGAACCCGTAGCCCCCCGTGGGGTGACGGCTCGATAGGGTGGGGACTGCTCGAATTCCAGAGGCAGACCCTTTCCTACCACTTCCAACACCCAGCGGTCCATGGTGATATTGGACCAGGCAGAAAGGAAGTGGCGGCGCCGTCCCCCCACGGGGGGAACCCAGGGAGGAGCAACAAGGTTGGGGGTGACACCCCTCAACCCGTCACTGGGCAGGCTTGGAGGAAGGGCCAGCCGAGGAGCCACCTGGAACTTTTCCTCCTGGCTTCCTGCTGGAGGAAGCAGCAGGCTTGGCTTTGGGGTGCCAAGTGCAAGCCTGCTGGCCCTGATGTTGGTGTTGCTGGGCCGGATGTGCCACAGGGACTGAAGGATGAAAAGGGCTTACATTGCTGCTGGCGGCCTTTGTCCTTCTCGGTAGATGTGACCAAGTCCAAAGTGGTGCTGGACTTCTCGATCCGTTGCAGATGACCCTCCACCCCGGGACCGAACAAGTCGGTACCCAAGAAGAGCGTCTGCCAGCTTGTGCTGGGTATCCGCCATAAAGGTGGAGATCCGCAGCCAAGCTCTGCGGCGTATGGCCACTGCAGCCACTACTGACCAGGCACACGATTCAGCAATGTCCAAGGAAGTTTGGAGCTGCTGTTTGGCCACTGCCCTTCCCTGATCCTGCACCTGCTTGACTGTCGTTTGAAGGTCAGTCGGGAGATGAAGAATCACCTCATCCAGGGAGCCCAAAAGGGCATGTGAAAAGTGTACCATCAGGACTGCTGAGCTGGCCTGACGAAGGCCTAGGGAGGAAGAAGCATAGACTTTTCACCCGGAGTAGTCCAATTTCTTGGACTCCTTATCGGGTGGCTTTTCCACATCCCGAGCGTTCCCAGAGTGCCAGAAAACGCTGTCAGTCACTAGCCCCTCCGCAGAGGGGTGCTCTGAGAAACCGGAGAGTGAACCGGTGGGAACAGCATACTTCCGAGCCATCCTGGCCGGAGGTACTGGACAAGAAGCTGGCCGCTGCCATAGCTCCAGGGCCGGGCCAACAATGGCTTCAGCCACCGGGAAGGCCTCCGTAGGGGAATCCCCTCGGTCCAGTATCTCCGTGAGGGGATACTTGTCCCGTTTTGAAATGGGTTCGAGCTTCATCCCAGTAGACTCTGAGATGAGTCGAACCATTCCAAAGAACGAGGATGGGCTCTCATACACCGACTGCCCCCCAGTGGACTCCAAGTCAAGCGGCCTGAAGAACAAGGAGGAGTCGTCGTCAGACTCTGAGGAGTCTGCAAACAGCTGCCGAGCACCTGAGCCACCCTCCACCTGCCGAGGTCGATCGGGAGTGAGGGTGACCGACAACCAGTGGTGCAAGCCTTGACCCAACCGAGAATCCTTGGTCGGGGCCTCAGTTTTAGGTTGTGGATGCGGGGGTTCCACCACAGTGGGTGCCACAGCCGGTTTCGGCCGAACAACCAGTGCCAGCTTCGGCTCCTCGACTACTACGAAGGGTTGTTTCGGCTGCTCCAGTAACAGCCACTTAATGGCCGGTGAAGGCGACGGAGTCAGCTTGTTCCCGGACAATAAGAGCTGCTGCCACGATAGATCCTCGTACGCCCACGGCCAATTTAGCGGCCTATCCTCGAAGGGACGATGAGGATGACGCCGCTTTCCACGGTGCCGAGACCGAGTACGCCGACGTCAGCAGCATCGGCTGGACCTGTAAGAGGTCCGAGACCGAGACCTTCGGGGATTCCGAGAGTGGGTGAGGGAAACCCACTCCTCCCTCGGTTCAGAGACCTTAACCGAGGACTCCGGCACAGGAAGCACAGGCAAGTTCTCTGTTTCCACCAGGGGAACTGGTGAAGAAGGGTTGTCGGTTTCTCCAGTCAACAGACTGTCCAACGGATCGAGAAAAATTTCGACCGCGTCGACGGGTGTCTCGGCCGGCTGACCTGACGGGGACACCGTGAAGCCAGCAGCCTTAGCCGCAACCTCAACCGAAGTAGAGTGTCGACTCTCCGGCGAAGGGTACCTCTCCTACTCCCACGAACATTGACGGTGGGACTTACCTTTAGAGTCCTTCTTTTTGGACCAAGAGGAATGTCCCAAAGGCCCTTCTCCGTTGGTGGAGAGGGATTGGCAAAGCTCCTTGAAAGAAGCTGTGTAGGAGGAGCCCAAGGAGAGCGGGATAAATGCCATGACCGAGGATGATGATGATGCGGCCTGGGCCACCTCCTCCTTGAGGGCGATCATCTGTTCGAGCTGTTCAGCTGAGCCAGCAGCCGTGGACACCGCCCAACGGGCCTCCTTCGACTTGACCGGAGGATAACGTTTCTCGGGTTGCCCCAACAGCAGACAGGCAGCGCGGTCCTCCAAGACTGAAGCCGAAAAGGATATGCACAACTCACAAGCCTGTGAGTCATGGCCAAGTCCAAGGCAATAAACACACATGGAGTGCAGATCGGTCCGGGACATTTTCTGCCCACAGGGGCACAGATGAAATCCGGGAGTCGATTTCTCCATCGCAGCCGCGAGGGAAAGAGAAGACCGAAGTCTTTTGAATTTAAGAATAAGTTTCGGATTGACCGAAGAGTGTGGATCCAGGCCTAAAATGCAGAGCACTAATGAGGGAACCCGAGCTTCCAAGCAGTAAGGAAGATCTGGCTTCATGGGTCAGAGCCGAGAGTTTTACCACCCGGGTGGGTGGGAGGAGCCAGCTTGAAGACCTTCCGGCAAGATTTAAAGCAGCAAGAAACCTGCCCGTAAGTGTGGATTGAACAACATATCCACATCCCTAGAACCTGTGTTTCTAGGGATGTGGATATGATGTTCTATCCACACTGTCTGGCAGACTCCTAGCAGTTCTCCGGGAGGAGGAAGGCAAGGCTACTTTCCTACTTGGGAAAAAGAGATTGGAGACCTGAGGCCCCAAAACCAGCATCCCGGCGTGACTCGAGGTCAATGTGGTAATGGGAAATGAAGGTGCTTGCTGACTTCCAGGTAGCAGCCCTGCAGATTTCCTGGATAGGGACATCCCTAGAAGCAACAACCGATACAGCGGTACGGCGGTGGAATGAGCCCTTAGCCCTACGGGAGGCTCCCAATCTGCCAACCTATAGTAAACATCAATGCAGGATGTGATCCACCTGTCAATCGTCCACTTGGCTGCAGGTCTGCCAGGTGCGACTTCAGCACAGGTGACAAACAGCGGGCGAACCTCTCCCTGAACTTTAGCTGTATGCTCTTTATAGTAGGCAAGCGATTGTCTCAGGTCCAAAGTATGGAGCCTGTACTCTGCCTCCGAGATGTAACTGAGGTAGTACACTGGCAGAGTCAACACCTGGTTAAGGTAAAACACCAACACCACCTTCAGAAGGAATTTCGGGAGGGGGTGCAGGACTACCTTGTCACTGGAAAAGACCAGGTAAGGAGACTCCAAGCGCCTGGAGCTCCCCAATCCCTCTGGCTGACGTTATAGCCACCAAGAAGGCGGTCTTCCACGACAGGTGGGAGATATCACACCTGTGCATCGGTTAGAATGGCTTGCCCATCAGCTTTGCCAAAACCAGCAGTAGATCCCATGGAGGTGGTGGTTCACGCACCAGAGGGGATATGTGATCTAGGCCCTTCAAAAAGTGCCAGACCACCTTCTCCTGCACCACCAACTGCTTACCGGCCACACCCGGCAAGCAGAGATGGCTGCCAGGTGCACTTTAAAGGTCATCGACCAAAGTTTCCTTTGGGAGTGGGACCAAAGGTAGTCCAAAATGCTAGCCACTGGACAGATCAAAGGGTCCAATCCTTTGCCCTGACATCAAATGGAGAATCTCTTCCATTTGAAGGCATAGCATTTTCTGGTCGATTCCTTACGGGATGCCTCAACAACCGTGAGGACCTTGTCAGAGAGACTCAACACCTGGAACTCTAGCTGCTCAGGAACCAGGCTGTCAGATGGAGGGATTGAATGTCTGGATGAAGTACCTTCCCCTGATTGATGGAGAGCAGGTCCGGGTGTGCTGGAAGACGCCTCGGGAGCCTGTGGCTGAGGCTGAGGAGATTGGGGTACCAAAACTGGCGGGGCCAGTCCTGAGCCACCAGGATTACCTGTGCCTCGTCTCTCTTGACCTTGAGAAGCACCTTGTGAATCAAGGGATGTTGAGGGAAGGCATAAAAGAGGCCAAGGGTCCACGGCCTCGAGAAGGCATCCCCTGCAGTGAGCCCTGCTGGGGGGGGTGGGTACAAAACAGTCTCAGCTTTGTGTTCTCCCTGGAGGCAAACAGGTTCACCTGAGGGGTGCCCCACTGGGAGAAAAGATAATGTACTACCTCCGGATGGAGAGACCACTCGTGAGATGCCTCACCCACAAGGCTGAGGGCATCTGCCAGCTGATTCGAGGCTCCTGCCACATGGATGGCAAGGAGATCTGCCTCCAAGCTGTGCATGAGGGTCCAGATGTGGACAGCTTCCTTGCACAGAGGCAAGGAGTGCGTCCTGCCTGCTTATTGAAATAGTACATGGTCGTGGTATTGTCTGTCTGGACCTGGACCACTTGACCCCAAATGAATGGAGCAAATGCAGTCAGAGCTAGCCAGATTGCTCGGAGCTCCAGCAGGTTGATCTGAGGGGAGCAAAGCTCGTGGACTCTGTGCTCCCCTAGGTGGGCACCCCAGCCCGTCAGAGAGGCGTCGGTCATCAAGATGACCAATGGCTCAGGGCGGACAAATGGGATCCCTTCCTGCTGATGTGTTGGGATGAGCCACCTCTGGAGGGCATCCCACATCCTCTGGGTCACAGTGACCAACTGATTGAAGTGACCTTTGCGCTGAGACCACTGGCTGGCCAGCTCCAATTGGAGAAAGCGCATATGCCAGCAGGCCCATTGGACCATGCTGGTAAAGGCCGCAAAGTAACACAGAAGGCGCAGGAAGACCCTGTCCGCCCGGCAAAAGTCAAGCTCTGCCCAGATGAAATGGATCACCTGCAAAGGCACGAGTTCTGACTTGGCCTCGTTGACAAGGAGGCTAAACTCAAAGCAGGTCTGGAGGGCCAGGTCTCAGGACCGCTTCACCTCCTGCCAGGAGGAATCTGCTATGAGTCAGTCATCCAGGTAGTGGTACACCCGGACCCCTCGGCGCCTCAAGTAAGCTGCCACCACTGTAATGCATTTGGTGAAGACCCTGGGGGCCGAGGAGAGGCTGGAGGGCATGGCTCGTAACTCGCAGAGGATTCCCTCCATCCGAAAATGGAGGAACCCTCGATGGGTCGGATAGATCGGGATGTAAAGAATGCATCCTGAAGATCCAGGGAGCAAAACCACATGCCTTACTCCAGAGATGGTATGATCTGTGCCAGAGTTACCATTCTGAAGGTGCGAGACCTGAGAAGCTTGTTCAGGTTGAGCAGATCTAGAATTGGGCACCAGCCCCCCTGTCCATTTTGGTACCAGGAAATACCTGGAGACAAACCCTGGGTGTTCCAGAGGAGCTGCAACTCTGACCACGACCTCCTTGCGGAGGAAACCAAGTCCTCCACTGGGGCATGGGCGAGGCTTGGAGGGTACTGCCTGAACTCCAGAGGCAGACCGTGGCTGACCACTTCCAGAACCCACCTGTCCGTGGTGACTACGGACCAGGCAGAAACAAAGTGGTGGAGTCAGACTCCCACAGGAGGACCCAGGGGAGGCGTGACAGGTATGAGGGTGGTGACCCCCATCCTGTCGCTTAGCAGGCCTGGAGGAGGAGGAGCCAGCCGAGGGGCCGCTGAGTCCCTTCCCACTGGGGCTTTCTGACCGATGAGGCCACTAACTTGGCCCAAGGTCGCCAAGATTGAGCCTGCTGGCCCTGCTGTTGCTGGGCTGGTTTTGCCGCAGGAATGGAGGACCGAAAGAAAAAATTACTCACCTTAGTAATTATATTTCTTCTAATGGAGTCTTGCTGTATTCTGACAATTGCAGTGATTCCCAACCTTTGAACTGCCCCGGAGAACTAAGGGTTAACTTTCCATGCAGGGCATGGAACGCTGAGCTCGAGCTCGGCTGAAGTCTCTGTCTGGAGTGATATGAACTAAAACCGTCAGATTCTTACGAGCCCAACTAAACTAAAAATTCTATGTTGAAATTGTAAAAATTCTACTAGCCAATTGGCTGAAAAGTTTTGGATTCCCAAGGAAGACTCCAGTCAGGAAACCCCAAAAACTAAACCCCAAAATAACAATAATAAATAAGCACCCAAACAAAAAGGGAGGAGGGTGCCAGTAAGTACACCCCTGGGGTGCAACACAGCACCTGCCCACCCACTTCCCAAAAACAGGTTCTGAGAGGGAGGCAGGGAGGGAGGGAGGTCAGAATACAGCAAGACTCCATTAGAAGAAATATAATTACTAAGGTGAGTAATTCTTTCTTCAAACACATGAAGTCTTGCTGTATTCTGACAATTGCACACTACCAAGCAGTACCTCAGGAGGAGAACAGAACTTCTACGCAGACCAAACCTAATGCTGTGCCAAACTGAGCATCACGCCTAGACTGGATATCCAAAGAGTAATGCTTGGTAAAGGTATGGACTGTTTTCCAGGTGGCTGCTTGACAAATTTCTAGGAGAGGGATATCCCTGGCCGTAGCCAGGGAAGCAGCTGTACCTCTTGTGGAATAAGCCCTCAGGCCTGAGGATGGAGTTTTTCCCAGTTTTTCATAGCAGAATTGTATACAAGACACAATCCACAAGCTACTCGGCGGACCCCGCAGCCTCGGAGACCACCCAACGGGCTTCCTTGGACTTGACCGGCGGGTGACACTTCTCCAGTCACCCCAGCTGGGCAGCATGGTCGTCCAGCACATTTGGGTGGAAGGACCAACAGAAATCGCAGGCCTGCGGATCGTGATTGTGGCCTAAGCAGTACACGCACATGGTGTGAGGGTCGGTCCCCGACACCTTCTGCCCGCAGGGGTACCAACAAAACCCGGGAGTGGTCTTGTCTTCTATCGCAGGAATGACTGAAGAAAAGGTTGAAGCTGGAACTTGTACGAGTTTTAAGGTAAGTTTAGGAAGCAAATCAGAAGATTCAAGCACCAGGGCCTACTACACACGGGAGCGGTAAGGAGGGAACCTGAACCTTCCAAGTGGAAAGGAAGCTCTGGCATCTAGGGGCGGAGCTGAGGGTTTTACCACCCGGGTGGGTGGAAGGAGCCAGCTTGAAGACGTTTTGGCAGGAATTAAAAGCAAAGGCATCTGCCAGACAGTGTGGATAGAACATTATTTCCATATTCCTAGAAGTGGCCATTTACTAGTACTCTTTGTTTCCTATTATTTAGCCACTCGGCGATCCTATTTATTATGATAGTATCAATTCGAAAAGAATGTAATTTTTTAATCAGTGCTTAGTGTGGGGTCAAATCAAAAGCTTTACTAAAGTCTAAAAAGACCACATCACATGGTTCCCCCTTATCTAATGTCTTTCTTATATTTTCATAAAAGCAGAGCAGGTTGGTGTGCAGCTCCTGGCCTTCTTAAAGCCGTGTTGATCTGGGTCATTTCAATCTATTAATGTAGTCAATTTATCTTTGACCAAGCCTTCTAATATTTTACGTACAACACTAGTCAGACTAATAGGGCAAGAATTACTGACATTAGCTTTGCCCCCTTCTAATATGTAGGTACCAAATATGCCATTTGCCATTCTGCTGGAATTTGTCCTGTATTCATAGATGTCTCAAATAATATTTTGAGTGGCTAGATTATTTGATACAACATTATTTGCAACATCCGAGGCGAAATTTTATCTGGGCCAGGTGATGTATTTGGCTTAAGTTTACAGATATGTTGCCTGATGTCTTCTAGTTCGAATTCAATTTTAATCTTATTCAAACTATTAGTGTCATAAGCTATTGAGACCTTGGGACCATATACAGCACAAAAACAGTTATTGAAGAGGGATGCCATTTCACCATCGGTGGACACAGTGTTGTTTTCGTGTATTAGTGGTCCCACCCTGCTATGCGGTTTCTTGAGGGAATTAATATACGCATAGAAAGCTTTATAATTACAGTGCCTTCAGAAAGTATTCACCCCCCCCTTGGATTTTGTCACATTTTGTTGTGTTACTACCAGAATTTTTAATGCATTGAAATGATTTGTTTCCCCCTTGAGTCACACAGCATACTCAACAATTGAAAGGGGCAAAAATATTTGTATTGTGTAACAAAAATGCATAAAACATTAAAAATTGAAATATCTTGTTTACTTAAGTATTCACCCCTGAGTCAATATTTTGTAGAAGCGCCTTTGGCAGCAATTACAGCTTTGAGTCTTCTTGGGTATGTCTGTATCAGCTTTGCACATCTGGATTTGGGGATTTTCGCCCATTCTGCCTTGCAGATTTGCTCAAGCTCTGTCAAGTTGGATGGGTAACGTCGGTGAACTGCAATCTTTAAGTCTTTTAACAGATTCTCAATGGGATTCAAGTCTGGGCTTTGGCTCTGCCACTCAAGGACATTCACCTTCTTGTTCTGAAGCCACTCCAGTGTTGCTTTGGTTGTATGCTTGGGGTCGTTGTCCTGTTGGAACGTAAGTCTTCGCCCCAGTCCAAGGTCTATTGCAGACCGATGCAGGTTCTCCTCAAGCATGTGCCTGTATTTGGCTCCATTCATTGTTCACTCTATCCTGACAAGTGTCCCAGTCCCTGCCACTGAAAAGCATCCCCATAACATGATGCTGCCACCACCATGCTTCATGGTAGGGATGGTGTTACACGGGTGCTGAGCTGTGTTCGGTTTGCACCAGGCATAGCGCTTTGCATTCAGGCCAAAGAGTTCAATTTTTGTTTCGTCAGACCAGAGAATCTTTTGCCACATGGTCTCAGAGTCTGCCACGTGCCTTCTTGCAAACTCCAGGCATGCTATTATGTGGCCTTTTCTCAGGAGTGGCTTCCATCTAGCCACTCTCCCATAGAGCTACATCTGTGAAGTGCTGCAGAGATTGTTGTCCTCCTGGACAGGTTCTCCATCTCCAGCCATGGAACTCTGGTACTTCTGTCAGGGTGGTCATTGGGTTGTGGTCACTTCCTGACCAAGGTCCTTCTTGATTGCTCAGTTTGGGAGGACAGCCTGCTCTAGGAAGAGTCTGGGTGGTTCCGTAATCTTTCTATTTCCTAATGATCGACTTGATTGTACTCCTGGGAACTTTCAACACCCTAGAAATGTTTTTATACCCCTCCCCAGATCTATGCCTCCTCACAATTCTATCACGGAGTTCTACGGACAGCTTCTTGGTCTTCATGGTAGAGTTTCTGCTCTGACATGCACTGTCAACAGTGGATCTTTATATAGACAGGTGTATTTCCTCTGAAATCATGTCAACCATTTGAACTGACCACAGGTGGACTCCATTCAAGTTTTAGAGTGATCTCACAAGTAAATTGGATGCACCTGAGCTCAATTTGGAGTGTCATAGCAAAGGGGATGAATACTTATCAAATCAAGACATTTCAGGTTTTTATTTTAAATTGCATGTACAAAAAATTCCAGAAGTTTCATTCCACTTTGACATTATAATTTGTGTAGATACATGACAAAAAAATCCCATATAAATGTATTTTAATTTGAGTTTGCAACATCACAAAATGTGACAAAATCCAAGGTGGGTGAATACTTTCTGAAGGCACTGTATCTTTCCTAGCATTCTGTGCTAATTTAAATTCTGCCTCTCTTTTTGCTGTTCTAATTTCCTTTTTACAAGCTCTTTCTGCAGCTTTTAGGAAATTCAGTGTTACCACATTTTTCATTTTTTTAAAGTTTTTTCTTACTTCTTGTTCTCATTTTAAGTACTGCAAGTTTTACTGATGCTAAACTTGGAGATGTTTTTATATGCCCTACTGCTTTAATCAGTTAAACACAAACATATACAGTAAGTGACAATATAAATATAGTCTAAATATTATGTAAGTAAGTAATAAGTATATGGTATTTAGATATATGATTAATGCAAAAGATCTTAGCCATCTATTGAGGTATGTAAGATATGTATTTAATACATATTTATAGTAAATACATATAGCTTTTATTAATGGGCCCAATTTGCCTACTTCAGATAGATTTTACAACAATATCAATGTAAAATCCAGTAAAACAAGTTTACAACAGACTTAATTTTTTTTGTTTGTTTTACACTTTTTTTATGCTCCCGAGGGCAGGGCATCTCTCAGAGGTGCCCACTCGATCAACGCCTCTACTACACGCCGAAACCGTCCTCCTCCGGGACCCCACCAGGACTTTCCAGCCCCGATCACCCCCGAGGCCACCTACATGGCAGCCTATCTGAGATTGGAGCCCATCCTGGAAGAGGCCCTAGAGAACCAGAGGAGGGATGGTCCGGCACTAGGGATGTGGGCTTGGTCCCTGGAGCCCTCGTCGCCTCCCTGTCCCTGCAGGGGATTTTAGGCTTGTGGGGTTTCCCCTCTGGAGTGTGGACGTGCAACGACGTCCTGGCACAGACATGCCGACGTCCACCGGCGCTCCACCCCCAAGTCAAGACACCGCAAGGAGCAACGCAAACCCTGGATCCCTCCCCAGGAAAGGGAGAGACACTCAATCCCTTCCCTCCCCTGCCAACCCCTGACAGCCAGAGTACATTCCCGAACCCGGGCTGCCAGTTCCTCCCTGTGGCAGCTAAAAGGAGTCACGGAGACCCGGATGCACCATGTGACCCTTAATAGCTCAAAAAAAAAAAACTTTTATAACCCATATATAAATACAAATATATGTGAATATATATGACCTACGCATAAATATAAACATATGTGAATCTATATGATGATTTGTTTTCATCAACATAGGGAATTAACGATCCATCACCCACCATTACCATTGCCATATTATACCACATAACTAGGTAAGCATATAGCTAAATTGGCAAAATAGTATTTCCTGTGTTCTGATATTCATATAAAGCCAGATTATAATAAAAGAAAAATAAAAGGGAGCCCTCTGTCTTGTAAAACTTTTCAAACCAGGGCTATATTTTCCCTCTCCACCAGTCTCTATCTCACAGCCCAGGATTCTAAATCACCAATATCCAATTTCAAAAACTTCAGCTTTGCCTTCTCATCACTCTCAGCTCTCTCGATTCTCCTATGCTCTCTCTCTCTCTCAAACTGCTCGCCTTAACCAACACCAAAACCAACCACCTCCACCTCGATTACTGGCTCCACTAGCTTCAACACACTATACTCCAAATGAACGGAGTCTTCCCATTTTCTCACTTCATATCAGCTTTCCTCTGTGAAAAAAATAAACGCCAATAGCAGCAAACAGCCAAATGCAACGAAGTAAGACAGGTGAAAATTAAACACCCTAAGGCAGCATACCATTTAATGCTTAGTTCAGCACAATGTATTCAGTTTAGCAGCAGCTCAGCCTCCAAATCCATACTCCTCAAACTGGCTTTTCTACACAACTGGCTCTTACAACAATGATCCCATTTCATACAGCTCTTAAGACTTCAGTGGCTCTCTCTCTCTCTTTCTCTCTCTCTCTCTCTGCCGGCAACTTTCAGTGTCTCCATTCTCATTTTTTTTTCAAATGTAGCTTTTTCTGGGGTTTCTTTACGTGGTTTTCTCCTGTCCCCGTCCACCCCCAACCCCACCCAGACCCCAGCACACAGCTGTACATACGAGTGGAGCATGCAAGCATGCACACTAGAAGCCAGCTCAGCCAATTCCACCCACCCACTGCCGCCCTGCCCGCTTACATTAACTCACCGGACCTCCACCCGGTGGGGAACGGAACTACGGGAGGGTTGACAACCCACCACCACCACCCCAGGAGAAGAAAGCAGCCTGACGGCATGCTCAATCCTGCTTTTCCTACCCCCTCCATGCCAGCACCCCAACGACACAGGGTTGTTCCCGAATCCCAGTCGCCGGCGTAGCGTGAGGTGTGGGGACAGCACCTTAACCCTCAGTGCCACCGGGCCGGCTCTCCATTCTTATTTTGTACAGGGTGTAATTCAGTTGTCAGGTGACTGCTTCAGTAAGGAGATTAAATTGGCAAGAGACATTTTGCTGCTAAGTGTAAAATAATGGAGAGTCCCGGAAAGCAATCAAGTCAGTCTGTCGGCTTCACTGCGGCCCCGCTGCCACTGTCTTCTCGGCCTCTGACTCGCGCTCTCTTTCTCTCTCTCTTAGGTACTCACTCTCCTGTTGCCACTGAGCCGCTTCTCCAGCGATACTTGCACTTCCACTTTCCTTAGAAGGTTTTGGCTGGACCCAGCCAGTCAGCATATTGTCGTTGGACACCTTGGCATCAGTTAAGTAACGGGGCAGAGCCCATACACTTCAGTTTCCATCATCAATAGATGGAGTTCCGGGGGGCGCTAATGAGCAGGCTGGAGTAAAGACATGGTTTCGCCTCACTCCCCGAATTGCCGCAAAATGATAGAAATAAACTGCCTTAAAAGTTACCAGAAACAATAATTGAAAGCTGAGGGATATACAGGAGAGAAGGATGGATGAGTTTGTGATCTCCAACGTGGCGAAAAGTTCGCGGGCTGCAACTAAAAATCAACGAAAGCAGCCGCCAGCGTCCCAGGTGGAGAGTGCAGGCCATATATCCCTCTCGGCTGGAGAAGTGAGTGCTGTAGGCCGCAAAGTTACACAGCAGGTTCTGGCTGCATTTGAGCCTAAGTTGACCAGCTTGGCGATCAATTTCGATAGAAAATTACAAGAGCTGGTCGACTTACATGCTACGCAGGCTACTAGAATTAATGAGGTTGAACAGCGAATACCAGATTTAGAAGATGCAACAGCCCCTTTACCTGAACAAGTTATCACTTTGCAAAAAGAGCTGGAGGAGTTGAAAGAACTTTTTGATTACCAAGAGAACTATCATCGTCGGCTGAATTTAAGATTACGAGGCTTGCCAGAGGGAATGGAGGGTCCAAGCGTGATGGACTTTTGTGCAAAGACATTACCAGAATTGCTTGGTATCTCTCCCAAGAACGGTCGCATGAAACTGGAGAGGGCCCACAGAGCCGTCATGCCGAAACCGACGCCTAATCAGCCTCCATGACAAGTGATCATGAGATTTCACTATTACCCAGACAGAGAAAACATCCTCAAGGCTTACTGAGAGTGGTCAGAGTTGGAATATGAGGGGCATCGCTTGTATCTTTCTCAAGATTACTCAGCTCACTTGTTGAAATGTCGAAGAGCGTTCGGCCCTGTTATGGCGCAGCTACGAGAAGCCAGAATTGATTGCTACATGTTATACCCTGCAACTCTAAAGATTAAACATGAGAGAGCGTTGTATTCCTTTTGGGAGGTTCCCAAAGCGGAGATATTTGTGAGAGACCTGAAAAAGAAGATGGGGTGACCTGAAGCGGGAAAGGGTCTCAATCGGCTGGAATGCTTGTTTACACAGAGAATTGGTAGGGTTCCTTCTCTTCTTCTCCCCTCCCTGGGGTCCACGGCAAAGGCTATAAGAGACAGTATCAGTTAAAGAACAGAAAAGCTAAGTGACTGGAATGGAAATACCCCCCCTTTTTTTTGAGACTTTCCTGTATAAAATAACTTGCTGGGGGCTTGCTTTTAGTCTGGCTGGTTTATTACTCCTCATATAAATTATGTTAGCAAGAAACGATTGAAATAGGGGAGAAGGCCACAATATGCTTTTCTTTTTTTTTCCTTTTTTCCTTGTATGCATTTCGATATAAGCGGGGTTTTGCCTGGCCCTGAATGGAAATCTTTTTTCTTTCTTTTTAGGTGACTAGACCAGGATGGAAATCATACCGCTACCTCGAACCACAAGGATCCTGCAATAGGCAAAGGGTTTCCTCAGATCAAGTGCTACTAAGTGACTCAAACTTAAGGGTCTGGTGTCTCTAAAAATGAGGTCGAAGTAATGTGGGTGTGCAGATGTGGGGCGAGGGCGGGGGCAAAATTGTTTTATTTTTGAATTGCAGATTTGATAACCATGGAGTGTATAAAATGGAAGGAAAATGTCTAATGAAGAGAACTGGGCCGGGGATTCTGATGAGGCCTTTCACGCCGAGGGTGTCTTTTCGTGAGCGCGGCTCACGTTGGTGGAGGAGAGGAGTCATGGGGAAGAGGAGGAAGGAAATGAATGGGAGGGAGTGGAGAAGAGGACCCTATAAGTTCTTCTGCTTATGTAGACATGCAATGCTATGTCACGCTTGCTCAATTTAATAATATGCAGCTACAGCAGTGACAGGGAGAATTAAGTTGTTTTATTGGTTTGAAGGTTCATGTTAGGGAAGTTAATGGGCAGCTGTATTGACAGCAAATTGTGGCGGTTTTGGGGGGGATGCGTTTTCTTTTTTGCTTCATAGAGGGAAGGGATAGTAAAATTTCTGCTTTTTGCAGTTCCTGTTACTATGGGAGGAAGGAAATACAAGAAACCAAGGGAGTAGGGAGGGGGAGGGGGAGGGGGAAGACTTTTGTATACAGTTACTATGTGCTGGGTTTTTCACAGTTAGAAATTAGTTTGCAGATCCATAGAAGATACCCTTCAGATGTCTTGGATGGGATGGAGTCAGGGCCTGTGATGGGATTACCTAATGGGCTAGATGGAGAGAAAAAGACTCAGAGGCCATGCCTAGCATACAGGACTTGAATGTGGTCTCGTGGAATGTTAGGGGAATAGCCACTCCTGTCAACCGTACAATGTTGCTCACAGCCTTGAAGCAGGAAAATACCCAGGTTGCCGTGATTCAAGAGACGAACCTTACGGATAAGGAGCACACAAAGTTAAAAAAGGGTTGGGTAGGGGAATGTTTCTTGGCAGCTTTTAATGCACATAAAAGGAGGGGTGGCTGTTCTCCTGAACAAGGGACTACCATTCCAGAAGGAACGAGTGGTTGCTGATCCTAGCGAAGGGCGCTATGTATTTGTGGTAGGAACCCTATATGGGCAGAAAATTTCGTTTGGAAGTATATATGCACCTGCTATTTATGACCCGAATTTTTATGGAAAGATTTTGTCTATAATAATTGCAGAACAATTCCCAAATTTGATACTGGGTGGGGACATGAATTGCTTGTTGAACCCCGCTTTGGACCATTCAGAACATAAGGGGCCTCCTAAAAATGCTGTTCGGGAATCGCTAGCTGGGATGAACGATTTAGATCTCATAGATGGGTGGCGAATAGCTCACCCCACAACCAAACAGTATACTTTTTTCTCGCACCCTCATCGAACCTGGTCACGGCTGGACTACATATTTCTCCCTAGGGACTGGTACTTTTGGGTTGCATACATTAAGCATGGACCTAGCCATATATCTGACCATGCTATGGTCATTATGTCTTTAAATATGGGATGAGAGAAAAAAAGCTCAAAAGACGTGGAGATTTCCCAATTACTTGTTAGCTAATAGGGAATTTCGGGAACATCTGCATGATCAATGGCAGCAGTATGTGCGAACTAACCTAGGGACGGCCACTTCTAAGGCAATTTTTTGGGATGCGGGGAAGGTGTTTATGAGGGGGATCATTATCAGTTATGTTGCTCATCACAAAAAAAAAGTTAAGGAAAGGAGAACAAATTTAGACACAGACTTATGGTGTTGGAGAGAAAGGCTGCCTTGGGAGTAGGAGGAGAAAACGTGCACCATCTGTTGGCAGGGACTAAAGAGGCGTTGAATAACCTATTGCTGGGAGAGGCGAGGAAAACTTGTTTATTCATTAGGAAACACTTTTATGAATGGGGGAATAGACCTGGCACTATGCTAGCAAATCTTCTAAGGGGGAAAAGAGGGAGACATCTGATTCAAGATGTGTGAGGAGAAGATGAGGTGCTCCTAAAAAATACAACATCTATTGGGGAAAGGTTTAAGAGATTTTACCAAGAGCTTTATTATAGCCAAAATGGGAGAGAAGATAGGGGGATGATGGAATTTTTGAATAGCGTTGAGATACCACAGGTGTCAGAAGGGCAGAGAACGCGTTTAAATGCTGCTATAACAAGAGAGGAAATTCTCTCTGCCACTGGAGCACTTAAGATAGTCAAGACCAGCGGGCCTGACGGCTTCTCAGCCAAATATTACAAAGCCATGAAACTACAAGTTGTAGACCACTTGGAGGCAGTATTTAGAGAGGCGAGGGAAGAGGAGGGAGAACTACCTTGATCCTGGGGGGAAGCCACAATTTGCTTGATACCAAAGCCCAGGAAATATTTGCTAGAGTGCACTTCCTTTAGACCGATATCTCTCTTAAACTGTGATTCTAAAATATTAGCCAACATTTTGGCTACTCGGCTGGAGGGATTGTTGCCGGAGCTCGTTCACCCAGACCAGACCGGGTTTATCCAAGATAGGTACTCATACCATAATATGAGGACCCTTCTGAACATAATTTGGGGAGCAAAGAATAGTCGGGACTCGGTGCACATTCTGTCAATGGATCCGGAAAAGGCGTTCAATAGAGTGGAGTGGAAATATTTGATGGAGGTCTTGGCCCAGTTTGGTCTGGGTGAAGGGTTTATAGGGCTGGTACGGCAAATGTATAGGAATCTCAGGGCCAGAATATTAACCAATGGCACCCTTTCGGATAGTTTCGAATTAGGAAGAGGCACCAGACAAGGGTGCCCGCTTTCCCCCCTCGTTTGCCCTAGCACTCGAACCCTTGGCTATTGCTATCCAAATGCATCCTGCAATTTCAGGAGTACTTAGTAAGACTGGCAGAGAGACTAAATTATCACTCTAAGCGGATGATATGCTGTTATATGTAACTAAGCCCAATAGGTCTATGCCTGCACTCTTGAGCCTGATTGACCAGTTCTCCCAGTTCTCAGGATATAAATTAAATTTGGACAAATCAGAAGAGCTGAGGGTGGGGGAGCAGGCTGACGGGACTGGTACACAGAAATCTAAATGGGGCTTTCGGGTCGTCCGAGAGGCTTTTACATATTTGGGCAGAGTGGGGGGAGAAATCGGAGCCCTATATGGTCTGAATTACACACCACTCATGCAAAAAATAATTATGGACTTGTCTAGCTGGAGGGACCTCCCTATCATGTGGCTGGGTAGGATAAATCTTATCAAGATGAATCCGCTTCCTAGAATACTTTATAGTTTACAAATGCTTCATAATGGGTTAAAAAGAACTGATGTGAGAAAATTGGAAAAAGCTTTCTCTGACTTTATTTGGTGGGGTAGACGCTCTAGGGTGGGTTTAGCCCATTTAAAGGCCCCTATAGAAAAGGGAGGACTTTGGTTTCCAGATTTGAAGGACTATCAAATGGCCATGCAGTGCCGATATATACAGGACTGGATTGGCAGGCCTAAGGAAGCTAGTTGGTTAGACCTAAAGGAGAGAGGGAGTATGGGGAAAATCTCAGCATATTTGTCCCTTAGAGGCTGGAAGGCGTATCAGGGACTTCCTAACCCCAACCCTATGGTCATAGCGGTGTTGGACAGTTGGAGAGAGATGTTTAAATTGAGAGGTGCCGGACAGGATGATACATTACTCTTACCACTGGGGGGAAACCTTTTTTTTCTTCCGGGGTTGGAAGATAGGGGATATCGGGAATGGGAAGTAAGAGGAATTGGTTGTTTTAAACATCTATTTACCTGGGAGAGCTGGATTCATTTGAGAGCATACAAGCTAGGACTGGACTGGGAAACCAACATTTTTTTCGCTATCTCCAAATAAGGGCATATATTAGATGCATTGGGAGGCTTAGGGGTCCTATGTCACAGTGGGAGACAATTGAACAGCTACTACTGATGGGACAAAAAAAACCTAGAGAAACTATCCAGAGAATGGCTAAGGAGAGTAAAACCTGGCTTCCGGATAAAACACAAAACACTAGATTACTCTGGGAAAGGGATTTAGGGATCTCAATTTCAGCAGACAGTTGGAAAGTACTAGTCCAACTGCATCAGGGTGTACTGTTGTGTAATAAATATAAAGAATCTTATAAGTTCTGCCATAGGTTATACTGCCCACCGTTAGTTGTTCATAAGTATAATCCTGCATTCTCACCTATATGTCCTAGATGTAATAACAACCCAGCATCATACTATCACTATTTCTGGGCATGTCCAGTTTTGCAGAAATTTTGGGGGAGGTAATGTCGGAATTGCGAAAGATAGGAGGACAGCAATACCCCATGTCCCCTTTATTATTATTGCTTGGGATAGAAGAAACAGAGGAAGGAGACTGGGCCCCTGTACAGCGATGGCTTAGGGTAGTAATATATATGGTTAGGCACTGTATCCTCAATACTTGGGTAACGGCCGTGAGGCCTACTATAGCTCAGTGGAAAGCCTTGATAATACAGGCAATTACTCTGGAACGCTTGACAAATGTTGTCAAAGATAAAGAGGAACTTTTCTATAAAATATGGCAACCATACCTCCTATCACAGACAGCAACAGAAAGTATGATGCTGAGAGAGGGCTGGGTTTGAAGTGAGTATGGGGGGGGTGGTAAGTACGGGTCTCAAGAAATAATAGGGGCCCTGACTCCTTAACATCCTGGATAACTGCTTAGGATAAAAACTTCTTAACTGATTGGGTACAACGAGATTTTGTAATAAGGAACTGGATCTTGATGTATATAGGTTATGAGTTAAAGTTCATGTAGTTTATGTGTACATGTGTGTATGTTTGTATGTCAACTTTATGAAAAATATATAATAAACAAATGATGCAAAAAAAAAAAAAAAATGGAGTTCCAACATTTACTGACCCAAAAGAAAACAAGGAATCCATCCCAGGCCAATCATACAGAACAGACTGGCAAAGCATATCACTAGAGGCCACCAAACAACAAGACAGGTAATCAGAAAGGCAGACCATGCAGTGGCCTGTAACAAACCAATGTCATCCTCACTGGGGGTTCCAAACAAAGATCTTACTTCAAGAGGGCTCTTGCAGTAGGTACTAACAGATAGGACTGAAGCCGACAGGCACCAGGACCACACGGAAAACTGTTAGCTAGCAGTGTCTGATGTGGGACCGCCCACACGACATCACGTGACCGACGTCAATGTGCCGCTATATATTGAGGGGTCCCCACGCCCACCCTCCAATTCTTTCCCACCGTCGACCTGTGCACGTCGCACCTCACTGAGAATGTAGCTTCTGTCGACATCTTGGATGAGTATTTCTCATTTTCTAACTAAATCAAAATTTATATTTTTTCTATTAATTGTACTAGTTTATTTGATCGTGCAAGTTGCCTCAGACGTCTTCCGACTCGCATAAAAATAAGTGCGTCTCCTGTGGGACTCAGCTCCCTCACAAAGATGGCCATTCCCTCTGCCTTTTCTGTCTGGGCCCAGACCACAAGATAGAGGGTTGTGAGGTCTGCCAAAGCTATAACCAGGCCACATGAAAGCGCCGTCAGCAGTCCCTTCAAGACCACATTTTAAAACTAACAATGGCATCCATGGAGAAGGAGTAGAAAACACTCAGGAGCAAGTCGTCTTCCCCGGAAAGACACTGTAAGAAAGAGAAAGACAAGGTGAGACACTGGGACTGGGATTGATCTCCATCTAGCCCACAGCCTCCATCAGGCGCCGCGGCCTCAGGGGAGCTCCCCCCCCCCGGGAATGCATCTCCTTCCAAAGTCGCTCCTGTGGCTACAGAGCAGCCATTGGCCCCCCAACAAAATCTGTCTCAGTTCCAACGGGAGTCTCCCGGTAAAGAAGACTCCCACTACCTTTAGGCCCCTCAAGATTAAGAGGCCTAGCAGAAAGTGGGACTGGTAAGGCGCATGTCCGCCCCTCCGACGCGCGCTCAGCCCCGGTTCCTCCGGCAGGCCCTGACAATAGGCCTGATGTTGAGGAACCGAATCAGTTAGCACCGAAGGACCCCCTTCCCCAGTTTCTCTCCCTCCGCCCATTGAGGTGGTCCCTAAGGTCTCCCCCATCCCGGGGGACCCGGAGTGGGGAGAGCGCCCGCTGTCTGAGACCATCCCTGTCCTAAGCCAGAACGCCCTAGGCCTGGTGAGCCTCCAAACCAGATGACTGCCACTCTGGACCTTCAGGGTCCTGCGGCTCCCAAAGGACCACCGTTGGGCCTGACACCGACCCCGACACACCGCCCTGGTCTTCCACAGGATCCCCCGTCGGGGCCTTCAATCCCCCCCCGTTGGGGCCTACGCCAGGTCCCTCAGCCCCTCCGTCTGGGCTGACACAAGGTCCCTCTGCCATTCCACAGAGATACCTGATACCAGGCTATCCAACGCTTCAATACCCTTCGGGGTATCCAACGCCGCATTACCAGACACCAGGGTCTCCTTCACCAGAGCTCCTGATGCCAGGGTACCCGACGCCAGGGTTCCCTCAATACCTATTGCTGGGCATTCCCATACCACATTCACAAAAGTGGGAGCAAGACAGAGGCAGGAAACTACAGACCTGTCAGTTTGACCTCTGTGGTAGGGAAAATGATAAAATCACTTCTGAAGGAAAGAATTGTCGAGTACCAAAAGGCCACTGGAGCACAGAACCCAAGGCAGTATGGATTCACAGCAGGAAGGTCATGTCAGACAAATCTAATTGATTTCTTTGACTGGGTGACCAAAGTAGCAGACCAGGGAGGGGCTGTGGACATGGCCTACCTAGACTTTAGCAAGGCATTTGACACAGTCCCGCTCAAAAGATTAATAAACAAATTAGCCAGCCTGGAAGTGGGTCCCAGGGTGGTAGCCTGGGTAAAACATTAGCTGGATAACAGGACACAGAGGGTAATAGTAAATGGAGTCCACAGTGAAGAAAGGGGGGTTACTAGTGGGGTACAACACGGTTCAGTACTGGGGCCGGTCCTTTTTAATGTCTTTATAAGTGACATTGCAGAGGGACTAGAAGGAAAAGTATGTCTCTTTATAGATGACACAAAGATCTGCAACAGGGCTGATATGCAAGGTGGGGTGGAAAGGATGAGAAGGGACTTGGCAAGGTTGGAGGAATGGTCAAATGTATGGCAGCGTAGATTCAATGCAAAGAAGTGCAAAGTAATGCACCTGGGAAACAAACACCCAGGGGAAGAGTACACAATGGGGGGTGAGATACTGACAACAACAAAAATGGAAAGGGACCTGGGGTAGTCATATCAGATGACCTAAAGGTGGGCAAGCAATGTGAGAAGGCAGTAAGGAGGGCTGGGGGATATTGGGATGCATACGGAGGGGCATCACCAGTAGAAAACAGGAAGTTGTCGTCCCTCTGTACAGACAGTTGGTAAGACCATATCTGGAGTACTGTGTGCAGTTCTGGAGATCCCATCTCCACAAAGACATAGACAGGGTGGAGGCTGTCCAGAGGAGGGCAACCAAAATGGTGCAGGGTCTGCACCAGAAGACATACAGTATGAAGAAAGACTAATGAGCTTAATATGTATAGCCTTGAGGAGCAGGGGGCATGATAGAAACTTTCAAATACCACAAGGGAATCAACAAAGTCAAGAGGGTAGCATCTTTCAGAAAAAGATATGCAAGAAGAAAAAATTACTCACCTTAGTAATTGTATTTCTTCTAATGGAGTCTTGCTGTATTCTGACATATGCAGTTAGCCCCAGCACTTGAACTGCTCCGTAGAGGAAAGAGTTCATTTCTATGCAAGGCATAGAACACTGAGCTCGAGCTCGGATTTCAAACCTCTGTCTATGGTGCCTCAGAGTGTAACAGTCAGATTCTTACGAGCAAACTAACTACACTTCCAGTGCGGAAATTGTAAAACATATAAGCAAACAGGCAACACCTTGAGTCCAGAAGACTCAAGTCGAGAACAAAAGAGAAAAAACAGGTAGTGAACAAGATATATAATCTAAGTAAAACTTAACAACCACCACCTCCCTGAAGGGGAGGGGTGCAAAGTACACCCCTGAGGTGCAACACTGTACCTGCCAGCCCACATCTCAAAACTAGGTTCTGAGAGGGGAGGCAGGGGGGAGGTCAGAATTCAGCAAGACTCCATTAGAAGAAACACAATTACTAAGGTGAGTAATTTTTTCTTCAAACAACATGAAATCTTGCTGTATTCTGACATATGCAGACTACCAAGCAGTACCTCCATGGAGGAAGGTACCGAACCGATTTTGGGAATAGGCTCTGCAGTACTGTTGTACCAAACCTAGCATCACTCCTAGCCTGGATATCCAGAGAGTAATGCTTGGTGAAAGTATGGATTGTTTTCCATGTGGCTGCTTTGCAGATCTCTAACAATGGTATATCTCTGGCAGCAGCCAGAGAAGCAGCTGTACCCCTAGTTGAATGAGCCCTCAGGCCTGAGGGAGGTGTTTTGCCTAGCTTGTCATAGCAGAATTGTATACAAGAGACAATCCACATGGCAATTGTTCTCTTAGTAACAGGCCTACCTTTCCCCACTTCACCATAGGTGAAAAACAATTGAAGACAGTCATTCCTATGTGCCTTAGTATGCTCAATGTAGTAGCTAACTGCCCTGTTAACATCCAAACTATATAATCTTCTTTTCTCCTGAAGAAGAACGATCAGTGAAAAACACAGGAAGAGACATGGACTGGTTCAGATGGAAATCTGAGACCACTTTGGGTAAGAACCTCCTATTGGTTCTGAGGACCACCATATCTCTATGGAATGAGATAAAATCAGGTTCAACTGACAGGGCCTGTAATTCACTAATTCGCCTGGCAGAAGTGATAGCTACCAGAAACACAGTTTTCCAGGTCAGGTACTTAAGCTCGGCCGAAGTCAAGGTTCAAAGGGTGTCTACATAAGCTGAGCAATGCAAATATTGAGATCTCAAACCGGAGTAGGCTCTCTAAAAGGAGGGTTGATATGAACCATACCTTTAAAGAACTTAGCAAAGACAGGGTGAGAAACCAGAGAAGAGCCCTTCCCTGCTGACAGGAATGCAGAGACAGCTGCTAGATGAACTTTTAAAGTGGCTGGCCTAAGGCCTATGCCATTGAGGTGAACTAGGTAATCCAAAAGTGTAGCAATGCTAACAGCATCTGGTAAAATATCCTTATGGGAGCACCAAATGCTGAATCTTTTCCATTTGAAATTATTAGTTTTTCTGGTAGGGGGGTTCCGAGAAACATTAAGGATGTCCAAAACTCCCTAAGAAAGATGCAGGCCTGCATATTCTAACTCTTCAAGAGCCAGGCCTTGAGATTGAGAGACTGGAGATTGGGGTACCAGAGCCTCCCCTGAGAGGAAGTTAGGAAATTGTGTCTTTTGGGAAGAGGCAGGGGGAGTGAGACCGCTAGGGACAACAACAGAGGATACCAAGGCTGTCTGGCCCAGTCTGGAGCCAGTAGAATCACTGTGCAGGTTGTGACCTGATCTTGACTAGAACCCTGAACAACAGGGGAAAGGAAGGAAAGGCATAAAGGAACTTGCCTTCTCAATCCAATATCAGGGCATCCAGGGGAACAGTCCCTAGGACTGGGGGTCTGCAGCAGAAGAGGGGAAGTTGGTGACTGTCTGGGCTGCGAAGAGATCCATCTCTGGAGAGCCCCACCTAGTGAAGATTACTTTCAGTATGAGGGGATCCAAGGTCCATTCGTGATGGCACTGGAAGATTCTGCTCAGAGCATCTGCTAACACATTGTCCTTCCCTGGGAAGTGGACTGCTATTAGGGAGGTTTGCAAGGAGTAGGCCAGAGACCATATTTTCATGGCCTCCATGCACAAGGCCATAGACAGAGTGCCCCCTTGCTTGTTGATGTACCACATGGTGGTGGTGGTGTTGTCTGTCCTGACCTGAACCATCTTGTCCCTTACTGTGTCCAAGAAAGCCTGAAGGGCTAGGAATACTGCCCTGAGTTTCAGAAGATTGATATGAAGGACAGACGTTTGTGGAGACCAAACACCCTGTGCTGTGAGAGGTCCTAGATTGGATCCCCAGCCCAGAAAGGAAGCATCTGTGGTCAGTACCACTGAATGAGACTGACCGAGGAATGGGACACCTTGTCTGAGATTGTCCTGATCCAGCCACCACTGGAGAGCTTGGACCAGAATCTGAGTCACTGGAACCAATTTGGTGACAGAATCTTTTTTCTGAGACCAAAAAGACCTTAGGTGAAACTGAATGTCCCTCATTTTGGAACCTGGCTCCTTGTACCACTGTAGTGGAAGCTGCCATGTGGCCTAGGAGTTGAAGAAAAGTCTTGCTGGGTGAGAGACCAGAGGAAGAAAAGAGGAAGCTGTATAGCACAGTGGTTTAAGGCTCTGAGCTGCAAATCTGGTGATATCCAGCAGACCAGACCTGGGTTTGAATCCCACAGCTTCCACTTGCATACTGCGTGACCCTGAGCAAGTCACTTAACTTCGCTGTGCTCCCAGGTCGCACCTGTGAAAAAGCTTTCAGCTTAATGTGCTACTCCTGATTAAACAACTTAAAAAAAAAAAAAAAAAGGAAGCAAGATCTATAAGGGCCTTTACCCTTGCTAATGAGAGGAAGGCTTTTGCTTGAACAGTATCCAACTCTATCCCTATGAAAGTGAGGAGTTGTACTGGTTCGAGAACTGACTTTGGCAGATTGAGAAGAAAACCCAGAGAACTGAGCAAATCTCGAGTGACTTAAAGAGCTGACTTGACCTGGTTGGGAGATTGTCCTACAATGAGCCAGTCGTCCACGTATGGGAACAGAGAGATCCCCTGCCTTCTGAGGAAGGCCACTACTACTGCAAGGCACTTGGTAAACACTCTTGGAGCTGATGTTAAGTTGAAAAGCATGGCTCTGAACTGATAATGGCCTGAAGGCAACTCGAACCTGAGGTACGTTCAGTGGGAGCAACTGATAGGAATGAGGAAATAGGCATCCTTGAGGTCCAGGGATGCTAACCAATCTCCTGGCCTCAGAGAGGGAAGAATTACTCCCAGAGTCACCATTTTGAACTTTGGTTTTAAGATGTGTTTGTTCAGCTACCTTAAGTCTAGAATGGGTCGCCACTCCCCTGTCTTTTTTGGGGTAAGGAAATATCTGGAGTAGAGACCCTTGCCCCTGTGTAGAGTAGAAACTCTCTCCATGGCTCTGAGAGCCAGCAGAGAGGAAACCTCTGCTTCTAGAGCAGTGGCTTCAGAGATGTTTGCAGGTGGAAAAGATCTGACCTTCATTTTTGGAAACTTCTTGAAATTGAGGGCCAGTCCTTAGCTTACTACCTCCAGGACCCGCCTATCTGAGGTAACAGACTTCCAGGCCTGGAAGTAGTAAGCCAGCTTGCCTCCTACTGGAGTTGGGGAGTTGAACCGGGCTGACACATCAGGGTGTCTGCTTGGCAGAAGCCTTGAACTGGGAAGAGGATGCAGCCCTGCTCATCCACCTCCTGCCTCTCCTTCGAAAGAACCCCCTCTGTGGGAAGGGAGAGGAGGCCTGGGCTTGATAGAAGGGCCTGTGAAAGTGCCTGCCTCTGCCCCTAGACTGCTGCTTTTGAGAAGCGGCTTGCCGTTCCTTGGCCTGTGCACTCCTGCAGGTGGTCCTGTACTCATCCATCTTTTTCATGTACGCCTCTGTCTGCTCCCCAAACAGAGAGTTACCCACCACCGTAAATCCATGGCCTTAGCCTGGGTGTCCTGAGAAAGGCTAGTAAGCAAATCTCGAGAGACACAGATGTAGCCATGACTCTCAATGCCACATTGTTAGAGTCTACGGCAGCATGGAATTGCACTTTGGATGCCTCAATCCCATCAGCAACCACCTCCTCCAGCTCTTTGGCTAGCTGGGGAGAAGCCTGTTTAGCCAGTTCCAGAACCGTATCCCACCTGGACTTCTGGTATCTCACTGTGTAGGCCATATAATTAGCCTGCCTGAGTCCCAAGGAGGATGCCAAGTATTCTTTCTTGGCCATGGCATCCACCTTCCTGGAGTCTTTATCTGGGGGATGTGAAGACAAAGGTATATTTGCCCTGTCACAGGCTGCAGCCTGCACTACCCCAACATAGAGAGGGTCCAGAGGAGGGCAACCAAAATGATTTGGGGCTTGGGGGACAGGACCTATGAGGAGAGGCTCGAAGAGCTAAATATGTACACATTGGAAGAGAGAAGGGACCGGGGGGACATGATAGAGGTCTTCAGGTACATGAAGAGGGTAAATAGGGGAAGAACAGTCAGGGTGCTTCGAAGGAAGGAGGAAGGGGCCACTAGAGGGCATGGGTGGAAGCTGGAGGGGGGATGATTCAGGGGAGAAAGGAGGAGGTGCTACTTCACTGAGAGGGTGGTGGAGCCATGGAATGCACTACCTAGGGGGCTGGTGGAGGCAGAGACAGTGGAGGGGTTCAAGAGGGGGTGGGACAGGTACAGGGGAAGGGTTCAGGAAGCAAAATCCAATGCAGCAAGAATATCCGGAACTGGGAAGGGAGAAGCCAGAGAAGGCGAGGGGGACAGCAAGGTCAGCACCCAGGGTGGGGGCTGACCAAACGAGCAGACGCGAAAGACCATTAGGCCTATTCTGCTGGCATTTTAGTATGTTAGTATGTAACATGGCAGCAATGATTGAACAAAAACTCCGTACCTGAGCCTGACAGCATTTTCCTTCTGTCCATTCTCTTATCCACAGGAGGTAAAGAATTTGGAGTCTGTAGAATCTTTTGTGTCTGTTTCCCCAGGGATTTATGGAGGAGAATAGACAACCTCTTGGACTCTGGGATGTCCATCATCTCCACAAAATCAGGCTCTTCTTCCTCCTACTCAACAGCTTCAACCATAAGGAGCTGGAGGGTTTCGGCCACCTTTTTGTAAAACAAAAAGTGAGATGGGGACTCAGAAAGTCTTGGAGGGGAGACACTGGAGCGTCTGTCTGGGAAGCTGTCCAGTTCAATGGGCTCATACAGACCTCCATAACCACTGTCGTCGTCGTCGTCGTCATCGTCATCATCATCATCATCATCATCCGGTAATTCTTCGTCCCTCTCCCACTTCAATTCATAATAAGCATCCGGATCATAATCCGATGGAGCTGGATCCGACCTAACCGACGGCGCTGGTTCGGATGGAACCAGAAGAAGTGATTGCACAATACTGATTGCTTTGGCTATTTCTTCAGCGGTTGGAGTAAGGGGTGCTGGATCCGAACCAGCTGACTTTTTTTGTCTTTTTAACGGAACCGACCCCTCAGGATCGGCACTCCTTTTGCCTGAGGACGTCTGGCCCAGGTCAGTGGGCACCTCTTCAGGTTCGGTCAGAACTGAACTGGGCTGGCCATCCGGGTCAGCGGACTTCTCGGCCTCCTTTTCCTTTAGCCTACCCAATCTTTTTTCCAGGGTGGCCTTAGGAACATTTTTTGCAGATTTGGCAGTCTGTTTTGAGGTGGTCAAACCCCAGACAATAAAGACAGACGAGGTGGGGGTCAGCCTTGGCAAAGGCCTCCCCACACTCTGTACAGTGTTGAAACCCAGTGGGACCGTTCTGTTTCTTGGGTTTCTCAGACATGGCCAGGCTAGAAAAAAATTACCCTTTACAGCTTTGTTTTGCCAGGTAATACACCCCTATCGGTTACCAACCGTGTCACGGATTGTGGAAAGAAACTGAAAAAGGTTTTTTTTTTTTTTTTTAAACCGATAGGAACCAGTACACCACTACTATAATCCCAGAAGATAAATTTAACACAAAGGGTTGGTTCCCAACTGTACCGACCACAAAGGAAACAAAATTTACAATTTCCACAGAGAAAAAACACAAAATCACAGATCACTACCTATCTACACTACTTACTCTACAGTAGACAGAGCCTTGAAACCGAAAATAAATCGGTTGAAAAAATGACACGTTGTGAAACTTTACCGGACTGAAGCGAAGGAGCAATCTCCGGAACAACTTCACAGTTAGGTGGAGTAAAGAATCTGACAGTTACACTCTGAGGCATCACAGACAGAGGTTTAATATCCAAGCTCGAGCTCAACGTTCTATGCCTTGCATAGATATTAACTCTTTCCTCCCTAGAGCAGTTCAAGTGCTGGGGCTAACTGCATATGTCAGAATACAGCAAGACTTCATGTTGTTCGAACAAGGGGGCACGATTTGAAGATAGAGGGGGACGGCTCAGAGGTAATGTGAGGAAGTATGTCTTCACAGAGAGGGTTGTAGATGCATGGAACAGCCTTCCTGAGGAGGTCGTAGAGTCAAAAACAGTGGGGAATTCAAGAATGCATGGGACAAACATAAGGCAATTCTAGTGGGGGGGGTAGGAGAAAGTAGGCCGTTGGTTAACTAGGATCTGCAGCTTATCCGTTAGGTAGGGAAATGGGCAGACTAGGTGGGCCAAGTGGTCCTTACCTGCCATCAAATTCTATGTTTCTATGCCAGGATACCCATCATACTACCAGATACTGGGTTATCCAACCCCGGGATACAGGCATCAGCCCCCACCGCCTCCACCTCCACCCCAGCCACAGGTGGACCTACAAGCGATGCTTCGTTCCTGGTGGGATTAGGTGAAGTCTCCACTCACGTCAGAGTTGGAGAAGCATCAGCCTCCGGCTGCCCTGACGCCAGCACCCAGAGAGACGACGCACAGACCTTCCCTGCCGTCGGGTCCTAGACCCTCGACGTCAGGAAGATCTGTGGAACCTTCGCCTCAACCTCAACGGCCTGCAGAATTCTCGAGACCCATGGACCTCTTGAGAACAGTGGACATCACTCTGCCTAGACTTAGTTCCCCCGACGATAGTCGGACATCGGATTCTGAGAGTGACTCAGCCCATTCGAGCTCAGACTATGAGTTGCCCACCCCAGATGACCCAAAACCAAAGGAGTCACCCAAATCCCTTTTTGAGGACCCTTTGTTTATAGAACTCCTCAAGAAAATACAGGTAGCTTACAAATGGTGTACGGAGGATCAAGATTCCCAATGCCAGAGACTAGACGAACATCTGGAGCTATCGGATTTGTCTCGATCCTCATTCCACCGTGGATAGGCCCCCACAATGACTTGGCATCAATGATATGGAAACAGCCCACTTCTCTAGCACCTGTAGCCAGGAAAGCAGACAGGTTATACCAAACACCTGAGGGGAAAGATCACCTTAGTGTCCACCCTAAGGCAGATTCAGTGGTCATTAGCACTGCTCACGACCGATCCACAAACCAAAGCACCTCAGTACCTCACCTCCGGACAAGGAATCTAAGGTGATAGACCAGTTTGGGAAGAAGGTCTAATCTTTCTCTACTTTGGCCATCAGGGCACTAAATTACATAGCACACAAGGTGGTCTATCAAAAGTCTATCCTGGTCCAACTGGAGTCCAAACTCGATAAACTTCCTGACTCCGAGCTCAAGGAGGAAATGGTGCGGTCAGCCAGATCAGCTAGCCGGCACACTCTGACAGCCACCTACGACGCCATTAGCCTCAGGAGACATACATGGCTAAGAATCTCTGGTCTTGTACCCGAAGTGCAAACTGCAATACAGGACACCCCATTCTGGGGTCCAGTCTTGTTTGAAGGGGGATGTCAAAGACATCACTGACCTACAGGACAAGGGCAAAGCTTGAACTCTGTCCAGTTCATGTATAAGCCCCCTCAAAAAACGAAACAGCCCTTTTGTCAGCAGCAGCGCCATCAACAGAGGCAGCAACAGAACCGACGTCAGAATAAGCATCGGGCCAATTCGGCAGGCACAGCTCCCCGGCCAAATCACATAGAGCCTTGTGATCCGCTCCCTCCACCCTCCCTACTGCCTCCTGACTCATTAGGACTCCTCCTCCTCTAGATCGAGTCCTAGGGGAACCGGTAGGAGGAAGGTTTGCAAACCACCTACCGGGATGGGAGGCAATCACATCAGACTCGTGGGTCCTTCAACTGGTGGCACAGGGCCACACAACAGAGTTCACAGAGAGACCTCCAACCCATCCCCCAGGTCCCTCCTATTACCCCCCAGGTCATGTCCAGCTGGTACAAGAGGAAATAGACTCTCTGCTGATGAAAACAGCAATAGAGATGGTTCCTCCAGAGCAAAGAGGATGGGGGTTCTACTCGTACTTCTTCCTGGTTCTCAAGAAGACAGGCAACCTCAGACCAATCTTGGACCTCAGCACACTGAACCTCCTCGTGGAATACAAGAGGTTCAGAATGCTGCCCCTTCCAAGCCTATTTCCACTTACAGATGGGACATTGGCCATGTGCCCTGGATATGCAGGATGCTTAACTGCACATCCCGGTTTTTCCACCCCACCACAGGTTCCTCAGGTTCTGGTTTCCAGGGAGAGCATTTTCAGTTCAAAGATCTACCCTTTGCTCTGTCATCAGCACCAAGGGTGTACACGAAGTGTCTAGTGGTGGTGGCAGCGGCTTTACGCTTTCAGGGGATACAGGTGTTCCCTCACCTCTATGATTGGCTTCTTTCAGCACCGTCAAAGGACAGCCTAATCAGATCCCTCTCTATTACCCTGGACTTTTTTCGGCAGGCGGGCATTACGGTCAACTATCCCAAATCCCACCTTACCCCATCCCAGCACCTCCAGTTTATGGGGCAGTGCTGGACACGATCCAGTGGAGAGCCTTCCTACCATCAAACAGAGTGGAGACTCTCCAACATCAGGCACACTTAGTGGCCTCACAGAGGTGGACCTCAGCAAGATCGGTCCACCGCCTCCTGGGTCTTATGGCAGCAGCCATCCCCTCGGTGCCCTTGGCCAGACTTCATATGATGGTCACTCATTGGACCCTCAGGGTACAGTGGGATCAGAGATCAGACGACCTGGACCATAAGATCCTGGTCTCAAACTCAATGACTTGGGACCTGTTGTGGCGACAGAACCTGGACAACCTGCAACAGGATGTCTCGTTGCTGACAGATCTTACCACCTAGACCCTGACGACAGATGCCTCAGGGCAGAGATGGGGAGCCCATTTGGGTACACACAGGACTCAAGGCTCTTGGTCTCCCAGCAAACTCTCGCTCCACATCAACGTACTGAGATGAGAGTTGTGCTGAATGCCTTGCAGGCTTTCCAGCACCTTATCCAGCCGGAGTCGCTCATGATCCAAACATAAAACGTGTGTCGTCTGGTACATAAACAAACAAGGCGGAACTCTTTCATATCCTCTCTGTCACGAAGCAATGAGAGTATGGTACTGGGCAGTACAGCACAGTCTACACCTCACAACGGTGCATATGCTAGGTGTACAACATGTCCTAGCGAGCACACTCAGCCACACTCAAGCCAGAGCCCACGAGTGGGAACAGAGACAGTCGGTGGCAGACAACATTTTCGGGTGAAGGAGCCGACCAGACCTAGATCTGTTCGTATTCCCATCCAACGCAAAACTACCAGCTTTCTGCTCGCTCGTTCCAGGTCGTGGTGTCTTTTGGAGAGATGCTCTGTCTCTATGTTGGAAGGGGATGTTCATGTACGCCTTTCCCCCACTTCCACTGCTTCAGAGGATACTACTGAAACTTCAGGCAGAAGGGGCATATATGATTCTGATCGCTCCCTTCTGGCAGCAACAAATTTGGTTCTCTCTGCTTCAACAGCTGTCAGTGGGAACCTCCAATTTCTCTACCCATCTGTCAGGATCTCTTAACCCAGGAACAGGGCACCGTGGTTTCTTCCAGGCTTACGGTCCCTTCACCTACATACAAGGCACCTAGCGACATAGCTGCCTCTTGCTTTGGGGTATCCCCTAGAGTAGCACAAGTTCTAGTGGAGGCCAGAAAGCCATCCACTAGATCCACCCATGCAATGAAATGCAGGAGATTTTCCATATGGGCCGCGTCCAATGAGTGGGACCGCTTCTCCTGCCCCGTTCCACAGGTCTTGGAGTAGCTGCTGCACCTCTCTGACCTGGGACTCACTTACTCGATCTTGAAGGTCCACTTGTCTGATATTTCTGCCTACCACACTCCAGTGGATGGCAAAACCTTGGCTTAGCCGGAAGTATCAAAAACTTTCTTAAAGGGATTCTTCAGTTGAAACCCCCAGTCAGGAGCCCTGCTCCTCTCCGGGACCTGAACTTTATTTTGGAAAAACTCACGCTGTTCCCATCTGAACCAGCAGCGAGTTGTGACATGTACTACCTTTCACTGAAAGCACTCTTTGTAGTGGGGTTTAGATAGTGAGGATAATAAATCAAGCAGACCCACAAACTTAGTGCATAAAAAGTGCCGGCAAGGCACTTATTTTAATTTTCTTAGAGAAAGTTGACATCAGGTTTCACAGAATTCAGGAAAATAAAGTTAGTTCATTCACTTTCAGAATCTCAACAAAATAATAAACAGATGCAGTATGCTCAGGAAGGGCCACTGCTCTGCCCAGCAGTGCCACCAGGCTATCTCCTCGCCTGTTTTACACAAACATATACACTTCAGAGACCCACCACCTCTGGCAGTCAGCTCCTACTGACTCCCCTATCTGAATATAGCTTGCTAAAGTAGGCTTTTTATACCTGCCTACCGAAGTCATTGGACCTCAGCATCATCAGCTTATAAAACTTTTTGTTTAGGCCCTCATATTAAATTATACAGTGCCAGAGGGCCTTCTAAACATGATAATTAACTAAGGAAGCCATTATACAAGAAAAAGTCCCGCAAGAAAAGAATATAACAGTAAGAGGAAGTGGAAAACTTTCCACTGAATTGTGATTGACAGCATCATTAGTATAAAAAGAGAACACTAGGGGCCGCTGTCACCCTATAGTGCACCTCATTTGGCATACCATTCTTGGAGCAGGCAAACCTACAGGCCGAAAGGCCTGATATTTAATAATACAATATATTGTAAGTTTATTTTTTCTTTCTTTTATTTCAATGACTATTCACACCTTATTGCTTTTAAACCTCTCCAGCCTTGCCTTAAAGACACGAGGCCTGTCTGTTTTATCTCTTTTAAAAGAAACCACAGACAGTCACCTAGTTTTCCTCCAGTTAGATTTTTGTCAACCCCCTTACCTTGTGTACACTCATGCAGCAGGGCAGTGCTTAGAGAAACTGCGAGTGGGATTTTACAGAGACTTGGGGTGTCTTTCTATATGTTAGCTTTATTATTTTATTTCATTTGTGCATCTGCATTTTTAAGACTTGTAGCCAACTCTTATACTGAAGGCTGCCACCATTTACACTTTGTGGTTTCACAGGGATATTCCTGTCCCTTTAAATCCTTAACTCCTTCAGGTTTGTAGCAAAGCAGCAGGCTCTCTAAATAGAAATTTAACTTGCTGCTCTGCTGTGGAGAACTGCAAACACTGGTAAGCCCCTTTTACATTTATGTATTTCAGAAAAGACCTGGAGTTCTTTATCAACCCCTCCTTTCCTATGAAATCCTTGTATGTATGTAGCATAAGCCACTCAACTTGTGTTAATTCTTATTTAATTCCTATTTATTTTATAACTAACATCTAGTACAAAATGTTACATGGCAAGCACTGCTGCCTTTTACTTTAAAGACAAAAAGCATTTTATTATTTAAAGGCACAAACGCACTTCAGTTTAAATCCAGTGAACATTTGTAAATGCCTCTCATGTACTATATTTAAACTTCAAAGTACTTTATTTAAACCATAAGCACCTTATTTTTCTTATAGGCACGTATTACTCTTTATAGGCATTTTATATACTCTGTTTAAGCAACCAGCACCTTAATTACCTCGGCCAGCTGGCATGCTGGACCTACACACCTGGTGCTTTATGCCTAAGCACTTTATTTCTTTGGGGGGGGGGTACTTATAAGTATATTAGGGCCTGTACTCATCACAGGGGGCACCCTGTGACATTCTTTTTAGCTGCCACTACGTCAGCCCAAAGTATTTCCAAGCTTCAGACCCTGATGTATAAGGAGCCTTATTTAATTTTTTCACAGAGGTGGTTCTACATACAAATCCTAAGTTCTTACCTAAGGTGGTCTCAGAGTCCACATTAAATCAGACTTTGCAGCTGCCAGTGCATTACCCTGAGCATTCTATTCAGGGGGAAGTAATTCTGCACACTCTGGATGTACATAGAATTCTTCGTTACTACACAAAAACAGGCAAAACCAGTCCGTAAAACTGACCAGTTGTTCGTTTCCTTTGCCCCCAAAAGGGAGGGCACTATGATTTCAAAACAGTGTTTGTCCAAATTGTTGGCAAACTGTATTATTTTTTGTTATCAGAAGTATAACAAGCCTCTTCCGGGGGAAGTTAAACCAGAGGCATGGCTGCCTCTGCTGCTTGTTTCAGGAACGTCTCTGCCGCTGATATCTGTGTGGCTGCCACTTGGGAGTTCTGTCGACACCTTCACTAAGCATTACAGTTTGGACATTGCTTCAAGGCATAGAGCAGGCTTTGGCCTAGCTGTTTTTCAGGGACTCCTGTCATAGGATCCCTGTCGTATGTAGACTTGTTCCTACCTTTTGTGTCTCAGACTTGTCTGATTTTGATTGCTTGGGACTCAGTCCTATCTGTTAATACCTACTGCAAGAGCCCTGTCAAAGTAAGATAGTACAGTTACGTAAGAACTTAGCATAACAGTAGATCTTCGAGAGAGGCTCTTGCAGTAGGTACCCCTTTCCCTCCCACCTTCCCCCTGGGTTTCTTCTACTCCTTCATCTGTCATTGCTTTTTAGCTCCAGAAGCCTACTCGTACCTCCTGTCGCACCTTTCTAGGTCTCCGGCGGGAGAAATGGAGGGCGGGCGTGGGGACCGCTCACTATATAGCGCCATGTTGATGTCAGGTGGGCAGTCCCCCATCAGACACTGCTAGCTAAAAGTTTTCTGTGTGGTCCTGGCTCCTGCCGGCTTCAGTCCTATCTGTTAGTACCTACTGCAAGAGCCTCTCTTGAAGATCTACTGTTACAGTAATTTCTTACGCAACTGTACTTTACATCACTGGCATCTTTCAAAGCAAAACAGACATGAATGTTTTGCTCCATAGTTGCTCTGATCTCTATTTTAATTGAGAAAGGTCTTCTTATGTCTATAAGGAGCGGACTGTGCCCCTTAAATTAATAAATTAATAAATTAATAAATAATAGGGGCCAGCCCAATGGCATGGAGGGCTGAGGCACTGGACACCTTACTTCCTGCCATGCCGGGAGTTGGCCTAGGTAGTAGAGGATGAAGCATCTGGAGGACTGCTCTCCTCCCCCGGGTCGGACGGACAAGCTGTGCCACTCCTAGAATACCATCATGTGGAAGCATGGTGGAAGGGCAGTCAGCACATCTCAAAGAGGGATGTCTGTCGGCAGGTGCATGTACTTCTACATGCACGCACATCTGCTTTGGGGGAAAAGAAAACACAAAAAGCCTGGGTACAGCTAAAGAAGCCCAACCCGCACTGCTTCCCAGGACTACCAACTATAGCTTTGTGCTTGGGGGACGGGGGATAAACCTCTTTTCTCTGGCTCTGCAGCAGGAGAAATCCACAAGAGTACTTGAGGTTGGTCTGGGGTGGGGGCAGGAGTTGCTGGTGGGGTGGGGTAAGAGCCGACAGTCCTGCCAGAGCCAGGGCTATAAATAAAGCTCTACTACTTAAATAAATAAATACTTAGGAAACTCCTGGCAAGCAAACATGTCTGAACTGTTTCTTTTACGGACTGCACTTTGCAGTGTTTTTTCAACAGCTGACGGGCAGTGTAAAAACAATCAGATTGGCAATATTGTAGATATACAGTATATATATTACAAGTAAGGCTAAAGAGGGAATGGAGGTGGATCAGGTGTTAAGCAACAGCGGCCCTTTGCCAGCACAATTCCCCCCCACCCCCAGACGTTTGCAGGCTGCTGTGGCCTCTGGTTATGTCATTTTCACCTTGCCAACTCCAGACTACTAGTGGGTTTTTCTCAAAGGACCTGGTAGCTGTTTTGAATGAATGGCTTGTACAGCAAGTGACGGAGACTTGGATCACAAGCAGCTTGTGGTTTCTTTCAGACTTTAAGCAAAAAGAAATACTAAGTGCTGAAATTTTGAAGACCAACTAAATTGGATGACTGAAAATCTCAAAGGAACAACTTGAATGTAACTAACTTGTCCACAGTGAAAATTCCATTTTAGCTCTGAGTGAGAATTCAGAAGGAGAGATAATTTTACCAGAAATATAGTGTTTAACAGGGCCTCAGATGCATATTTTGGTTATATATTATATCTTTTGGGCCCCAGGAGGCCAGAAAGTGCCTATTTGAATATTTTTTTTATATATACAATATATATATATATATATATATGTGTGTTGCACTTCTCAAATAATCCCAGTCATAAATTGCACCAGCCAGTGTACTGCTGTGATCAGGAAGCCTCATGTGGAACTGGGTTAGTGGAGACAGTGCACTCAAGACTATAAAGGTGAGGGAGGGGTGCAATCTTCCCAGTACTCAAGCATCTCTTTTGACAAGGTTCGGAAGCAGCATGGGGCATTGGGGGTGACCACACAATCTCCTGTCCTGTGCCCCACACAAAAGATGGAGTGCCCAGCAGTCCAGCATAAGGGGTGGTGGGCAGAGTTAAGGAGGGGGAACAAAAAAAAAAAAAAACATGTACAGCAACTAGTGCAACACAGCATCCTGCCCATCCTGGAGGCAGAGAAGGATATGTGCCACTGCAGTGGTGGAAACATATTAGAGCACTATAGGAGGCGATATCCTGCGGAACCCCAAAGGAACAATCGCTGGTATCAGTCAGGGCAATGACCAAGGTAGGGCAGCCACCGGGGAGATAAATGGTTGGAAAAAAATCATCACGACAGTGCTTGGACTGAGAGCATAAATTCCTGATATACGTTTGATCTACCTGCCCATAGGGTACCAATTGGTAATGAGAGCAGATGAGGACAGGAGGTAGTAGAGGGTGTCAGTATGGAGCACAAGGGACGATGATACTACCCCATCAAGGCAGCCACACAGGCATGTATTTGTAACAATTATGTGCTATGGATGCAGGCAATTTCTTTCCCCTAAATTGTACACACTGATATTGTACTTTTTCTTTTTTAGTTTACAATTTATTTACCCTGGATAGCACGGCTAAGCTGCAACATCTCATTTCAATGGGGTCACACAATGGCAGATCGAGGGGGCAGCAAAGGGGATGGCTGCACCCTCCCCCACTGTAACTTCCTTACTTGCTGCTGCTGCATTTCACTTTGTTGAAGAAGTGTAATCTATTGTGAAGAAGTGTAATCTATTGTGAAGAAGTGTAATATATTGACTGTATACATTCAAACTATACATTACATTTGTACTTTCTGTCAAAGATTTAAAGAAAAAGATAACAGCAAACGATATTAAAGATTAAGTGAATTTAAAAATTGCATATCAAGTACGCACACCACTCCAGCACCCCTCGCTGGAAAATCCTGGATCTGACACTGGGGCTGCATTTACTTATTTTTCCAGCTAGGCAGACAGAAGCACTGACGTCACACTGTGAGTAAATGGCTCTGATGGGATTTGTCCTGAGCCTTCAGGTTCCTAAGCTCTGCACTAACCACTACACCACACTGTCTCCTTTTAGCCAGCTAGGAACTGCTTCCATTGTATGGGATTCTCCTCTATTACAGCAGCACACCAGCTGGTGGGATTTAAACTTTAAGACTATTTTTTTTTAAATCAGGGAAACAACAGCAAAAAAATCTGGAAGTTCAGCACAGTAGAGATTTCCTTTTTTTGTAACTTGAAGTTTATTGAAGTAAAAGAGTCAGACATTATCAGGTATATGCATGAGGCATTAACATACATATACGCTGAGCATGAAAACACACATTACACAAATAGTAGCATTCTTGGTACTTAATGACTCAGTATACATATATTGACTGATATTATTAGAAAATCAACCCAATGTTTGTGATGTAGATTACACACGTAAGAGTAAACAATCTGTTAACAGTGTCCATAAAAAGGGTCTGTAAGCCTATTACTTACGTTTAACACTGGTACTTATTCTAATGATGTGAAATGTAATTTATAACTTGGTCCGCTTGGCTTGGGATCCAACAACAGAAGGGGGTGGGGTATCCCCAATCATTTAATCAGTGCCATCACTCCCCACCTCCCCTGACAGGGAGTATGTAGTCTACTTACTTCACTTCTCCATAAACTTGTCATATGTGAGATGGAGAGTTGCTGTGATCCTTTCCATCTGAATCACCAGGCCCAGTCGTTCCTTCTATTCTGTAACTGCTGGAACAATCGGGAATAACCAGTGAGCTATAATATCCATTGTGTCTATCAGACACACAGTATGGTATGTTTCTTCCATTTTTAGAGGAAACAGTCCAAAAGGGACTTGCAGCTCTGAAAGTGGACAAGGCTATGGGACCAGATGGGATACATCCAAGGGTACTAAAAGAATTCAACAGGTTACTAGAATCAGGCATGTTTCCAGAGGAGTGGAGGAGAGTGGGCGTGGTCCTTCTACATAAGAGCAGCAGCAGGGAAGAGGCTAGCAACTATAGGCCAGTAAGCCTCACCTCACCTCACCTCACCTCAATGGTGGGGACATTAATGGAAACATTGTTAAAGGAAATGTTGGTACCAGATCTTGAATCAAATGGGCTGCAAGACCAAAGGAAGCATGGATTCATTGGGGGAGAGACATGCAAGATAAATCTGATTGATTTATATGACTGGGCAACCAGGGAAATGGATCATCGGAGGGCACTGGATGTGGCCTATCTAGACTTTAACAATGACTTTAACATTGCACAGTATCACACAAGAGACTGATTATGAAATTGAGCAGCCTAGGGGTAGAATCCAAAGTGGTGAACTGGGTTAGAAATTGGTTAATAGATAGATGACAGAGGGTGGTTGTTAACAAGTACTCACTCTAAGCATGGAAGATTAACCAGCAGGGTGCCACTGAGCTCAGTACTTGGACATAAGTGACACTGCAGATAAACTGCAAGGGAAGTTATTCATTTTGCAGATGATGCCAAAATCTGTAATAGGATGGATAATCAGGAGGGGTAACAAAAATGTGTAGGGATCTTGGGAAACTCAAGGAAGCGCCAAAAACATTTCAGTTGGGGAGTCGATGCCAAAAATTGCAAAATTATGCACCTAGGGCAAGGAAGGCAGGAACTGAGTACAAGATGGAGAGGGTACTAACAGTCACAAGGCAAGAAAGGAACCTTGGGGTTATCATATATGATGACCTTAAAGTTGCAGGGCAGTATGACAAAGTAAAGGGTAGGGCCAGTGTGATACTTGGATGATTTGGGAGAGGTATCTTCAGCAGGAGGCAGGAGGTGGGTTGCCACTGTATCGCTCATTGGTAAGACACCACCTGGAGTACTGTGACAGTTTTGGAGGCTGCACCTCAGAAAGGACATAGAAAGGGTAGACGCAGTCCAGAGGATGCAACTGAAATGATGCAAGGGTTGCACCAAAAGTCCGAAAAGGAAGAGACTGAGGGATCTCAACACGTACAACCTGGAAGAGAGGAGAGCAAGAAGGGACAAAATAGAGACCTATAAGTACCTCACATGGCTGAACAGGGTGCAGGAGGGGAGTCTCTTTCAAAGGAGGAAAGAGCACCAGGCCGAGAGGGCATGCAATGAAGTGGGAGGGGGGTGAAGAGGGATGTAAGCAAGTACTACTTCACTGAAACAGTGGTAGATGGGCCGCCACAGACCATTTAGGGTCTGTGGGGGAAGACTACACAGGGACCATTTAGGTAAACTAGGTGGGCCAAGTGATCCTTTTCTGCTAACAAATTCTATGTTTCTATAAACATATAGTGGCAGCCATTTCACACATCAACACCCACACACAGTCGTGGACAACTGCATGACCAAGTTTTACGGGTAATATTGGACAGGACACCAGGGAAAATCCCCTACTCTTGGAAGGGGACACTGCTGGCTCCCAACCAAGATGGCGGACGACCCTATGGAGGAGGATGGACGTCGGCAGGCTGGAGATTTTCTCTCTGCCTCCAGCGCTGCTGTTAGTGCTGCAAGAAACAGTGGCAATCTAGAACAACAGCCTACCAGTGAGACACCTGAAAAGGAACAGGAGAATCAGCACCAAGGAGAAGAGGAGTCAGAAGATATATTTTCATCAGCAAACTCGATGTCTGTGAGTGAAGTGGAGTCGGAAGTACCAGAAATAGATCCAAACGAGCTCGTGGAAGGAACGGAACAGATTTCAGAAGAAATGGCTGCATCTGCAAGTAGTGCCCCATTTCAACAACCAGAAACCCCTAGAATCCATTCAGTACATCCCTCTGAGACAGAACAAGGAACGCCGCTATCAGCAGCGGCAGGGACTAAAGTGCCGTTTAATGTACAGACACCAGATAATGAAGCTGATGCTTGGACGCCTGAAACGGCGCTACAATCTGCAGGAACTTGGATTCCCGACATAATGTGGTCAGTGGAGGGCTCTCAACAATCCTCAAACTGGGATCCAAATACAAATGTGGGACAGAATCCAAACACGGATGGCAAAGGAAATCCAGCCAAGGCTGTGCGGCAAGGAGAGGCTGAGCTAAACATAGGCAGCTGATTCAGCCAGAAGCAGAGGCATCCTGGATTCCCTACAAGGAGCAGGACTCAGGAATCTGGTGCTTGATCTCACCAGAGATGGGATGATTCTTGATCTAGCAATGACCAATGGGGAAAGAATCACTGATGTCCAGGTGGAGGGGCAACTAGGATCCAGTGATCACCACATAGTGTGGTTCAGTATACAGACAGGGATTCAGTCAAGTCATACTAGGGCGAAGATTTTCAATTTCAAAAAGGCAGACTTCGCTGAAATGGGGAGAGTTATCAAAAGCGCCCTGGAAAATAGGGGACAGGGGGGTGGAAGAGCAGTGGGAGAACCTAAAAGGAGCCATACTGGAAGTAACAAACAAATGTATCAGATTGGTATCAAAAGGCAAGAGAAGGAAAAGGCCATTATGGTTCTCATAAGAGGTAGCAGAAAAGGTAAGGGCTAAAAAGGCAGGGTTCCGGAAATATAAGGAGATCCAAAGGGAGGAGGACAGAGAGGTGTACCAAGAGTGTCTAAAGGAAGCAGGGAGGGCGGTGAGGAGAGCAAAGGCACAGACTGAGGAAAGTTTAGTGCAGACAGTAAAGAAAGGGGACAAGACATTCTACAGGTACATCAGCAAAAGGAAGAAAACGGGGGGGGGTTGCAAGACTTAAGGAGGGAGACATGGATAAGGCAGAAATACTGAATAAATACTTCTGTTCAGTATTCACAGAAGAGGGGGAGTGACAGGGACCACAGCCGAGCATCAGGTGCCAAGTGGGGGAATTGGTGACAACAGTCCACTCACGGGGGAGAGAGTCCTGCAGGAACTCACTAAACTGAAGGTGGACAAAGCAATGGGACCAGACAGCACATACCCAAGGATACTACAGGCGCCCCGAAGAGAGGTAGCAGAACCTCTGGCAGCATTGTTCACTGAGTCACTGAACACAGGAGTGGTGCCAGAGGACTGGATGAGGGCACATGTCGTCCCTTTACACAAGTCAGGCAGTAGGGAGGAGGCAGGCAAAGTCAGGCAGTAGGGAGGAGACAGGCAACTATAGGCCAGTCAGCCTCACTTCAGTAGTGGGGAAGATCATGGAGGCACTACTTAAGGAAAGGACAGTAGGGCATCTAGAAGCCATTAGTGCCCAGGACCCTAGACAACATGGGTTAACAGCAGGTAGGCCGTGTCAGACAAATTTCATAGACTTTTCGACTGGGTGTTGAAGGAAATAAATCGGGGGTGGATGTAGCCTACCTCGATTTCAGCAAAGCCTTCAACACTATCCCACATAGGAGGCTGGTTAACAAAATGGGTAGTCTAGGCATGGGAGACAAGGTGATAAACTGGATTAGGAACGGACTAACGGACAGGAGACAGGGTGGTGGTAAATGAAGTACAATCTGGGAACAGGAGGGTGACCAGAATGTCTTCATCAGTGACACTGCAAAAGGGCTGGAAGGAAAGGTCTGCCTGTTTGTGGATGACACAAAGATCTGTAACAGGGTGGATACTTCTGAAGGGGTGGAGAAAATGAGGAGGGACCTAGTGAAGTTTGAGAAATAGTCTGCAGAGTGGCAACTGACATTTAATTCAAAAAAGTGCAAAATTATGCACCTGGGACAATAGCCCTGGGGACAGCTACAGGATTGGGGGCAGTTGCTGACAGTCATCAAAGAGACCTGGGGGTTACTATTTCAGATGACCTGAAAATGTCAAAGCAGAGCACAAAGGCAGCAGGGAGGGCCAGTAACATGCTGGGGTGCATAGCAAGAGGTACCACCAGCAGAAGGCGTGAGGTAGAGATGCAGTTATACAAAACCCTGGTCAGACCTCACATGGAGTACTGTGTGCAGTTCTGGAGGCCACACCTTCAAAAGGACATTAACAGGCTGGAAGCGGTCCAGAGAAGAGTGACTAAGATGGTACAGGACTTGTATCACAAGACTTACGAGGAGAGATTAAGGGACCTCAATATGTACTCACTGGAGGACAGGAGGGAGAGTGGGGACAAAATAGAAACATTCAAGTACCTCAGGGGCATAAACAGGGAGCGGGGGGGGGGGAATCTTCCAATACAGGAGGAGTACAAGAACTAGGGGGCATGACATGAAATTGGAAGGTGTGGCAGGTTAAGAAGGAATGTGAGGAAGTTTTTCTTCACGGAGAAGGTGGTGGATGCATGGAATGGTCTGCCACAGGAGGTGGTGGGAGCAAGCACTGTGGTTGGATTTAAACATGTATGGAACAGGTATAGGGAAACCAAAGAGGTTAAGCAGGGGGAGTGTCAAAAGCTGTAATCAAGTACAGGACTTACGGGCAGACTGGATGGGCCTAGCGATCCTTATCTGCAGGCAATTCCTATGTTTCTAGGACAGAACCACCAGTCTTTCCAACATCCGTAAGTACAGTAGGGGCACAGACTAGGGAAACTCTGAGGTTTTTTTTCTTCAGGCTAAGGAGTGGTGGTGCCTCAAAATATTGCTGCTGGGGCTGCCACAGAGAATATGACTGACCCTTCTAATACTACTAAAGGGATGAATGAGGGGTCTGAGATGAGTAACCAGAATTGTAGGAGGATGCCCGCCCCCCCCAGTAGGCAGTTCACAGACCTATTTCATACAAAAACTGAAGTGCTACGCCGCAATGCTGTACTGACTTAGATTATGTTGAAGTCTACCGACAAGCCCTGATCCGGACTTACATGGGAAAGTGTTACTAAAGGACGTGTGTGACATTTTTAAAAACCCAGAAGCCATTATAGACTCTTGAGTGCTTGTGGATTGGAGGTGGCAGTTTAAAGTCCGCTTAAGATCGGGGTCACACAGGAGCAACCGTATCCCAAATAGCTTTTTTCTAAGCAGAGAAAGGAGGTCTGCTTTTATGCAGGCCAACTAAAGGCCTGCTAAAAGTGTGGGGCACGTTCACACTTGTCTACTGCCTGTGACAAGCTCCAATGCGGACTGTGCAGAGGACCTGGGCACATCAGTCTTTCCTGCACTGATAGGAATACCTGCAATCTGTGCTATGTAAAAGGGCATAGGTTTCAAGATTGCTCTTGGGCTGCGGCCAATCGAACTATACCACTGAACCATATTGATTTGATCCCTAGAACTCAACAAGCTAGTTCAGTCATCAGGCCTATAAGACTCCCAGCCAGTTTCATGGCCTGTGCCCATACAGCCTCCTGTTCTGGTACTGGTTCCAAGGGTGTCCCGGACCCCCCCCCCCCAAATAACTCCATCCTCTCCAGTGACAGATTTACCAGCGTTGCTATTACAAGGACAACAGCAGCCAGAAATGACTGGAACTTCTTCTTCAAGTTCCGCACCACTTGTGATAATCCCTCCCCCATAACAGTTCCTGAAAAGAACACTTTAGTGCCTACAACAGACCATCCTGGGTCCTCTGGTGAGGGAACAAGTATTGCCCCCCCCCCCTCAAAAGGACCAGCCTTTACCACTACGCAGAAGTGCAAGGATATCTAAGCAGATGCCTCAGGACACCCCAGTACCCTTAACTAAGAAATCTGAAGCCCTGCAATCAGCTAAAAACTGGGGGGACATGGATTCTGAGACCTCTAACCAGTCTGTCACCCAGAAGGAAGTGATATCTCCAGGCCAAAAGAAGAAAAAGAGGAAACGATCTTCTGCCAAAGGGGAAAGTGGAGGAAGAGGGGTTACCTGATTTAGTTAAGGCCCTTTTGGCTGATGTGCATACTAACATTGTTTTTCTTTTCTTCCTCCTTAAAGTAGATGGGGCAGTTTAAAGTCTCTTCCTTAAATGTACACAACTTAAAAGCAAAAACAAAACAATTAGCAATTCACGCCCTTTTACAACAGAGAAAGTTTGATATTATTTTGTTTCAAGAAACCTGGGCAGCTTCTGTCATAGACCAGCAGTCTAGGAGGAGAGATTGGTGGTGAGGCCCTTACTTCTGGTCTTTTGGACAAGATAACGCGGATGGAGTGGGAATTCTGTTTAATGGCATGAAACTTCAGCTGCTTAGACTGGTAGATATTGTACCAGGAAGAGCACTACTACTAGATATAATGTATAAAGGTCAGAATTTCTGCTGTATTAATGTCTATGCACGTCAAATTAAATCAGACAGAATTTACTTTTTTTGGCCACCTTCTGGGTGGAGATTTTAACTGCTATTTGGATTTTTCACTTAAATGTGCATGTGGAAAAAAAGTTTACTACAATGCTATTTCCTTGCAAAATATGGTTCATACAGCTGGGATAACTGATGGATATAGACATTTACATCCAACAAGAGGATGTACATATTCCCATGGGCCCTTCTATACCAAGATTGATTATTTTTTCTTTAACACCCAGTTTAAATATTTCAGTTGCTGGAACTTTCCCAGTTGAATTTTCTGATCACTGTTTATTATGTGTCTGTTTTGGATTTCAGAAATTATCTCACCACCCCGGCAGAGGTGGAGACTTAATAGAGACGCTTTTAAAAATAATGATTTGCTACCGGGCATTCGGATTTTATTTGCTGCCAGGGAGTCAGTACAAATACAATGCTTTTCCGACTGAATGGTACAATGGTGGGAAGACATCAAAAAAGAAATAAAGTATTTTTTATCCAGTAAACAAAAAAAGAATGCTATCTCAAATACCTCTCCCTTAGAAACCATTTGCAAAAATGTATGTCCCATTCAAATGTAGGCCATAAAGAAGTGGCACAACAAATTCAACGTATTAAATCAGAAATGAAAAGATACCAGTATGACAGAGCAGCCACTTTAACAGTCAAATTACAATATGGGACACAGAAAAGCCCCAACAAAGACCCTTGCTTGGCATGCAAAGAGAAAGTTCAGTCCTCACAAATTTCCAGTTTAAGAGACAATTTAGGAAATGTGGTGACTTCCCCTAGGATTATCTCAAAATTAATACATGAATATACAGAAGGGAAATTTAATAAACCCCCGGAATATAAACCCTGTCCTAGTGATTGGTTTTCAGAAAGGATTCTGAAATTTACAGAACCTGAAAGGCAATGTTTACAAGTACCAATTTCAGCAGCAGAAGTTTCAGCAACTCTAAAAACCTTGAAATCAGGTGTCTCCCCCAGTTGGGACAGATTGCCTTTTGATTTTTATAAAATGTTTTCAGATGTATTGGCTCCCTGGTTGGCAAATATCTTTAATGAATTACTGGCCCTAGCCAGCCCAGTGGCGCTGAAGGTTGAAGCGCTGGACGCCACACCTCACACCACACCGGCGAGCCATGTTCAGGAACGAGCAAGCACGGGCCATCAGGGGTCAGCAGAGGAGGGAGAGGACTGAGCGCCCAGAGGACAGCTCTCCTCTCCTGGGGAGGGAGGACTGGCATTTCCGCCAAATGACTACCCCCAGGTGGAGGCCAAGGTAGTGCGGGTCAGTGGGGCTAGACAGAGGAAGGGTGCTGTGGGACTGCAGATGCGCATACGCCTCTACATGCACACGTCCCGCGTGCGTGCCCCAGCACATAGGATGGGAGAAAAACGGAGGGAAATCACCTCTGGCTGCAGATGACGACTGACCACCTGCAGGCTCCGCACCTGGTGAGCAGGCATAGGTAAGTCCCGGTGATACCAGAGTGATGGGGCTGGGGGAGAGGTCGGTCTGAAGGGGGCAGCCGGAGGCAGTACAGGAGCATACGATATATATAGGGAAAAAAATGAATTACTGGCCCTAGATAAAGTACTTTCTTCTTTTACTAAAGGTTTATTAATCTATTTGTAAAATCAGAAGGGAGATCAGATTTGAACAATTGGAGACCAATATGTCTTTTAAACTCAGATTACAAAATTCTGACAAAAATCTTGAATACCAGATTAATGGGGGTGGCACCATCACTTATCCACTGGCCACAAATATGTTCCATATCTGGTAGGAATATTAAGAATAATCTATGCATTATCTGCAATATATTTACTTACTATCAACAGTACCCAGCTGAAGGTTTTTTGCTGTCACTGGACCAGGCTTAGGCCTTTGACAGGGTACAGCATTATTTCCTACTGGAAACATTAATATAGTATGGTATACCTATGATTTTAGTAAGATGGATAGCAAAGTTATACCAATATGCTTTTGTGTCCACCTATAACAAAGGGATAGTAGTTACAGATATAAAAATGTCAGTGGGTGTGAGACAAGGGGTGCCCACTTAGCCCTTTGTTATATTCCTTTTCCTTGGTCCCTCTGGTCCGAAGAATTATAGAGCACCAAAGGAATAATTGGACTCCCCTGGCCTAGCAGTCTATGAACACTGAAAATCTTAGTTTATGCAGATGACATCTGTATATTCTTAAAAAAAAATATTGGTAGTGGACAAGTCTTGCTGCAGGTTTTTAATGATTGTTTCGTTTTTTCAGGTGCCACTTTAAATCTTCATAAGAGTGTGGAGATTTCTTTTCAGGACAGTTCAAAGGCAATAACTGATATAGGTGACATTACTATAATTCCAGGTCCTATTAAGATTTTAGGAATAAAATTTGGCAGGGGTGATATGGCTTTTCTAAACTGGACTGAGAAACTAGGGGGCATGTGTAGCTAAAGTTCAAAGATCGAAAAACGGACCATTCTCTAAACAGAAAAGAGTTTGGATTATTAAACAACTTATAGTACCAATTGTGCTATATGTTTATGTGTTCCCTTTACTGCTTCAGCTAGAAACTACCATATACAGTGTTTTTTTTTTCTTTTTTGTAGTAGTTGATTGAACCCTATTAAAAGGGATTTTTTGTATTTATCAAAAAACAAAGGAGGAGTGGACATGCTCCACCCAATTGTGTTTTTCCATACAATTTTCTGGTCCAGCTACCTGAAATTAGTTTTTCAAGAGACGGATACCTCTGACAATGTATAGTTGAAGTGCATGATGGAGAACTGTCTAACCCGTTGGGTAGATATCCCCCCCCCCCCAAAAAAATTTTTTTAACACCTTACCGTGCCAAGCTTTTTGAAACCTACAATTCAGAAATTAGCAAAGTGGAAGGTGGAGAAACAGCACGTCACCTCATATAACTGTCGGTGTCTGTATAACACTATTTTAGAGGATATATGTATATCCAAACCGGATTTTAAGTTTTGCCATCTTGGAAAAAGGTATCAGGTTATTGAACACTTACAGGATTCACGCATCCCGGTGAGGATGTGGGATATAGTATGGCTCTGTGCCTATGGTAGGCTGAATGTTCAGGGAAACCACAAACATAAAATTATAACTGAACGATCTTGCTCCTTCCCCAAATGTGCAGCGGATCTGGAAAAAATGGAGCATTTCTTTTTATATTGCACCTATAGTAAAGGGTTTTGGGCATATGCAGCACAGAAATGTAATCTTCCTTGGTTGGAACAACTCACCTATGGATGTTTGTTTCTAGGTGATTTCTCTGGGACATTAAGGAAGCATAACAAAAGTATGCTACGGCTATTCCTAGCATGTCTAAAATTTGATGCAAGTTAGTGCTACAACAATTTAGGATGACCTATTTGTCTATTGTTTCCTTGGTAGACTCTGCATTACAGGAGGTGTTTTTGCTTGACCTCAAGAAACAATCTTCCAAACAACTTGCAGCATTATGGGCTCATTTTTTTGGATTTACAAGCCTCGCTAAAGGTATGGAACGTGGCAAAGCAGTTAGGTTATAAGAGACTGTTTACTTTTATATTAAGAGTTTGATCTGATTTTTGAATGGAAATTGCATTTTGTTTTCTTTCTGTTATTTTGATACTTTAACTATTCCCTTCCCTGTTTTTATTTCTGTATCCTGGTTTGTTTCTTATTTTAAATAAAAAATGTCCCTACTCTTGCAAAAAGTGCCTTGGGTTCTTTTACTTCAGCCTGGACACCCACTAGGACATCATTAGAAATGGGCAGAAGAGACCTCTGTTTAACATCTCATCAGAAGGATGGCACCCCCAACCGCATAGTATTCCTCTAGTACTGCACGTTGGTGCCAGTGCTTATGGTATGAAGCCAATCGCAGTGTGGGACAAGAACACATGACCTTCTTTCCCGGAGGCAAATCTGCTAACAACTGAGCTGTGCTGACATGTAAGCAACAGTTTCCTGAAATGTGTCATTATCCTTTTAACTGCAACTCAAAGATGAATTTGGCCTCATTAGAAGGACATCCCCTGATATCTTGTTTCCATGGTCTTACAGCAAAGAAAAATGCAAATTTTTCATTCAGTTACTTAGTGGAAGAGGTCACTACTCCATGAATGTAAGAGAGTAAAGTGGAGGGCAAAGGGCGGGAGGATGGAGCAGACAAAGGGGAGCAAGAGGGAGAACAGTCAGGCCAGGGAGAGAGAAGCTCAGATTCAGGATGAAGGGTGCTGTCCCTAAATGCACGAAAGCCTTGGTAACAAGATGAATGACCTGCAGGTGCTGACGGCAGAGTGGAGAGTGGGCACTGCAGCAGTCACTGAAACGTGGGCTACTCCTACCTATGACAGAGAGCCCTCAATCTATACAGTAGGGACACGGGAGTAGGGAAAGGAGGAGGGGTTGTGGTGTATATAAGGGAAGGAATAATGAACACGAGGAAAGAGTAGGAAGAGGAGAAGGCAAAGGTGATGTGGGTGCAGGTACAATCCACTAGGGAAGATGGCAAGATGAGCTGGTTTACAGACCACTTAGCCAGGAGGAGGAAATGGACAGGGAACTGGGTTCTGAGATAAGGGCGGCTGTGGGAAAGGGAGAGGTGGCAATTGTGGGGGACTTTAACCTGCCTAAGGTGGACTGGAAGATCCCTGCCACAACCTGCACCAGGAGTCAGGTAATCCTAGATGTGGTGGAGTGGATTCCTGACCCAGGGTGTCATGTTATCCACTAGGGAGACAGCAATCCTCAATCTGGTGTCAACAAATGGGGACCACATTCAGGACATCCAACTTGAGGAGCTCTTGGGGTGGGAGTGACCACCACACAGTGGGGTTCAGGTTGGACATGGGCAGGGAAAAGGCAACCACAAAACCCAAGGTCCTAGACGTCAGAAAGGCAGAATTCAAGCTGGCCCAGTGGCGTGGAGGGCTGTGGCGCTGAACACCTCCTCTCCTGCCACGGTGGTGACCCGTGTTCAAAAACTGACATAGGTCACTTGAGGACTGGCCAGGGAGGGAGGATCAAGTGTCCTTAGGACTGCTCTCCTTCCTCGGGGGGGGTGTTGCTGTGGTTTACTGCTTGACTGCCATATGGAAGTGTCTGGGTTATCTGGGTGGCAGAACAACTGAACCACACATGCACAGGACGGGACCCCACATTCAGGGTGCCAGGGGCATCTCCGCACAGGCGGAGCACACACATCACACCCATTGCACATCCTGTGGGCCCTGGAAGAAAATCGAAGGAAAAACACCCACGTCTTTAGGATGACAACCGACCCTTCTTAGACCTCATGCCGGTGACCAGGCAGCAGGAACCCCCCCCCCCAGAGTCCTGTGACAAGAGGACGATGGAGGAAGGTATGCCTCAGAGAAATCAGGTGACATGGCTGGGGGAGCAGCATAGGAGTATACAGCCTCTAAGGAAAGGGGAAAAAAGGAGAGGCAGACTTTAGAAGGATAGGGGAGTTGCTGAATGGTCACATGAATGGCATCAGCATAGAGAGGGGGGTGGATCTAAAGTGGTCCTTAATTAAGGAGATTAAGGAGACAATAGCAGCAGCCACAAAGGAGTGCATTGTGTTAAAGGGGAAAAACTCAAGGGCCAAAACACCCAGCTGGTTTAGTCACGATGTGGCCCTGGCAGTCAGAGAAAAGATAACCATCTACAGAATGTTCAGGAGGACCCAGATGGAGGAGGATAGGGAAGAGTACCTGAAAAAGGCTGGGGGGGGGCGCGGGTGCCAGGAAAGCAGTCCAGCAGACTAAAGCTCAGAAAGAACTGCAGCTTGTGGGGAGCCTTTTTTTTTTTTTTTTTTTAAATACCTCAGCAAGAAAAGAGCCAAGAAAGATTACACAGTAAGGCTCAAGAAGATGGTGGGGTGGGTGGGTGGGTGGAAGATAATGGGGACAAAGCACAGGTAATGAACAAGTACTTCTGTTAGATCTTCACAAAAAAAGAGGGACGGCCTCGTGCTGCAAGGTGGGAAGGTAGAGGAGGGGGTGCAGATGGAATAATGGGGGGGAACAGGGTGAGGTAGGGTTAGTTAGCCCTAAGGGAGGCAAATCCCTGGTGTCAGATGGCTTCCATCCAAGAGTGCTGAGGGAAACGGAAGAGAAATTTGCAGGCCCCCTGGCTGACCTGTTTAACAGTTCGCTTGAGTCGGGGGCGGTTCCTCTAGATTGGAGAATGGCACATGCGGTGCCGTTCCAGAAGAGCGGACCAAGGGATTAGCCAGGCAACTGCAGACCATTTAGCCTGACCTCAATCGTGTGCAAGCTCATGGAGGCCATATAGAGACTAGTAGGGTATCTGCAAGAAAATGATCTCCAAGAGAAGCAGCAACACAGGTTCATAGCTGGGAGATCATGTCAGACAAACCTGACTTGATTTCTCTGACTAGGTCACCAAAACAGTGGATCTGGGCAAAGCAGTGGATATCCTGTACTTGGACTTCAGCAAGGCCTTTGATTCTGTTGCACAACAGATCGATCAAAAAGCTGAAGGATCTGGGGAAGGAGAGAAACTGGCTGGATGGTTGGCTAGGTGACTGAAAGACAGGATTCACGGGGTGGTGGAGGTGGAGGACTCTCAGGTGCTGTAGATGTTACCAACAGGGTCCCACAGGGCTCGGTGCCTGGGCCACTGTTTTTCCAATGTCTTTATCAATGATACTGCAGAAGGCATAAAGGGCAAGATTTGCTTGATCGCTGACAACACAAAGCTCAGTCGGAGGGTGGAGACAGCAGAAGGGGTATGGTACATAAAAGAAGATCTAACCAAGTTCTAGAGGTGGACCAGAATCTGGCAACTTGGCTTCAGTGCAAAAAAGTGTAAGGTTATGCACACTGGAACCAAAATCCCAACGATGGAGTACAGCTGTGTGCGTGTGTGTGTGTGTGTATGGGGGGGGGGTCCTAGTAACCAAATCTGAGTAAGAAAAAGACCTGAGGATGTTGATCACAAGTGACCTAAAGCACTCCTCACAATGCAGGAAGGCAGCAGCAAAAGCCAAAAGAATGTTGGGCTGCGCTGCCACAGGGGTCAGCAGCGCAGCCGGAGACAGAAGGTCATACTGCCATTATACAGGTCACTGGTGCAACCGCACCTGGAGTATAGTGTGCAGTACTGGCATCCCTCCCTAAAGAAGGGCATTAACCTGCTGGAGGTGGTCCACAGAAGGGTGACAAAGATGGTTAAAGTCAGCAGTGCAGGACATATGAGGAGGCTGGAAACCCTAAATATGTACTCCCGGGGACATGATTGAGACCTTTAATAATGAAGGGCATAAACAGGGTGGAAAAGGAGTGCCTCGTCAGGCTCAATGGAAATAAAAACATGAGGGGCAATTGCTTTAATTGGGAGATGGGAGGTTCAAGAGGGATAACCAAAAGGCATTTCTTCACAGAGAGGGTGGTGGTGGAATAGAACGGGCTCCTAGAGAAAGTGGTATCCCTTAAAACAGTGGAAGGCTTCAAAGGGGATGGGACAGGGTAAAGGGCATAGTCATGGCCAAATGGAGAATAACCAGGACTGAGGGGGTATCAATTGGGGAAGGGGGTGGAGTTCTCAGCTGATGCTTAGGACTCTGTGATACAAGCAGACTTGATACGCAAGGTCTTATTCTGCTGGCACTATTCGTATGCTGATATGAAGTACATTGAAAACTGCCAGTAAGGGGATTTAACTGCTCACAGGATACAGATCAAAATAGTGAAGAAGCAAAAACTTGACACTAAAGTGCTGAAACTGAGGCCAGTCTGTATTTCAGATAATGGTTTTTTCAGTACAAGATTTAAAGTGAGCTGGGATTTTACTCAACCTGGAGTTCTAGTGGCAACCCCACCTAACTTCAAACACTTAAAGGGAAAAGAGAACGAGCTTTTCAAAGAAATCTGAGTACTGTACTGAAAAAAACACCATCCAAGCCAAATCATTCTTTTCTGTACTTAGAAGGGGAAAAAGGAAAGTCCCTGAAAGAAATCTGAATGGCAAAAGTTACATTGGGTTGCTTAAGCTTACAAGTTCCACTGCCAACCCGTCACTTTAAACAGTTAATGGGAAAAAAAGATCTTCAAAGAAATCCAAGTACTAAGAAAATAGCATCTGAGCCAGGAAGCTTTTTTTTTTAAACTTTTAGTTCTCTTTGAAAACTTTTTTTCAGTTTTTTTCTTGTGTTTAAATGGGTGTTGAACTGGCAGCAATCTTCAACTAGTTTTCTTATTAAACACATGTATTTTGTGCTGTCTTGTACTTATCTCTGTACTTTACTGCTCTGTATTATACCTAGAGTATTGTACTGTGTTCTCCTGTGCCATCTCCATGGCCTAGGTCATGCCTGAAAACAGTACTTGTGATCAGTGCACCAACCCAGTAACAAATGCATAAATAAATAAATAAATAAGCTAACAAACATTTTTTGTTCCTCTTAGCCCCCCCCCCCAGTCACCCCTCCTCCACAACATTGGGGGCTGCCTCCAGCCAGGGGAAAGGGGGGGATGGGTGAGGGGCTGCCTTTAAAGTCAACACCAAATGCCACTCTGTGTTTGGCCAGTAGGGGGTGCTCAAATGCTGGGCAGCCTGCTCCCTCCTTAGTGATGGAGACCTCACTCTTCTGAGATGCACCCAGCTCTCTGCCAGTTCCAGCAAGGGATTCAAGGGATTACACTTGAACCCCACCATAATGCACTACCACCACACCACTGCGCCGGCCTCTTGGGTGACATTTTTAATAGGAACCATTTTTTAATGGACTCTTCCCCCAAGGTTTCGCTGTTACTGTGAATATGGAAACTGAGCTGACTTTGTATGCAATGTTGTGTAATCAAGTGGAGCCACAGTCAGATTAGTGGCTGCACCAAGGGAGCTGGATTAATATGTATGTATCCACCTAGAGATTCAACTACGCACAAAGGCACGGCAGGGTGCGCATTACTGTGGGATAACGGCACTCCTCAAGAAATGAGGCAACGCAGCTTCAGAGATCTTTGTAGTGAGGACCATGCAAAGGCTATTGACAACTTCAATGAGGAGCTACCAGCTTTACAGAGTAGATTAGCATGGACATATTGGAGCATCTGCTAGGCAGTCTAACATGGCATCTATCTGATTTGTGGCTCAGTTTGGCAAATTATTGCCTCAAATTTAATGTGCATTAAAACATTACTGTAAACTGAATTTGCATTTGTTACAGAAATTGATGCAAACTGTGACTTTTTGCTGCACATGGGACACACTTGTTAAAAAATATGGTGGTGGACAGATGCAGACGCAGCACACAGTTATGTCTGCATCCACCCTTTTGAAAAATCCGAGTCTCTAATAACATTATTCTGTAAAACAGGAAGGCTTAGTATACTAACTTTAAAATCAGCAAGTTATGTTCAATTTTCATTATGCATTTCTTTGTAATCCCCAACGTTCATTTTTGCTTTAAGATCTTGTATATGATGCATCACATCACATCACATCACATCACAGCTGCCATTTTCATCGATCTGGCCAAGGCCCTTGACTCGGTGTTCCACCTTCTCCTCCTAGATAAGTGGAGTTCTGCTGGCCTGTCAGCTCCTGCTGTAAACTGGTTCTGTTCTTACCTCTCAGGCCACCTGCAGGCAGTAAGGCTGGTAGCGCCCTGTCACCTCCACTTCCTATACAGGCCTGGGTCCCACATGGCTCCATCACTGGGGCCATCCTGTTCTCCATCTTTCTTAATGACCTCCCCACAGCTTGTGCCACTTTGCATATCCACATGTATACAGTTGGCAGTCATTTACATCTTCAGTCCCTCTACTACAGCCATGGAAGGTCTGCTATAGCAAGACTTCCATAATGTCCTGCGCTGGTTTCAGTCTAACCAACTTCAAGTCAACACCAAAAAAAAAAAAAAACTGTGTCCATGACCTTTGGCACCAGCCAAAAATTGAACAGACTCCCAACTCTGTCCATCTTCTCCACCTTGGATGACACTTCTCTTGAAATGGTTCATTCATTCGAATACCTCGGTGTGTGGCTGTACAGCAAACTTGACTTCTCTGCCCACAGTGATGCCATTCACACCAAGCTCTACCCTAAACTTGGTGGCTTGTACCACAATAAAGACTGCCCGACTCCACAGGTATGCCATGAACTTGTCACCATAATGGTGCTCCCAGTCTTTGACTATGCATACGTGGTCTATTGCACCTCTCCTCCCACGTCCCTGTCCACAGTGGACATGTAAACACAGAAACATAGAATCTGAAAGCAGATAAGGATCACTTGGCCCACCCAGTCTGCCCATTTTTTTCTACCTTCATTTTTGCTGCAGACCCTACTTGAGCTACAGCACTATCTCTTTCCCACATTCCTTACCACTATGATATCTACAGTGCTGTCTCTTCCCCTTTCCTTACCCCTACAATTCCCTTGCGCATATCCCAAGCATTTTTGAACCCCACCACTGTGTTCTCCCATAATACCTCCACTGGAAGGCTATTCCAGGAATCCACCACTCCTTCTGTGAAGGAGTGTTTCCTCGCATCTCCCTTGAATCTATCCCCCCACTCTGACTTCATAGCATGTCTCCTTTTTCTAGAGCACCTTTTTTTTTCTGAAAAATACTCACCTCCTGTATCTTAGTAACCCCCATGAAGTATTTAAAGGTCTCTATCATATCTTCATCCCCCTTCTCCAGAATATACATACTGAGCAGATCCTTCAGCTTCTCCTCATAGTTCTTTTGATGCAGACCCTGCACCATTTTGGTAGCCCTCTTCTGGACCGCCTCCACTCTGTCTATGTCCTTTGTGAGATGTGGTCTCCAGAGCTGGACACAGTACTCAAGGTGGGGTCTTACCAGCGATCTATTTAGGGGCAAAACCACCTCCCTTGTCTGCTGGTGATACCCCTTCCTATGCACCCCAGCATCCCATTAGCCCTCCCGAATGCCTTGTCACACTGCCTGGCCGCTTTAGTCATCCGATATGATTACCCCCAGGTCTTTTTCCTGATTGGTCACTGTCAGTATCACTCCACCCATTTTCTAATCCACCCCTAGGTTTCCAAAAATCCTCCCCCGGGTTTCCATGGCCTAAGTGCATTAATTTGCACTTTTTTGCATTAAAACCCAGCTGCCATACCATTGACCACTACTCCAGTTTTTTCAGATCTCTGCCCACCCATCCTTTCCACACCCCCGCCCCAGTGTCCACCTAGTCTCAGATCTTGGTGTCATCCACAAAGAGGCAGACCTTCCCTTCCAGTTTCTCTACTATGTCACTTATAAAGAAATTAAAGAGGACAGGACCCAGCACTGAACCCTGAGGTACCCCACTGGTCACCCTCCCTTCCTCAAAGCAATATTTCTATGTCAAACAACACTCCCCTTCCCCCAGAGAAAATAATGGCAGCAAAGCTATTCCCTCCACCCCAAACCAAAAGGCTGCAATGTTCTCTGCTCTCTTCTCTCGCTCTCCTCCTCAATGTAGTAAAAGAAAAGCTTTCTCATCCCCAGTCCCCACCTACCTAATGGTAACAATGCTCTCTCTCTCTCTCTCTCTCTCTCTCTCTCTCTCTCTCAATGGTAGTAATACTCTCTCTCCTTCCTCTCCACCCTGGACCTAATGACAGCAAGATTCTCTCGCATCTCCCTTACATGATACTGCCCTTCTGCCCTCCACCCCCCCCCCCCATTAACAGCTATGCTTGATCCCAGTTTTTAAAATGCAATGTAGTCCACCTTCACCCATCACAGCCCCACATCCACCCCAGGAAGGAAACAGATAGTATTTGTAATGCTTCAGACACAATTTCATCACAGAATGATGGCACACTAGGGTTGGCCCTCAGACTAGGGAACTGTAAAGCCCTGTTTACACTGCGGTCTTTGCAGCACATCAACCCGTGCACACCGGTTGATGCGCTCCAAAGATGGCAGTGTAGACACTTACCGGAGCACATTAAGAGCACTGCAGATCCATCTGTGGCTCCGATGCAGGAGTGGGGATCTCAATCGGATCGAGCGCATTAAGCTGCATTGTAAACTCCTAATGTGCTCAATCCGCTGCCAAGCCCCTTGTCTCCCTGCCAATGAAACCCTGCCCCCGGAATGTCCAGCCTCCGCCATAGTGCGACCGGCAGCACAGCAAGAGCAGGCAGTGTAAACTCTCTCTTGTTCTGGGAGCATCTGTGCCACAGAAAAGGAGCGGCGGAAAATAGCAAGCGGTGCTACTGTGTAAACACGACTTAAGAGATAGGGCCGTCAGTTACACAGAGACAAAATTTGGTTCAGTCACTTAAAGGAAACTTCCAACATTTTTTTCTGCTTTTGGGCTTTATAACCCGCTACCTTATCGTTGCGTTACTCCTTTGCAGCATAAATTTGAATTTTTTTCTATAGTCCATTTAAGGAGGGAAAGGATCATAGCAGTAGCTTCCTTTATATAAAACGTTGCTTTAACCTCTAAAAAAATGTTTTGAAAATGCCCCCCATAGACTACAATAGGGCATGTCCCTGTGCACTCCCTGGTTAGCCATCATAAAATGTCTGAGTGCGGGGACGGGGCTGGCAGTCAGGGAAGTGGAAGGGATCAGGTGACCTCTGGTTCAGTGAAATTTACCATCCCTTCCTTCCCTAAATATACTAAGGAAAAAAAATTAAATGTATGCAGAAAAGAACTAACACAGCCATAAGGTAACAGGCTATACCGCCCATACCCAAATCTTTAAAATTTACTTTAAGTAAGTCCTATCCTTAAATAATTTGTTTAATCTGACTACCTTATTGAAAGGTCAAGACATATGCTTTTTTAAAAAAAATCTCTGAGGCTGCACTGGTGCACTATTAGTAAATCAACTTATCCCTAAGCAATACTTTTAGCTGAGATGCAGTGAACTTAAAACCTGTCTTGCCCACACATCCCTCATCCCCCCTTTAACTTTTTACCAATCAGGGATAGAAATTAACTTTTTGCGGTACCTGCACTACAGTGCATGTGTCGACAAAAGTTACATGCACCACAGTCAGGTTACCTGCACCGAGTAGACACAAATGATAAAACTTTAAAATAGTAGTATATGGAACAACTGTAGCATATTAATACACTGTTCTACATTTCAGGGTCTTCTTCACTTTCCCAACCTTTTTCTTCTTCTTTTCTTGAGCCACAAGGAGCAATCTGAGGTCTCCTTGTTCTCTTTCCTGATGTCCACCACCTAGCTATGGCATTATCTGGTGAGTATGTGGACACAGTCTCACTGCTCAGATTAATGGCCATTAAAGCTGACACAGTTTCTGATCTCAGGTTTGCCCTCCAGTCATTTTATATTCGTGACATTAATGAGAAACCTCGTTCACATTCCGCAGTTGAAGATGGAATTATAAGAAATATTTTCAGCAAAGCTAGAATATCTTTGAGGTCATCCCTTTCTTCCGAGAGAACTGTTCCCCACATAGTAGTGGAATCTAAAGGTGGATGGTAAGCTGCATTTTGGCTGTGGACATATGCTTTCAGTTCCGACCATTGCAAGAGTGCTGAAACAGCACTGTATCCCTTTGGTTCCAGAATGTCACTGTAGTAAGAAAATAATGACTTAACCTCTGGGTCTCCATACTCTGCCAATGAATTTTCAGAGTTAGGCCAGTTAGACAAGTTGAAAATTCTCATTTCAGCAATGACAGGATCACTGACAAATTCAGAAAAACGAATTTCCATTTGATTTAACATGGAATCCAGCACTTCCTTTACAACAGACACCACGCTGTTCTTGGCACTGTTTGCATCCTCGTCAGGATCTGATGATCTGCTGCTGCGTCTTGCTGAACCAGAGGAACTAAGCTCCACACCTTTATAATGCAGCTTACCATCCACAATACTGATTCCTGTTTCAAGGTAATCAATAGTCTCTGAATCTCTAAGAGTTTTTAGTTTCTTCATGAGAGAAAGAGTCTACCATTAAGTTATTTTGCTGGAATGTCAGTGTTAGTCTGGACATGACTGCTATGTAGAATTCTAGGAAGTTGATGAAATACAACACCTTAGGTGATTTTATCTGCTTCAGAATTGCAGTGGCCTTTTCTCTTTTATCCCCTGTACCATTTACTGACAAGTCCTCCAGATGTGTAACAGTAGCCGGATAATTTGTCTGCATCACTTTAACAGCACGCTGGTGGTGTGGCAGCCACCTTGTTCACCTAGTATTTACAGGGTGCAGTACCCTGATGCCCAGTGCCTCCCCCGCAGCCTGTAAGCCTGACCAGTTTAAAGTAGAGTGCTTGCAGAAACTGTGCAGTGAGGAAAGCAAATCCTCCACTGCGGAGTACAGTGGTGTCCGCTTGATCACGTATTTAGTGACCAACTCAAGTCTATGTGCACAGCAGTCCACCACTTTTAAAAGTCTGGCCTCCTCTTTCAGCCTTGTGGCTACTCCTGTTTTGCTGCCCATCATGACAGATGCCCCATCAAAACAACAAGCAACTAACTTATTTCTCCAGTCTGATATTCGGAGGTCAATTTCCATGGTATTTTGTAATGTTGATTTTAAATTTTCTGCGTCTGCCTTTTCAAGAGGCTTAAGCGCTACAAATTTAGTAACAGGGATGCCCTTCTCCAAGATGCGGAGATAAACTACCTCCTTTTCTGTAATACTTTTGTCTGTTGAGCCATCAGACAAAATGGAAAAGAAATCTTGCGATTTCACTAATGTGATAAGATCTTCCATCTTATTTTTGTAAATATACTCCATAAATACTCTTGTTTGTCATTGCAGTAGGTGTCACTGACAGAGACCCTGTTCGCACGTAATAAGTTTATTTCATCTTTTAAATCAGTAAAAGGCCGTGCTTTTTTAGCAAGAAAAAAAGCTGTTCTGAAGAGAACCTTTATTTGTTCAAATTCTTTTTCTTCCATTTTTTGGACAAATTTCATCAATGGCTGCTCAGCAGGGGTTATAGAGTGAGCAAAAAATGCTTTTCTGGATGCCTCATGTAAATCAGATGACTCATGAAACTCTACGTTTGTCTTTCTAAATGATGAACACCCATCCCGGAAGGAATTATTTTTTCCAGATTTATCAAATAGTTCACACCACTCGCATTTCATGATGTTCAATTCACTGTCATACTTTAGCCACTTACGATTCTGTTTCCATGAGTCCACAAATGTATATATATTTTTTCTTTTTTAAGGGTGGCTCTCCATCAGTTGTCTCATTAGTAGTAGGAGGAGGCTGCGGAGGAGGCACTGAGGAGCATAGAGAGACAGCACTGGGGCTAGGACTACGCATGGGCACTGGAACATGAGTAGGTGGGAGAAGAACACCAGGACATTCAGAAGTGCCACATGAGTTAGATTCTGCTATAGACAGACTAGAAGTGCCAGGAATCAAGTCGGATTCATACACCAGAGACTTGTCACTGCCAGAAGACTGAGAAACTGTTACTGTCACACAAGACTCAGAATGGATCTGGCTTTCATTTTGGTCAGCTGCAGGAGCTGCTGCAGCATCTGCTGTAGTTTCAACATTTGTTTTGCTAAACTTGTAGCGAAAAAGAGTATTCACTGGTTTGGGTAAAACTTTCTTGGGTGGCATGGTGTAATTTTAACAATGTCTAATAAACTGAGCTTTTTATAATTTGACGTCTCTTTTATGTTTTAATTAAAATGTCAATAAAAATGGTTGTCCTTCAGAATAGAAAGCGTGTCGTGTATTTTTTATTACTTTGTATGTTAAATTATTAACACCACTGGCTGCACACTAAGTCTACAAGGCTTAGCTGGATGATGGATCAGGCAGGATTTTTTAAGTTCTCTCACAAAATTAGTAGTGGTAACCCAATCCCAGTTAGACTAGGCTGGCATAGGTAGTGGACAGGATGGTACTCTAGGTAGAGCACAAAGCACAGGGGAGGGGACGCTCACACTCACTGCACAGCAGAGATTCTACTCTGTAACAATTATGATAAAAGGTAAATTCCTTAGAATACAGTAAGTCCTGACCTTAGTCCACAACAAGGCTCCTTCTTAGGCTGAACCAGGGCCAGGTTAGGCAGCCAGTGCAGTGTTGGCACTGTGACTGGTAGTAGTAATGTACTGTTACTGTATATTTATTTCTATAAGTGTCAAAAAAAATAGTAACTTTACACTCAGGCTACAGACAGAGAGAGGGGACAGGTCAAGACAATAGTTAGGTTATAATATAAACAATTTAAGATAGACACAGAGACACTACACATACACACAGTAGTACAGTACACATTATACAGTATACTAGGTAAGCCTTAGCCAGGTAGTCCTATCTGCTGTCAAAATCAATGTTTCTATGTGCAGTATATTAATTATTACTGCTACTGCACACACACGCACACACACACACACACACACATTTATTTTACTCTGATAATGATTCTGACAGACGCCGGACAGACTGATGGATGGCGTTACTTATGCAGACACACACACACACACACTCAACTCAGATAAGTTAAATGAGTTTGGGTCCTCCAGACCAGGACAGGTTCATCAATTCAGGCAGTCTCAGAATGTGGCAAGGTTGTGGTGGGATTGGGAACTGGGGAAAGTAAGCATAAGCTGCAGAGCAGACCCTTACTTAATATAAGATTGGGGGAAAAAAGTAACATCAAAACTGCCCTTTGCCTAGGCTGGCTGTGAGCAAACTGTAATCTCACACTGCCTTTGCTTAAATGATTTATTTATAGCCAAGGCCCCTGGAATTCTGCGGTTGTGGAATTTGCCGCAGAATTTGCGTCATGACGCAGAATATATATAGTGCCTCATAATTCATTGTTTTTGGTGAATTTTCATATAAATATACTGTTTTTCCATAGTGTCAGGCTTTCTTTCCCATCTTGTTTATCCTGAAGCCCCTCCTCTATGCTCAGCATATGATGTCGTCGATGACATCACATCATATTTAGCCAATGACAGGACTGCATTCTGCCAGAGAAGTGAATAAATCATGCCGCAGAAATCAGAAAATGCTGCCTCAGAAATCAGAAAATTCTGCCGCAGAACACCAGGGGCCCTGTTTATAGCACACACACACACACACACACACACACACACACTCAGACACTGACTGGTGTTTTTTTAATGATTTCCAGGCCTTTTCCCCCTCCTCAGCTATTTAGTCACAGAATAACTCTACTGGACTGTTACTGGAGGAGGACTGGACTGAACTGGAGGTCGAAAGAGTCAATGCTTTAATCAAGTGTTATACAGGACTGAGCTGATCACTGACTGACCAGACCTACACCTCTGCTGCAACTGAGCTCGGAGCTCCTGTTAATATATATTTAAAGAGCTTTTACACTGACTGAAAGACACACTTAAAGTTAATGCCAAGTTTTTTTTGTTTTTGTTCTTTTTACACAAAAATAAATGAGTGGGGATTGGAATCAATTCAGAATGTGGCAATCGTCACTACTGGCTAGGCAAGGTATTTATTTATTTATTTATTTATTTAGCTTTTGTTAACCAGGTAAGTACACTAGACAAGACAATTGCCTATTTTCAGGTACGACCCAGGAGAGTACAGGAAATTACAGAGTTAAATACATCGGACGACATGGTACATAATAGAAACAGCTTACAAATCATATGAGGACAACATAATACAGATTAACAACAACTTACAAGTATTGAGAGGCCTAGTTTTGTTAAGCCTATACACAACAGGGTAAGACATGTAGCGACTAGGAGCAGTACAGTTTTGTTCAGCATATACACAACAGGGTAAGACATGTAGCAACTAGGAGCAATACAGAAGGTAAGGTTGAGAAGCAGTAGATACATCACTATATACAACATAAAGCCTCTTTTGTCCAGGAATGTGTCCAGAAGAGAGGAGTGCTATGTTAGATCATAGTGGTTTTGGGCAACCACATGCCGAAGAGAGTTTGAGGTGGTTCCACAGGGAGGAACAAAGGCAGCCCTGTGAGGGGGCGGCACGGACCTGGGCAGGGAGGGCGTTCCACAGTCTGGGGGAACACGCAACAAAATCCCTACCTCCCATTTGAGTCCGTGTAGCGGGTACCTTAAGAGTGGCAGGCCCCTGAGACCTGAGATGATAGGATGAGGGGGCAGCCGGGACAAGGAATTTCGCCAGCCCCAGGGGGGGTGCCAGTGCCAAGGACCTTTCCCGTGAAGCACCCTAGGACAAAGTCGATGTGATTTGAAGGGAAGAGCCAGTTTAGTTTGCTGTAGAGGTCACAATGATGGGTGAGACGGGGGGACCACCAGGGCAAAGCGGCAGACATTGTTATAGGCAGTAGACCACCTAGAGAGATAGGCTTTGGTGGAGTGGGCAAACAGGAGGAGCCCATAACATAATGAAGGGAGGAGCACACCTCTGGCAAGAGCAATACGTGCGGCCGGAGTAAGGCTGCTTTTAGCTCTGTAGACCAGACCCAGTTTGCAGTTGACAGTCTTGCATGTATTCTAGATATGGCAGCCGAGGTCAAGCTGCAGGTCCAGCGTCACCCCTAGGTATCTGAAGTTGTCAGTGACAGGGATCGGGACACCGTCGGTACCAGAGACACAGAAAGGCACAGTGGAGGCCTTAATCTTGGCCAGAGACCCAAAGAGCATAGCCTGTTTTTTTTTTAAATTAACTCATTGTGTCCTAGCCACCGCTTGGAGTCGGCAGATCACTTTCCCCCATGTGTCCGAGGACGAATACAGATGTCAGCTGTATAGTCCCTGTGTGCCCCTGCTACGTGTGGAGTCGTCAGTACCTTTTTCTGCCAGTTCTTGCCAGCCAATAGAAGTATGGCTTTTTAAAACTCTTGGGGTGATACCTCACATTGGTAGCCTCCTCTGATTGGCTGGTAAATGTAGGGGTCCCATTGAAAAATTATAAGAAAGCGCCGTCTCAAACTGTGCGTCCTCATTTCTGTACTGCGTGGAGGTCGATTACAGCACTGCTGCATTTCGTCTCAGTTTGCCGCTTGTTTCAACCACTGAGCTACCCGATATCTTTCCCTCACAAACTGCACACTTTCAGGTATTTAATTTATTGGCAAGTTTTATTTAACTTCTGTGTCAATTTGACTGTTTTCAGGGTCTTTCTGTGAGTCGCCTTCAGCGAGAAGCCCTACTTCTGGTTTCTGACTCAAAGGAAAGCCCTCGAAAACACTCAAATTGGTACAAAATTGCTATTCCTTGTTTGTTTTATTTATTTTTTGGCATCTGCAGCTAAACTCTGTGCTTCTGCTTGACATTCCTATTTGTTGATCTGCCAATGAGTGTCGGCGTTTGGCGTCTGGGCTTCTGTCCCCTGTAACAGGTAATTCTTTGCTTTCAATACTGTCCAACAGTGTCCTTTGTGCAAAGCGGGACCCACGGAGGCGGCGGGGGGGGCGGCGGCGGCGGAATTCTTTACTTGTCATCCATCGCATCATGGGTAGGGTGTCGGCATCTCCGGTCCCATGCGTTATGTGGTTGGGGGAGGGCGTTCGGGGTGGAGCAGACAGGTCGCTCTGTTTTCGTCGGTGCTCCTGTTGTTTGGCTTATTTGTCACGTTTGCATCCCTAGCTCAGCTTGAGCATCGTATGTCGGTGTTTTGTCGTCTGTTATCATGCGGTATGTGGTTGGGGGATGGCGTTCGGGGTGGAGGGGGCAGGTCGCCGTGTTTTCTTCTGGGCTCCGGTCCTCAGCCAGGTAAGGTACTTCTCCAAATGTGCTGGGTGGTGTTTGTGTTTTGGGCATTTTGGCATATGTACTGCCTTCAAGCATGCATTTACTATGCTTGATGTGGCTGGGGGAGAACGTTCAGGGTGGGTAACGGTACCTTTCCCCCCAGTTGGGTGGGTGGGGGGCCACTGGGGGATTGTATGGCATTCTGTGTGTTTTAATTTTTTTTTGTTGCTATGCTTCATGTGGTTCTGCTATGTGCTGGGTGGGACGCACGGAGGGTGATGGGCCAGGAAATCCATGTTGTGGGATGGTGGCGTGTGTTTGCCGGTGGAGGGCAGGTCTCTGACAGCGTGGCAACCATTTTGTGTGAACTGACGGCAGATCTCGGGGGGGGGGGCATCCAGGCAACAGGCGTTGCTGTTTGTGGGACGGTGGCGGGCGACACAAGGCCCCGCACCATCCAACAAAGAGCAGCACCTACTGCCTGGGTGATCCCTCTCCCTCCGAGACCCGGCGCCTGCTCACAAAATGGTTCCCACGCTGTCCAGGTCCTTCACCCCACCTCCAAACACATGAAACCATCCCACAAAATGGATTCCCCGGAGGTCCAGTTGCCTCTCACCTGCGGCTACATGGTGACAAGAGAGATGTGAAGGTCTGTCTTTGTGCCCAGTAATGGAGAGTGTGGAGAACCACTGTATATCAGAAAACCATTTTGTGCCATGGTGACGGGGGTTTTACATTGGAGTGGGAGAACCCAGACACTTGGGAATCCTTTTCTTGTGATGGCGCTGGGTGTTTGCTAGTTGGAGTGAGGTCCCTGACACCGGGGAATACATTGCACATGATGCGAGTGTCCTGACCTCCACCTGCAAACACACAGCAACATTACATAAAATGGATTCCATGGCTTATGGTGCCACTGGCTGCCCAAACTGTTACATACCCTGCGGTTTGTCTTTTACTGTACCGGGTAACGGAGCATTGTAGGCGGAACATATGTTGGATGCAGCAAGTTTGTGTGGCTCGCAGTGCAAATATATGGCTTTATTTTTCTGTTGTAGAGACTGTGCGTGAACATTCCAGAGATCCGCAGAACTGCCAGAGATTGTTACAACCGCCGGAGATCGATAGAACCTCGAGATCATTATAACCTCCAGAGAGATCTTCCTGAGGCAGTCTAAGAACGTTGTAAAGAGCGCAGAGCAATCAAACTGGAGAATATGGAGAATGTCTACAAAAGCGACCTGCTGTGCTTGTTTGATAGCACTAGTGACAACGAGGCAGAGGACTTTCTGGGTTTTGGCACTTCTGATGATTCCGACATCCAGGTGGGCTTGATGCGCATGGCGCCTTTGAGTACACCAGATAGTAAATTCAGTGAAGAAGATGATCTGCCCCTGTCCACGCTGCGCCGGAAGAGGCACTCCTCAGAGAGCGAAGAGGATGATGTTCCACTAGCCAAGCTACGGCAGCAGAGAAACTACATGGACAGTGAAGATGATCTCCCTTTGGCTAGACTGCAGTGTGCATGTAGCCCTGTTGAAGTGGATGCTGCTGAACAACATGAGCAACTTTCAACACATCTGGATGCGGTTCGCAATGATGGTTGGACAGTGCATGCTGAAGACTTCAAGGAGCCTGTGGGTTCGGCCACAGTGATGGGTGCAGAGAAAACTCCCATGGATTTCATGAACCTTACATTTCCACCGATACTCTACGAACTGATAGCTGATGAGACAAACCGGTATAGTGCCTGTAAGCAGGCAGAAGCAAATAAAGTGGACCCCCGATGGACCCCGGTGACGGCGCGCAACATAAAATGTTTTTTTGGACTACGGCTATACATGTCTATTATAAAGGCGCCACTCTTCCGTATGTACTGGGGTAAGCACCGTCTCTATGGACGTTGTCCGATTTCAAAGGTAAATGACCCGTGAGCGTTATGAGAAGATTAAGCAGTATCTACATGCTAACGATAGCACACTAAACCACCCAGAGGATCGGAAAACTCACGGCAACTTCATCATGTGCGTCCCCATCCTGGAGCGTGTTCAGATGGCCTGCAAGATGGAGTACCACCTACACCGAGAAGTGTCAACTACGAGGCCATGGTAGGATCTAGAGGACGGCGTCATTCAAGCAGTATATGCGAAGCAAGCCGCAACGGTATGGAATAAAGGTGTGGGTTCTTGCAGATCCTCACAACGGTTATGTGTCAGACTTCCAAGTCTACACAGGAAAGGTTGCTGGCACTGTGGAAGTGGGTCTTGGAGAGAGGGTGGTGACAGACCTGACTAAAGATCTGCGTGGCAAAAGACAACATGTGTATTATGATAATTTTTTCACATCAGTTCACCTGGCAAAAGAACTTTTGAATGTTGGCTTGTATGCGTGTAGTACAATGTGTACCAACAGGGTTGGATGGCCTGCAGAACATAACAAGGTAGCAATGAAGAAAAAAGTGCATGGTCATTGTGAACAGCTACAGGATGGATCACTCGTTGCCACAGCTTGGAAAGACAACAATCCTGTTTTCCTTCTCTCAACTCATCATGACCCGACCTTACCAGCAACATCTGTGACCAGGCGACAAAGAAATGGCACTGAAGAATCTGTTCCCTGTCCTGAAGTGCTGAAGCAGTATAACATGCACATGAATGGCATGGATGTCGCTGACCAGCTTCGGGACCAATACCACAGTAGCAGAAAATCTAAGACGTGGTGGATATATCTTTTCTGGTTTTTGTGGGACCTGGCATTGGCAAATGCTTTCACTTTGTTTCAAGAGAGTGTCCATCATGTTCAACGATCCAAGACCGGGAGGGTGAGCAAGCATAGGCAGCTGAATTTTCGCATTGCCCTCTCGGAGCATCTGCTGGAAGGGTTCACCAATAGGAGACAAAGTGCCCCAGTTGCTGTAATTGAGCAGGATCCTACTTCGGCTGGACTACACTACCCAGTGAAAGGGAAGAAGGGTAGGTGCAGAAATTGTGCACTGAAAAAGAAACGCGCTTGAACCATCATATACATGCCGTGACGCAATGTACATCTCTGTGTTGATTGCTTCCAGAGTATCACAACTACAGATAACGAGGCTCACACTAGCGACACAAAAGACTTGCCCGTAATAGTCCTTCTGCAGCTTCTCTGAGTGTACATGATGAGGAGCTGCAGGGGAAGCAGACAATGGTACCAGGAAGAGTTTGAGAGACACCGGCGAGCGAGAGAGTTTGAGAGAGACCGGCGAGCGAGAGAGTTTGAGAGAGACCGGCGAGCGAGACAGACCGGCGAGCGAGAGAGTTTGAGAGAGACCGGCGAGTGAGAGAGACCGGCAAGCGAGAGAGTTTGAGAGAGACTGGCGAGTGAGAGAGTTTGAGAGAGACCGGTGAGCGAGAGAGTTTAAGAGAGACCGGCAAGCGAGAGAGACCGGCGAGCGAGAGTGAGAGAACAGAGCCTGAGAGTTTGTGAGAGAACATAGAGTTTCATGAGTCGTGTGACACTGAATGTCAGACATTGTGTCATAGGCATTAAATGGATTGCCGGGCGTTGTTGGTGAAAGTGGGTTAGCCCCGTTGGTGGAAGCGAGAAAGTTGATAAGATGGTTTTGTAGGAATGGAGGTGGGCGGCCGTGAAAACGCAGCATGTGTAATCTAAAAGTTGCTGATATAGGTATTGTTACTGATTTGTGGAATACACTTTGTGCAAAGCGCCACAGAATGTCACAGAGATGCAGTTTCCATAGGCGGGAAACGTAGTTGCGCGTGTTGTTGGTGAGAGTAGGTTAGGCCCATTGGTGTTTCAGATGCAGTGCAGCGACATGCCAGTCATTGAATGGGCTGTGCCAAATTAAAATGCAGTGGTGATGTAGTGCATGGAGTGGAGAGACGTGCAGAAGTGGTGGTCCCGCATTTATGTGACTGGAGCAGAACGAGTGAACAGCAGAGGCCCACAGAAAATGACAAATTTGCCACAAAGGACTAAAGGAGCACAGCTAGAGGAGTTTGGAAAGGCAAATATCTGACACAGACTACAGACAATCGGTTGGAACTAATTTTTAATTTTTTCATCACAGGACACCAAAGACAGCAGGGTAGAGGTAGGACCTTTTGTTTTCTTTTTCCTGTTATAAAAATGCCACAGACAACAGTGGAGAGGATGGAAATACTTTATTTACAGAAGGCTGACACAGACGAGAGGATGGAACTACTTTATTTACAGAAAGATGACAGACAACAGAGGAGAGGTTGGAACGACACCAGATAAGGATGTTGAAATCGCTTCAGTGCAGTGACATCATCATGGGACGCCATCTGAAAAGTTAAGAAAAATGTAATTGTGATGATTGTAATAATTTTGTGGACATCTATGACATTTGTTGGCATTCTGTTTTCGGTGTTGCGACTTGTGGGCATTGCATTGAATACCATGGGTGCCACCGTGCACATGCTTGTATGTGTTGTGATGTCATGAATGTTCATTCTTACATGTGGGTGTATGCAAGAGTGTGCCGCCGTGCACCTTCGGATATTTGGGACTACCCTGTGTTGAATGTCATTGGACATGTTGGTGCAATAGAAAGACATGAAAAATTGGTCTTTTGTACCAAAGGACTAAAGGGGTACATGATGGCTAGGGGTGTGATGCAGAATATATCTGAATGATTGGCAAGTGAGCTGGTGGAATATCATGAACGAATGATGGAGCATAGCGATGACATGAATGATGGTTGCGTGAGTTGACTGAGTTCACTTGCGACAAGTTCCGATCTAGTCTGTATCATACACTTAGCCATTCCAGTGCTTTTATACAATAGGACTGTTTTGTGCTGGGTTTTGGTTGTTTGCAGTAAGCAGTAATATATGGAGAATTACAGTGTGATATGTGGAGACATCTGGAGACATTGTGACATCTGGAGTTTTCATACTGCAGTGAGAATACTTGTGCTGCTCACTCCTATTGTATAATAACTGCTTTTAGTTTCAGAAAACTGAATTTGTTTTTCAGGTAGTACAAAAAAATGCTGATTATAACTGAATGCTTGGACCCGTTAGCAAGGTTATTTGTGCTGACGAAGTTATCTGCTGATACTTTGTCTTTCGCATATAAAATAAAAGTTATGCACATTTGTTTGCGGTGGTGTGTGTGTGTTTGTGTCTGACAGTTGTCTGTCAAGACTCACCTAAGCAGCTTGAATAAAATGCACTTTTTTGACACTTGACCGGGTATAAAAAAAAACAAAAAAACGTATAGATGACAATTGAATGCATAGCACCGTTGGAAAGGCAATTTTGTGCTAAACAAGTTTCATGCTGATACTTTGTGTGTATCATGTATACGTTAGGAGCTATTTACATTTGTTTATGGCACGGTGTGAATGGCTGACGTTTCACATCAAGACTCACCTAAGCAGCTTGAATAAAATGCACCTTTTTGACACTTCAACAGTTATAAAAAAAATGCGGTAATGAGTACAGTTGATCGCATAGCATCGTTGGAAAGGCAATTTTGTGCTGATCACCTTTCATGCTGATACTTTCTGTGTATCATGTATACTTTTGGAGTTACATGCATTTGTTTATGATATGGTGTGTGTGGTTGAGATTCATCCCTCAAATCTCACCAAAGCACCTTGACTAAAATAAGGAAAAATTATGTTTCACAGTAAAAAGATATATTTTTTTTAACAAACCTAAAAGTAAAACACCATATAATGTCTGTATGCTTAATTTGGTGTTGATATTTGACATAATTTGCAATAAAAAATGTCTTATGTTGCCTTTTTTTAGTGAAATAAATATTTTTTTTCCAGTTTCGACCAGCAGAGAAAAAAACTAAAATTACTTATCATTACATGCATACCACCATTGGAAAGGAAATTTTGTGCTGAATAACTCTGCCACTCATACTTTGTGTCTAGCATGTATGGTTATTGAGCTATTAGCACTTGTTTGCAACATGCTGACTATGGCTTGATTTGCTTAGAAAGGCCCAGGATTCACTGTTTAAAGTATACAGGACATTCAAGAGACAAGTGGTGTAATCTCAGAGTGAGCCTGTGGAAGCAAAGAGTTAAGAACCAGCTTGTGGGACGAGATCCATGACAGAATGTTCCCCAGGTCCTCACTCAGATGGCGATTGATGACCCCCATCTCCGGGGAGTGAGTCAGGATGACCAGGTCATCTGCATAGAGGACTGGCTTACAGTGGACAGCGGCTGCGGGGAGATTATTTACAAAAATTGAGAAGAACAGGGGCCCCAGGACAGAGCCTTGGGGGACACTCATACAAACATAGACTTTGATGGCAGATAAGGACCACTTGGCCCACCCAGTCTGCCCATTTCCCTACCTATTGGATAAGCTGCAGATTCTAGTTAACCAACAGACTACTTCCTACAACCCCCCACTATAATTGCCTTATGTCTGTCCCATGCATGTTTGAATTCCCCCACTGTTTTAGACCCCACAACCTCTCCAGGAAGGCGGTTCCATGGCCCACCACTCTCCGTGAAAAAGAATTTCACATTACCCCTGAGCTGTCCTCTAACTTTTAAATTGTGCCCTTGTTCTTACACATATCTTTTTCTGAAAGATGCTACCCTCCTGGACTTTGTTGATTCCCTTGAGGTACTTAAAAGTTTCTATCATGTCCCCCGTCCCTCCTTTCATCAAGGGTATATATTAAGCTCTCTCAGTCTCTCTTCATATGGTTTCTGATATAGACCCTGCACCATTTTAGTTGCCCTCCTCTGACTGCTTCCATCCTGTCTATGTCCTTGCATAGATGAGGTCTCCAAAACTGTGCGCAGTACTCCAGATGGGGTCTCACCAACTGTCTGTACAGAGGGATAACCTTTTCCCTTTTTCTACTCGTGATGCCCCTCCCTATGCATCCCAGTATCCCCCTGGCTCTCCTTACTGACTTCTCACATTTCTTACCCACGTTTAGGTCATCTGATATGACTACACCCAGATCCCTTTCCATTATTGTTATTTTTAGTACCTCCCCTGCTATTGTGTACTCTTCTACTGGATTTTTATTTCCCAGGTGCATTACTTTGCACTTCTTTGCATTGAATCTAAGTTGCCATATGTCTGACCATTCCTCCAACCTTGCCAAGTCCCTTCTCATCCTTTCTAACCCCCCTCATGTATCAATTCTGTTACAGATATTTGTGTCATCTGCAACAGAGGCATACCTTTCCTTCCAGCCCCTCTGCAATGTCACCTATAAAGACGTTAAAGAGGACTAGACCCAGTACTGAGCCCTGAGGTACTCCACTAGTAACCTCCCTTTCTTCAGAATGTGCTCCATGGTTACATGAATAGGGCCCGAGAGCTCCTTGCCATATTTAACTAGTTGCATTCTACCATGCAGATAATTGGAGAACCAACTGAGCATAGCAGATGATAGGCCAAGGGATCTGAGCTGAGTGGAGAGCAAGGCATGATCAACCAGATCGAAGGCCTTGGAGAGATCTATAAAGATGGCCCCCGAGAGTTTGTCTTGGTCCATAGCCGCCCTGATCCATGAAGAGACAGTGACAAAGGCAGAGGATGTGCTGTGCCCTTTCCAGAAACCATGCTGCACAGGTGACAGTAGGGCGTGTGACTGCAAGTACTCTGAGAGTTGCCCCACACAACTTTTCTCAAGAAGTTTGCTGACCGCTGATAAAATGGATATCGGGCGGTAGTTCTCTATTTGTTTGGGGTTCCCCTGTTTGAGGATCGGGACCACCCTGGCGACCTTCCATATGTCTGGAATAACACCAGAACACAGGGGATAAATTGACGATATGTGTCACCAATGGGGCAAGCCAAGGGGCACCAAAACTGAGGAGCTTCAGTTCCAAGCCATCATGGCCAGCACTTGAGAAGGGGGAGAGGCCCGAGAGCAGTCTCTGCGCCTCTTGCACCATCACAGCCCTGAAATGAAAGGGTGGGGTGGATAGTGATGGTGCTGGGGCATGTTCATCATTGTCACCTCCATCAGGGGGGAATGACGAGGTGTAAGCGGACAGATCAGAAAAATGCAGGTTAAAAGAATTTGTGATCGTTACTGAGTTATTGCAGCTAGCACAATCAATAGTCATATCAGAGGTCTCGGCACTCTGGGAACCACTATGTTTTTGATGTTTCTCCAGATCCTCCTGGTGTCCCTGGCAGAGTTCAGTAGTGCAGTTTTGCAAAACTCACTTTTAGCAGCCCTTATGTTCTTCTTGCACTCATTTCTGAGTTTCCTGCACTTCTGAAAAACAGCCTGATCCGCCGTGGCCTTAAAATTGGCCCAGCACTTATCTCTATGCTTCAGGAGGGCTAGGATGCTGCCATGTAACCATTTTGTGGCCAATCCCCTGACCCTCCATCTGATAAGGAGGGCATGCTTATCCTGCAGGGCCCTAAAAGAGATGAGGAAGTGACTGTCAGCAGATGATGAGTCCTGAGCATTCCATACTGCTGACCAGTCGGTGTGCTGGATATCGTCATGGAAGGAGCCAAGATCAAACCTGGAGTAGTCTCTGACCTGAATGATTTTATGCGGAATTTTCAGGGATGGGATCTTCCACACACAGTACATGGGGGAGTGATCGGAGATTGAGTCGGGAAGGATACCCGACGAATTGATCCTTTCTGGTCTGTTTGTCAGGATCCAGTCCAGAAGAGAGCTTGCCCCACCACTGGGTGAGCACCTGGTAGGATCCTTGATAAGCTGCGTCAGGGAGAGACCTGCCAGCAGTGGCTCAAATGCTTTGGTGTTACTACCCAGGCAGTTAAGGTTGAGATCACCTAGGATGATTAGTTTGTTATGCCGGGTCACAGCGCCAACAGTGTCGAGGAGGACGGACAGTCCCTCTAGGCCTCCCTTGGGAGGATTGTAGGTGAATATGACATGTATCTTTTTGGACATCCCCAACAGCAGTACTGTGTGCAATGATTCACAGGGGGACTGCACTGGCTGTTGTCCGGGTAGAAATGAGAGGTTGAGGTGGCTTCTGTAATAGACCAGGATGCCCCCCCCCCTTTTTCCCAGATCGATTGAGCCTGATGAGGTCATACCCAGGGAGGGCGCACAGAATTTGGTATGGCGGGTTTAAGCCAAGTTTCTGTTATGCCAAGGATGTCTGGGCTGAGGTGAGTGACCCAGCCGTGAAGTTCCGTCAAATTGGGCAGGAGACTACGGATATTGAGATGAGCTATTTTTTAGCCCTTTGACAGCCGACCAGCCCATCACAGAGGGGGTGGTTCGACATGGTGGTCCAGAGTTTAGCTCTATGTCACCCGCTAGTGCTAGGGTAACCAGTAGCAGAAAAAGGAGGTGCCTTAAGGGAGGGGAGCCATCCTTGGCTGGCGACTTGCGGCCATAACGTCTGACCATACAGGCAGGGCTCAGGAAGCACCACAGGTCAAGACGGCAGGGAACCCAGGGAGGGGGTCTACTTACTGCTAGAAGGTTGGAGAAGGTGAAGTCAGTCTCCACCGGCTGGGTACACGTACCCCAGGATTCTCCCACCGTAGGAGCACCAGCTCCTGTAAACCAGGGGATGCTAAGGACAGTGAGGGTCCCGAAGGCGATGGCGCACATGAGCAACAGGGGTGACACAACCTTTGATAGACGCTCGGGGTACCCCATGTCAATGACAGGGTAGATGTCAGGAAGCAACAAAAAATTACAACTCACTGTCCCAAGTGGCCGCCAGTGGGGCCTCCCAAAAATGGAGAACGAGCAGGATGCAGTTGGTTTTCCAGCGGCTACCGTCCACACTTACACGAGTTTATGTGCCCGCCAGTACAAGTGACAATTGAATATACAGCACACAACACGGTGCAGGTAGGTTACGAGGCAGCACAGTAACTAATATTAATTAGGGCTGGCAATTGACAGTAGACAATATTAGTTAAGCTGGCAATCAGACAAATTGTATATGCTGTGCACCCAACTGCAAGAGCTGGGTGCAGCTGGTTGTCCAGCAGCTACCGCCCACACTTGCTCAAGCTTATGAGCCCACTTTAATGCAAATGACAGAAGGCTATGCTATGCTAGCATCACTGGACAGGTGGGTTGCAGGGCAGGGCAGTAGATAGAATTAATTCAGCTGGCAAAGCCACTAGTAGGCAATATTAATTATGCTGGGAAACAGACAAATTCAAGGCAGTGCAGTGGGTAGTATTGATTAGGCTGTCATCCTACACGTAGACCATATAAAGTTAGGCTGGCAAGCAAACAAATAGGCTGTGAGAACCCCACAGTATTGCTTTGCTTGCTTGCTACCTCAACAGGCAGACCCTTTCTTTAGATTACATTGGAAAATAAACAGCAACTGCTTGGGCTGCAGGAAATCTGACACTGAAAGGCAGCCTTTGCTTAAATTGGTTATTTTTCTATCACACAAGTATTTTTTTTTTTATTTGTTTATGATTTCCAGGCTTTTTCCCCCCATACACATCTAGACAAACAAGAAACTGGACTGCTACTGCTGCTAGACTGGAGACAACAGTGCTTTGATTAATTGCTGGCCTGTGATTGACACACACACACACACACACACACACACACACACACATTATGAGGGATTTCACTGCTGCAGCTGCTGCTGCTAATATATTAACTGCCCCAACAAACAAAAGCAAGGAAACATCAGGTCCATCAAAGCATTTTTTTTTTGTTCCACAAAAAAAATCAAGAATCAAAATGTGGCAATGTTGTGGTAATAGCTAACCACAGATTTCACTAGTACAGATAATCTGAGACAAATAAATCCTCCTCAGTCTCTGCCTTTAGATAGTAACATATTCAACAAAAGCAACTGTGGTACTGCTTAGTTTAATTAAACCACAGGACTGAAAATCCCCTCCCTTGCTTGGGGTCAGGGGGTGGGGTGGAGAAGTCCCAATTTACTTTGGTTCTGTCATTGACTCAATCTCCCAATACAAGTATATTTTCCCTTTAATTTCAATCTTTAGCTTGCTAAACACCTCTTCCTGCCTACAAACAGCTAGAAATGCTTTTTGTTGGCCCAGAAAAAAAATTTCACTTCCTTCACGGATCTTCCCACCTAGCGACTGCATTCTATGAAAGTCTATCACAACTGCGTAGTTACAATGGATGCGCATGCCTATGTGAACCTTACTGTACCACGTGTGTGACAGAAAGAGACACACGTGGTACAATATAGTTAATATAGCATGCCAGATGCCAGTCAATTCAGATTTGGATCCACCCTTTTTGTCAGAGTTAACTCCCCGAGTGACCGTCCCACACCCCCATCCCATTGGCACAACAACTCCCTCCATCTCTGATGCTGCAGGCGGCGTGCCTGCCCGGCCCCTAAACCCTTCTACCCAATCACCAACACCAAAAGCATCCCGGCGGGTCATTATTATTAATAGTGCCCCAGCCAGCCCAGCCTACTTTAAATGCGGCATTCTGATAAGTCCTCCTGCCGCGCCGTGTCCCGCCTCCTTCACGGCACTCCGCCAGGCTCCTGCTGTTCGGGAGACAGGCTCTCTAAGATGCCTGCTCACTCCCAAGTCGTCTTCAGAGTAGCGCGCACTCGTGTGTGCGTAATCGCATCATCTCCTCAAACAAACAGTCTGCCTGTGCAATCAGTGCTGTGCCCCCTAGTGGCTCCTCCTGGAATTACAGCCTCAAGCACAAAATACCACCACATGCATTTTGGTGCAGTCAAAAAATAAAACTGCTTACATCAGCCTGTTCCTACTTGCATTTGGAACAGGCTGGGTATGTTAATTTCGCCCCCTGCTGTCATTGATGTGATCTTGTTTCTTGTTTGACTCGGAACCTTTGTAAAACAGCCTAGCGCTCAAAGGTATTTAATCCTAAACATGAAATAAATGAATAAAAGTCAAATCTTGATAGAAAGAGCATAGTATTTTCAGAATCATAACACATGCTCAGATTGTTTTTACTGTCTGTGTCCAGGAAAGGCACACTGAGTTACAGCTTGTTCCCGGGTGTGTTTTGGGGGCACAGGGAGGTTAAGTGACTGCTCTGGTCACACAATATACAAGTAGAGCACGTTGGAATTAAAACCCATTCTACTGGATGAACAAAACTTGTTCACAGCTCTCAAGACTGTACTGCCAGCTAATAATCAAAAACTACACATTTCAAGGCTGGCTCCATGACGTCAAGCTAGTAGGTAAGGAGCTACATTTGCACCTTGAAAACCTCAGAAAAGGCTGTTAGAGAGGGAATGGAAAAAGGCAGAAGCTGGTGCTGTGGCAGCCCCAGAAATCTGTACTGACATGAACACAGCCAGAGATAGATATCCTGATATGGGGCCCCGATACCTATTGGCAACACAGAGCCAGCCTTAATTTGTGTAGTTTTTGATGATCAGCTGACAGCATAGCATAGAGGTTAAAGCAATCTTGAAGATGGATTATTTTTTACTAACAGTTTGAAATGTAAAGGTGATAACTCACTAGTTCCAATGCACATACAAAATAGTTACTATAAATGTAGAAAGTGTTGTAATAACACCTTAAAACACAGTTAATAAGAGAGACAATTTCCTATTTAACCTACAGTCAAAGGAGCGCTAAAACCCTCAGTGACATCATTTCCTGTCAGGAGCCTAAAACAGATGGCTGCCCCAGCCTTTTATTACAGGCTGATTTACATATGAATAAATCTGGACTGCAAATACGCAAAGATAAACACAATGGTTCACTCAAATTAGCTTTCTATGGGCTTTCAGACATTAAGAAATCCCGTAGATGACAGTTCCCCTTTAAAATGAGAATATCTTTTTCAAAGCAATCGTCATCCGAAGTTGGGGTTACCCAAGGCTCTATACTGGGGCCTCTATCATTCTCTAGCAACATCAACAGATTGCATAATTGCCTAAAATACAGTTCACTGGTACTTTACGCAGATGACCTTGTACTCATCACTAGTTCAAAAAATATTTGTAATATAAATGGTATGCTCTCCCATGACCTACAGGCAGTACAAACCTGGTTACTACAAAATAATCTTCTACTAAATGTATTAAAGACATAAGCTATGCACTTTGGCTGTCCCCTTAAACTAAGAAACTGTCAGACCCCCATACAAATCTCTTGTATAGATGGTACTATGCTTGAGGTGGTACAGTCCCTTAACTACCTCTGTGTTTCCTTGGCTCCCTCCCTTGATTTTCATTTACACATATCGAAGACTTGTAAAGCTGTAAATTATAGGCTGGGCCTGGCCTATAGAATTAGGCACAATCTTACCTATCATGCCTGTCTGTTGCAAGGGGTACACTGCTCCCCAGGCTAATGTACAATATTGCATCCCCAGCATCCAAGCTCGCTATAAGAAAATGGGACGTCACTTATAATAATATTTTCTGTTTTGCACTTTCAACCAGCAGGCTTGTTCATCATTGCTTGGAGTGTTCCGGTGGGCACAGCTCATGGCTGCTTGGGTGGTGATCCCAAAGGGGTTGTACACGGGGCGAAAGGAGCAGGGGCTACATCGGCAGCCGTATCTGAGGAGGGGGATTTCCATGCAGCATTGGCAGCTGTGGTGTTCACCGGGGGCTTTGGAGCGAACTTCCCGGCGGCTGCAGTCAGCAGCGGGCCAGGGCCTGAGGGTTAGGACAAAGGAGAGGGAGCATTGGAGAGGACTTCCCAGTGGCTGCAGTCGGCAGCGGGCCAGGGCCTGAGGGGGAAGAGCAGTGGAGAAAGAGCATCAGAGCGTACTTTCCCAGCGGCTGCATTCAGCAGCAGGCCAGGGCAGGAGGAAGAGGAGCTAAAAGTGCTGTGGACCAATCGGGACTGAGGGAGCCAATTTTGAGCTGTGACTGGGCTACACAGACGAGCCCAGTCACCTCAGTAGTCGTTGAGGAGCTATAATTTGTGTCCCATACCACCCACCCCAGCCTCGACCTCTATTAAATGGCTGGAGAGGGTGGAGTCTTGGGGGAGGGCATAGTGAGACTGGTCGAGCTGGAGCAATAAGAAGCTGAATTTGTTGCTGGATAGGTGGGGGGTGCATTAGTTTCATATACTGTATTGGTTTGGTGGTTACTGTTGGAGTCTGAAATTAGCATTTTGGGGTTGCTATTTAAAGGGATTGCTGTATTCGGATAGTTACAGTGGGGATTGGGGAAAATTGCTGGAATTTATTTACTGCTGGATTGATAGTTACATACTGTGGGGATTGGGGATAATTGTAGTAAATTATTTACTGCTGGACTTTGCTGGTGTACAAATGAATTGCTGGGTATTGTGGGTGTGTAGTGCTGAAAGGGGGCCATATTTTACATTCCATAATGAGGGCGGACTTGGGGGCTGTCAGTGCGGGTATCTTCGGTAGGGTGATTGGGGATACAGGATATGGGGTGGCCATAATATTAAATTGGGCATGGAGGTTCAGAGGGTGCCCAGTGTGCTTTAGATTGGAGGGTCTTAGGGAGGAGATCAGGGGATTAGAAGGCAGTTTGAAGGGGGAGTAAGTTGGGGTATGGATTATATGTACCTAGACGTAGTGGACTAAGCCAAAAGGGCATATATCAGGGGCTTGGTGGACAATATGGTCATTCGAGAGGAGTGGGAGGCGGAATAAGAAATGTACGGGATGAAATCTGTAGGGAGGGGGCCAGACAGAGGGTACAGATGAGGAAGGGGGTAGAAGAAAGTAATTCGGGGACAAGTATTAAACTTTCAAACCGATTCACCTTACTGTATCTGGGAGATGAAGTGGAGGAGGCTGGTGGGAGGGGAGAGCAAGTGGAATGTGAGGGTTCAGTCAGTAAATTAAGAGAGGTGGGGGATAGAGGGGGGAGCCAGATTCAAAGGAAAGGAAAGAGGAGGGAGGTACATGAGCCTAGGTTGGGGGCTGGACAGAGGGAACAGATGGGGGGGGGAAGTAACTCAGGGGCAAGCATCAAACTCTCAAACCGATTCACCTTACTGTATCCGGGAGATGAAGTGGAAGAGGCTGGTGGGAGGGGTGATCTGGTGGAAAGTGAGGGTTTGGGCAGTAAACTAAGAGAGGTGGGGGATAGAGGAGGGAGCCAGATTCAAAGGAAAGGAAAGAGGAAGGAGGAACATGATCCTAGGTTGGAGAGAAATATGGTAGATGGAGAGGGTAATGAGGGAGGCCGGGATGGAAAGAGGAAGGACAGAGGTCAGGCCGGTGTCTAGGCAGGGGTTGTCAATCAAGGAGGGAAGAATGTAGAGAGTTTTCTTTTGAGACAGAAATCATCGGAAGAGGTGGAAAATAGGACAGGGAAAATTTCAATAGATGGGATGGAAGGTGCAGGTTTGAAGGGGGATGTAGTAGGAGGTTTCTCGGGTGTGAGATCAGATGTCTTTAATTCAAGAAGGGAGATGGGGTTGAACTGGGAGGGCATTCTCTGATCACGCAGGAGACTAGGGGACGAGGAGCAAAATGTCTGTTGCAGGTAAAAGGAGTATGGTAGAGCATGTACAGGAGGGTGGCCCTCAGGCTGATCGGGAAGGGAGGTGCAAGCAGGGGGTTGCTGAAAGTAGGAGGAGTCTGGATGGAAAAATAAGGGCTTACAAAGACCAACAGGCTGATGGGATGGGAGGTGCAAGCAAGGGGTTGATGACAGAAGGAGAGGTCAGGATGGATCCAAAAGGGCTATCAAAATGGGGGGTGGGACGAAGGTGATACTGTTGGGAGACTCCATGACCAGGGGTATCCAGTGGGTGGGGAAGGGGGAGAATAAAAGCAACCCAGTCAAGGCTAAATGTATACCAGGACTATCTGTACATAAGGCCAAGTTTCACCTATACTCGCTGACACTGGATTGTGGGGGAATCCCTGGACTTCCTAGTACAACTGGGGACAGGTGACTTGGAAGGGAACAGTGAGCTAGAAATACAGGCTAGATTTCGGGAACTGGCCAGGGTTTGTCACTCTATAGGAAGCAAATATTCCTTCTCTGAGATTCTGCTGGTACCAAGGGCAACTGGGGAACTCAAGCTAAAACTTAGAGGGGTAAATCAGTGGCTTAGAGATTGGTGCAAGGCAGAATGATATGGGTTGGTGAGGGATTGGGGGGATACTTGGGAGGATAAGGGGTTTTATGCCAGGGATAGGTTACATCTCAACTTGGAGGGAAGGGATATCTTGAAATTAAAACTTGCTGGATTCATAGGTGAGAGGTGGTGTTTAAACTTGTAAAGGGGGGGGTCAAATACTAAAAAGACCCCAGAGGGTCTGACTGAGGGTCCAGGTCTAGGGAATGAGAGGAGTGGAAGGGACTATGTTGCAAATTCAAGGATGACTGGGCAGAAAAGAGACAGCATAGGTTGGAGGGATTGGAGACAGGGGAGAAGTCGGAGTAGAGGACAGTCCTAATCAATGCCAGGAGTATGAGCAATAAAATGCCCGAGCTTCAGGCTATGTTGGCTGAGGGATCAGAGGATGTGGCAGCAATTACAGAGACATGGGCCACTCAGCATAATGATTGGGATCTAAACTTAGAGGGATACAAGATATTCAGGAAGGATAGGGGAGTGGGAAGTGGGGGGTTGCACCGATTGTCAGAAATGACATAGTGGTTAGTGGAGTGGAAGAGGCTGGAGGGGGTGTGAAGGCGATTTGGGTAACCCTGCAAACGAGGGGAGGGAAGAAATTGAAGATAGGAGTGGTATACAGGCCCCCTGCTATATAGGAGGCTATGGAGGATAATCTGGTTGAGAACATCAAGGGTCACTGTGACCTTGGAAAGGGTAGGATGGTGGTCATGGGTGATCTTAATATGCCGGGGGCAGATTGGGACACCATGACATCCTCTGTAAGCAGGGAACAGAGACTGTTGGATGTCTTTCAGGATGCCTTCCTGGTCCAGCAGGTGGGGGAACCTACTAGAGAGGGGCAGATATTGGACGTTGTCCTAGCGGACAGTGAACAAATAAGGGGCCTGGAGGTATCCAGTCCATTGGCGGGTGGTGACCACGCCACGGTTTGGTTCCTGCTGTATCTAGGAGGGGAGGAGAACCACGGCATATGGACAAAACGCTGCGGTATTAACAGGCGCGGTTAAGACAGCACGGTCTGTATGTCGAAAAGACATTCCGTAGATGGATTTTAGGCCTCGGACATTTCGGCACATATTTTTTTAATTATCCCGCGACGAAAAACCTTCACTTCCTTCGTGGCCAGTTTTGCATGCCAGCTTGAACCAGATGGCCACCAGTGGAGGCACCCATTGCAGAACCTAGGCCCCTTAACCTGCTACTAGCTAAGCAGGCAGGGGTAGTAGCCCGTGGGATAGCGCCACCTAGGGGTTACATGTTAATGCAGCTGCTTGTTTTAAATACGCTGGACTCTCTAGTGTAGCTGCTTGTTTTAAATACGCTGGGCTCTCTAGTGTAGCAATGAGCACTTGCCACCACTGCCAGCAGTGTTTAGGGGCCAGGGGATGATTTGTGTGTCTCCATCCAGTCAGTCACTCAACAAGATCACCCACCCCAACTTGCAGACTCACAAAAAAGTGGAATTGAGGAAAAGATGCGGTCCAACGTCCTGTCTGGACAAGAACAGCAATGTTTACACCAGTAAAATTATTGCCACAATGTAATTCCCACCAGGTCAGGTGTCGGGGGGGGGGGGGCATTCACAGCAGAGACACAGAATAAACATTTTTTGGAAAAATTTAAGTATTTCAGGAGGCGGACGAAAAATCGGTCTGGTTGCCAGTGTTTTTTTTTTAAATTCAAGTTTATTGATAATACTCAGGTACAATAGATCTTTTAAGTTAATTAGCATTACAGTAAGCACAATGCATTTGGTCCATTTGTTCGAGTCTCTTATACAAGTAAATCTAGTGATGCAATACACCTTTAGTACATGACTTCCCAGGACTAACATAAGTTAATTGTCTTATATAAAAGGGACTAAAGCCGTGTTCAGTCATTTCCTATTTTCTTAGTAGTCTCCTTCAATCTTCAAGCTAAACCTCTATTTCATTCTTCTCCGGTCCAGATAAGTTATAGGGTCTGGCCCAGGTGCCCCTAGTAATGACTTAAGTCCCTTCCCAGGTATTTTTTGCCTTGTTTTGTTCTGATTCTGGTGTACTAGGCAATTAACCTTTCATTTCTTGATTGGCTGCTCGCCCCAACTCCCACCTAGTCCACCTCTCGTAAATGTTGGGGTTCTGTTATTTATTTTATATGTGAGTTCCTCCAGATCCGCTATTGTGTTCACTATCGATAGCCCTCCTCCATGGTGGGGGAAGGAGAGAGCCACCTCCTCGTGATGGCCTTGTGTGCCGCTGCAGTCAGAATGGACCACAGATACTGTGCGTCTGGACCTCGGACTTCTTCCGGTGGTCAGCCAAGGATTAGTTCAGGCCAGTCTAACTTACTTTGTACCGAGAAAATCTCAGTTATTTCTCTTCGAATTTCTACCCAGAAATTTTGTATTACCTCACAAGTCCAGAAAATATGTTTATGGTCTATCCGCAATTGTGTGCAGCCCTCCAGCACGTAACCGGTAGCTCAGGATTTCTTTACCTATGGTTTGGGGTGTGAAAATATCTCACCTTATCCGCCATGCAATTCTTGCCAATATGGGACTGGGTTGTAGCGGCTGGAGAGGAAGAAAATTTTCTCCCAATCCGCCTCTTCAAACCTCTCAGAGTATCTTTTATCCACTTGTTCTTGATAGCTAATAACGATCTGTCTTTAAGTTGCATAGGGCTTGATAGAGCTGAGAAATCATCCCTTTCTGAGTTGTGGCTGTCATTCCTTTCTGTATGACTTCTATCAAAGTGCCTAGCCCTATCTGGATTAACATCTTTTCATTAAGTTAGTTATATAGTTTCTGGCTTGTAAGTACCTAAAGTGGTCTGAGTTTTGTAGTTATAGCTGTTTTTAAGGGATGCGAAATCCAATATAGATCCATCCTGACAGTACTGGGAAAGAAACCTAAGTCCCTTGGCATCCCAGGTTTGGAATCTTTATCTAGCTGCCCGGGTAAAGTCTGGATCCAAGACAGTCTTCTCAGGGCCATAGTGAGTTTCTAAGGTCAAATTTCTGCCTTAGTCTATGTAGTGCCCTAATTGTATCCCTAACCGACGCCAGTTGTGTAGGGGAGTCTCTATTTGGTTTATGCACCGACAGAGCATGGTCTAAGGATCTCGAGTCCTCTCCCTCCCTCCCTCCCTTTTCGATGAGTTTCCACATCGTACAGGCACCGGGATTAAGCCAGATCATAGCATTTTTTAATTGGGCTGCCAGAAAGTAGTCTTCTAAGTCCGGAAGGGACTGCCCTCCCCTAGTCCGATGCGTCTGGAGTATCTTTAAATTAATCCTAGGTTTTTGGAGTTCCATATGAATCTAGTTATCATTTATTCCAACCTTGAAAGGTCCCCTTACAGTATATAAAGGGTATACTTTGGAATAAGTAAAGAAATTTGAGTACATTCATGCATGCAACGCTGTATTTTAGAGTACATTGGGAAATTTAACAGGGTCCATCGTCAAATCCTTTTGAAGGGAAGATATTAATGGTGAGTAATTCGCCTGAAACAGCTGCTAGAAGTGTTTTGTGAGATAGATTCCCAGATATTTCATTTTTGGCTTTCAGTTAATCGGGAAGAGATGAAATCTCTGGGTTAGGATTAAATTAAGGTAAGAGCTTCCGTCTTATTTTATTTAGTGTGTAACCATGATCTCCAAACTCCTGGAGTATTGACAGACTTTTTATGGATTGGTTCGTGTGTAAGACTGAGGGACATCATCCATAGAGTGAAATTTTCTTCTGATGTCCCTCCGTCTGCCGCCCGCCACCTCCTCTGTCTTTCTCACCATCTCAGCCAATGGCTCAATATAAAAGCGAATAGGAGTGGTGGCGGGCATCCCAGCGGGTGCCTCTTCCTAAGTCAAATCTATCAGAGATTCCTCCATTCACTCTAACGTAGGCCTGGAGCCTGTAATAGATCGCTCGGATTACCCTAATGAAAGTGTCAGGGAAGCCTCTGTGCTCCAGAACAGCAAATAAAAAGCTCCAAGATACTTTATTGAAGGCTTTTTCTGCGTCTAAACTCAAGAGGCATGTCGGGGTTCTTGATCTCTGGACAGCATCTATTAAGTTTATCACCGCTCTAGTACTGTCTGGGGCCTGTCGGCCCAGGACGAATCCCGTTTGGTCCAAATGTATTAGTTTAGGCAGTATTCTGTTCAAGCGAGTTGCAATTATTGCTGTGAATATTTTATAGTCCGTGTTAACAAAGAGATGGGGCGGTGCAGTCGCAGTATGTGGGTCCTTTCCCTCCTTTAGAACCACAGAAATTGTGGCGTACTGCCAGGAGGTAGAGGATCGGCTCCTCACCAGACCACACCTCCCAAAACCTCTGTCAAAGAGGGATATTTCACCCTCAAAAGTTTTAGAATTCTGCTCCGAATCCATCAGGACCCGGACATTTAGCTGTTTTCAGATTTTTATTGTATGTTTTAACTCAGCAGCAGTTATAGAACAGATAAGTGCTCTAGACTCCTGTGGGAGACGGAAGGAGAGGAACCGACTCCGAAAGCTCTTTTTCTAAGGGGAGGTCTTCTCTTGTGTCGAATATAGTTTAGTATAATAGGCCTTAAAGGTTGTCATTATTTGAGAGGTCTGGGTTATTTCTTTATTGCAGTCTTTCAGTTTTATTTTGGTGACTGTTGCTCTGGCTATATTTGTCTAAGTCTAACGAGTAGCTTTGTACCTCTGGACCTCCTTCATAGTATTTTTGTTTCCAGGTAAAACAAGGCTTTCTCAATTTCAGTGTTTTGTATTTTTGGAGTTGTTGTCTGCATTCCTTACTCCTCTCTGCTCTGCCCTGATCCCATTTAATTTCTGCTGCCTTTCCAACTCTTGAATTTCTGAGCTTAACTCTAACTGCTTTTGCATCCTCTGTCTTTTTTTCGAGTGGCTATTTGAATTAGTTTCCGCACTATCGCTTAAGGAATCCACAGTACCTGTGGAGATATCCCTGGTGTTCTGTTTCTTCTATCGATTGTTTGAGGAACTGCTTAGCTCCTCAACTGTTTCTTTATTTTGAAGTAGAGATGTGTTCAATCTCCAAAGAGTCTTTTCCTAGTGAGGCCAAGGTTTATTTCCATTATCAATGGAGAGTGGTCCGATAGGGTCGATGTTCCACCCACATCGAAGTTAACGAGGAAGGTCTCTCACAAAGGCAAAAAACATATCTAGTCTTGAGTATATACGGAATCTCGGTGAGTAACATGTGAACTCCCTAGTTAGTGGGTATTTTTCCCTCCAAACATCTATCAGCCCAAACTGCCGGGCGAGCATCGTAAAAGCCTTCGCTTTACTTATATCAGGTCTGGGAATCTGGGATGTGGTGTCCAAGTTTCTGTTAAGGATTATGTTCCAATCTCCACCCATAACCACTATACCCTTTGCTTTCTCTGCCACCTGATGCAGTAGAGCGGAGTATACTGAAATCGGGGAGCCCGGGGGGACATAAACATTAACCAGAGTGACTACTTGATCCTGTAGTGTCCCTATTACTATTATGAATCTCGCTGCCGGATCTTGAAACACATCCCTTACCTGGAAGGGGAACCCTGATGAGATGAGTATCGCCACCCCCCTTTTCCTCCCCCTGACCAAAGAGGAGTGAAACACCTGAGAGAAAGCTGGGCACTTCAGCTTCATTTCCTCTTGAGGCGTAAGGTGCGTCTCTTGAAGGAAGGCCACCCACACCTCAGGGCACCCAAATATCTTTGAAGTTTCTTCCTCTTAATCGGGCTTGTGCAGCCGTTCAAGTTGAAGGAGACTACTTTTGTACATTGGTTATCCATCTTTTCTATTTCTTTGAGGCTTACCTACTGCCGTGCATGCCACTGCAATGCTGTTAATAGACTCTCTAACTTTATATGTACCTTGCTCTATTTCTAACTCAGTAAACTCAAAACATGAAAACTTTAACTTTAACATACTGTAGTACAAACATTTAACTTTTCGCTCCGGCCTAATCCAATACTTAGCTACAAGCACAGTAATTATATCAAGATTTGTGGCTATAATATTCCTGAGCCACCAACTCTTTTTCATATGCGTTTGACTTCCAAGGTGTTTCTGAGCATTAAATCTCAGTAGAGGATTTGGCGTCCGTCCAGGACCTGTTGGGGAGCTCGGTAGTGCAATGAGATTCCCCTCTTGCCACCTGATATGGTCTTTATCGTGGCAGTCCTCTTCAGTACACCTTCTGGAGCACCCTCATGTCGAAAGCCCAATCCCCAGTCCCTAGTGTACCCTCCCCCCAGCCAAACAGACCGGGGACCGCAAAAAAAAAAAAAACATTTAATCGCCTCTATTTTGTGAAGAGAGAGTCTCACAGACCCCACTCCCCATCTCCATCCCCCTCCCCTTCCGTGCCATCCTACTTCAGGGCAGGTATCACCTCCTGAGGGTACTAACCACCCAGTCAGCATGAGCACAAGATATCCGAGCTCTGGGTCTGCTCCGCCTACAGAAAACTTCCTCAACTAGGCCTCTTCACAAGTCTCCCACCGGCTCTAACTGGGTTTAGGTGACTTTATGTTTGTAAAGAATTTCAAAGTAAAGAACACCCTTTTTACCAGGGACCCCGCCCATCAGCTTAGCTAGGAACGGTCGCCTAGTTCCTATCGATGTATCAGTGCCTTATGGGGCAGCTATGAGATCACTATCAGATTCTGACAACTAGAGTTCAATCCTCCCCACCATTTACCCTCTGGTCTCCTCCTTATTTATATATGGATTATCCCCTCCCCCTCGTTTTGGACCTGCCTTCATTCAAAAATCTTCAAGCCCCCCTTTTTTTGTCCTGCAAGTTAAGCTACAAACCTAAAATCCAATAGATCTTATTTAAATCATTAAACATAAGGGCAAGCAAAACCATTACAGGTGTCATTTCCTCCTTTTCAACATTCTGACTGACTCTGAGTCTATGATTTATTTTACAGTTCATATATTTAACCATTTGCAGTCTGCTGTTGTTATTCAGTGGTGAAGATCAGTCCGGATGTAGTAGGCCAGTCAAGAGACCAGCCACCTCAAAGAAGCAGGGCAGACACCCGTCCCCTCCCCAGCACACCCTTACCAGTCCCCAGGAGCCAAACCGCCCAAGAACTCTCTCCAGCCGAGGGGCATAGGGCGGGGGTCCAAAGGTCCACAAGGGCCCCGAGCCCACGAAACCAGCCCCAGGCTCCAAGCAGCTCCACCCATGCTAGAAACCACCTATCTCCATTTATCCAGGCAGTGTTCCCAAGGACTACTAAGCGAGGCACCAGGGAGAGAGGTCGAGCCACCCACAATACTATTTCATGACCCAGCCGCTTCCAAGGTGCTTCACCCAGACCGCCCCCTCCCTCTTCCCTCTCCCCCTTTCCGTTTCTCCTCCTTCCCCACCCCCTCTTCATTTGTCTCTTTAAGATTGCGCAATTGATATATCCAGCCTTAGGTTGTTAAAGCTCGAGGTCTGGACGTCTAGGAACATGGGGATGCAATCCGCTTCACCCCTCCCCAAGAGACCTGAGGACCCCGCATCGGGAGGCCGATGGATAAACACAAGTCCCCTTGGGGGAGGGGAGCTGGAGGGACAAACACCACCGGCTTCGCGGGTAGAACGTAAGCCAAACCCCCCAGCAATTCACCTCCCAATCCCTGGACCTCATGTCCCGAGAGCTCCAATCTTCTACTCCAGACCTGGCTACAGTTCAGAGTTGCTCCGGGAAGGTATACAATCCATGTCAGTTCAGGGGGCAGATAAGTCCAGAGAGTTATAGGGCAGGTAGTCCTCCAGCGATAGTTTTCATCACCAGCACAGCACTAATTAGTAGATTCCTTTCTCAAGCACAGGAGTCCTCTTCCGGTCGATGGTTAGGGAGTGCAAGTACTGAGCAGTTTTGTCCACCGACGAGAGTCCCGTATCTACTGATCATCTGGGCAATGTCAGCTCTCAACGTAGTCTTGGGTTGCGTGTAGAGCCCATCTTAGTAGTGCCCTTCTGTGCTATGGCCCACGCTGAGGCAATTAGATCTTTCTCCATTTTTTCCTTCACCAAGGGTGGAACATTTATACCCAGTCCCTCAAGGTAGGTCGAGGCCTCTAGGAGATCTTTGTAAATTCGGTTGCCTTGTTGTGTAATCACCTTAATTCTGGCAGGGTGGAGGATCTGAGCCTTAATTCCTTCAGTCGAGTTGTTTAATTATGGAACAAAGCCAAGGCTCCTGGACTGCAGATGTGTAGTCGTTGTCGATATTATGGTATGATTTAAATACTTAACAGTCTTTGTTGCCAGCCCGCTTCAGAATGTCCTCTTTCTGGCATAGGATGACAATTTAACAATAAAAGAATGAGGTCTCGCCCGGTTTCTGGGTCGGGTACTAGAGGCGGTGGGCGATCTATTTCAGATCCAATTCCGGTGGTAGCTTTAAAGAACTTCGTAGAAGAGCTTGGATAAAGGTAATACTGTCCGTTTCCTTATCTTCCAAGCCCTCAGGTATTCCATATATGCGAATGTTTTGTCTCCTGCTTCTCCCCTCCAGGTCATCCAGTCTCCGGTTGATCTCTCGTTCCCTGGCTAAGAGGTACATTACCAGGCGGTCTTGCCTATCCGATTGTTCCATCGTTTGCGTTAATCCAAGCTCGAGTTGCTCCGTCTTATGATCAATTCGGTTAAGGTCAGATCTTAGCTCCGCTAGCGTGCTGTCAATCTTCGTTACCGTTTGAGCGGTTTGCTTTATTATTTGGACAATATCCTCTTGCGGTGGATCATTCTGAAGTGAGGCCTCGAGCGGGCCCGAGGCCCCGCCCCTGCATCTCCTCGATGTCTGCATGAATCATCTCCCGCAATCTTTGCATGGGAGTAGCCAGCTGTTTTCCCGGTTTGTTCCGTTTCTGTTTGGCTGGTGAAGCCATTCTAGGAGGGTCGATTTGCTGGGATTTTCTTGTTGGAGGTTGGCAAGCTCGCTGATTAAGGCACCATACCAGTCGGTGACGTCACCGGAAGTCCAGTCTGGTTGCCAGTGTTGTCGGGTACAACTGTCTAGTTCCCTGCTTATTCCTTCTTCACTCCTTCGTTGTTCTCTACCTTCCCGCTGAGCTACAGTCGCTGGTGCGACTATTTGTCCATAGTTCGGCAATTTCACTTCGACCATTCCTGGTCGCGACCTCATTAAATATCGACATAGTCTTGCATCTTTAAATCCTCGCAACCAGTAGTCCACCACATACTGTCCGTGACTAATTGTCCGCCGGCACTTCGTCCGCCTACGAGAACCACACTACTGTAGTGGTTTACTTCAGGGAGCGATTTGTGGGTATGGGTAGAATTTTAAGGGAGAGGTTGGACGTGATTAGGCCGGACATGGATGCTGGAAGATTGTGGGAGATCATTAAAGAATGGGTACAAGAGGCTACTAGGACCTGTACTAGAGTAAGACGTAAGCATGGTGGAATCAGTAAACCATGTTGGTGGACCAGGGAAGTGCATGAGGTGGTAAGGGATAAAAAGGCTGCCTATGCACATTTTAAACATTCTAGGGGGGGATAAGGAGTGAGGGGAGTATGAACATTTGGCCAGAAAGGTCACCAGAGTGGTAAGGTGCTAAGGCAGGGATGAAGAAAATTTGGCTAGGGATATCCTGGGGATCTATAGATACATAAGAGAGAAGAGAAAGAGAGGACGTAGATCAGCAGGATTAAGATTGTCGGGGATGGGCTCAGGAAGCTGGGGAACAGGCAGAGGTGCTAAATGACTACTTTGCCTCAGTTTTGACAAGGGATCCCTGCAGCCTGATGGGAGGGAAGAGGAGACAGCAAAAGTGAGAGGTCAGTCTCAGTTTGAGACCAGTGGATGGAAAGAGGCTAGGGTACAGGCTGGGCTAGACCCAGAAGGAGTAGGAAAGTTACATGAAGGAGTGGATTGGGGAGGGGGAGAAATCACAGTGGATAGGGTTAGGGAGGCCCTTAGGAAGCTAAAAACTGACAAGGTGTTGGGGCCGGATGGACTACATCCGAGGGTAATGAAGGAATTGGCAGAGGCTGCACTCTTTAACATATCTCTGCAGATGGGATGGGTGCCACAGAACTGGAGGATGGCTTATGTAGTGCCTATACATAAAGGGGGGTCTAGGGAGGAGATAGGGAATTATAGGCCTGTCAGTCTGACGTCTGTGGTAGGCAAAGTAATGGAGGGCTTTATTAAGGAGAGGCTTGGAAGGCAGTTGGAAAGGTTAGGACACCAGGATGAAAATCAGTAAGGCTTTGTTCCGGGGAGATCATGTCAGTCCAGCCTTATAGAGTTTTATGACTGGGTGACAGGGGCCTTGGATAGACAGAGGCCGGTGGATGTCATATACCTAGATTTCAGCAAGGCGTTTGATTCAGTGCCCCATAATGGACTGACAGCAAAAATGGGGGAGATGAGGGTGGGCGATCGGGAGCTAATTTGGGTTGAAAATTGGCTTTCGGGGCGTTTACAGAGGGTAATGGTGGGTGGGTGGGATACTCTCCTCCTCCAGGAAGGTAATCAGTGGGGTCCCTCAGGGTTCAGTATTGGGTCCAATCTTGTTCAATGCCTACGTCTCGGATATTGGGGGGGGGGGTTAGGAATAGGTTGAGTCTCTTTGCGGATGATTCAAAACTGGGAGCACTGGTGGATTGTGAAGAAGCGAGCGAGTCAGTCAAGGGGGATATTCTGGAGGGGTGGTCAAAGAGATGGGGACTGAAATTTAATGCTGGGAAATGTACAGTACTTCATTTGGGAGTCAATAATCCGGGTGTTGTTTACACCGGGGGGGTGGGGTTAACACTGCAAGCTACATTGGGTGAAAGGGATTTAGGGGTGGTGGTAGACGTCAAAATGAATAACTCCGAAAACTGTAGAAGAACTGCAGCCAAATCAAACAGGATATTGGGCTGCATAGCCACGGGAATTACGTCCAGAAGGAGGGAGGTGATACTCCCTCTATATAATGCTATGGTCAGGCCGCAGCTTGAGTACTGTGTACAGTTCTGGAGACCCCATCTGAAGACGGACATAGCACTGCTGGAGAGGGTTCACAGGAGAGCGACCAGGATGATTCAGGGCATGGAGGGGAAGACTTATGAAGAGCGGTTGGAAGAGCTTGGGCTTTACTCACTGGAGGAGAGGAGGGATAGGGGAGATATGATAGACATTTTCAAGTATGTAAAAGGAATAACCAGGAGTGGAACCAAGAAGCTGTTTAGGCTAAAAAAGGGGGGAATAGGCTGGCCCAGTGGCACGGAGGGTTGAGGCGCTGGATGCCACACCTCGCGCTACGCCGGTGGCCCGGCTTTGGGAACAAGCCCGGGTCGTCGGGAGTCAGCAGGGGAGGGCTAGGATTGAGCATTGAGAGACAGCTCTCCTGGTCCTGGGAGGCTAGAATCCACACCCGCATGCGGCAACCCCTGGGGATGCCCAGGGGTGCGCTATGCGCTGGTGTGACTGGGGAGCACGGCAGATCATCAGACGACAAAGCGCAGCCGTCATTGCATCGCCCGCGCTCCCAATGGGGGAGAAAAAGTGGAAATGGTTGGGCACGACCGTGCAGCCTGATGGCCGCGCCCTGCATCGTTGGGAGAACTCGCGTGGAATCGCACTGGGGGTCCGGAGCCGGTCTGGCTGGATAGGGTATGGGGAGACCCTCCAGCGGATCGGTGATGGCCGTGCCGGATCCCCCATCATGTGAGTGAGCCTGGTGCTCTCCCGGCGGGCAGGGCAGGGCCAGCGGCTGGATGCCCCCACCGGTAGTCGCCGCAGCAGGCGGATAAATAAGAATAATAAAAAAAAAAAAAGGAAGGGGGAGACAACCAGGGGCAATGAGTGGAAATTGGAAGGGGGAAAGTATAGGGGGGAAGCGCAGGAGGCATTTTTTCACTGAGAGGGTGGTGGAGCTGTGGAATGTGCTGCCCAGGAGGCTATTGGAGGAGGGCACAGTGGAGGGCTTCAGAAAGGGGTGGGATAGGTACAAGGGGAAATTGAAATCAGAGAAGACCCTCTTGGGGGATGGTGGGGTGGTAAGGCGAGCAGCCACTAGGTTGCTGGCTTTCGAGCAGACATTGAGAGGCCTTTTGGCCTATTCTACTGGCTTTTAGTATGTTAGTATCATCGTGCCTTATATGAGAAACTAGAATGGCTCCCTCACCCAGTGATATGCACGGCATATTATTAGGGAGCATTATCTATGATGTTTTAAAAAAAGCAACATCCTCAACAGCTTGCCAATTTGCTTCAACCACAGTACAATCCATATCTCCGGACCTTGGCCTGCTTGCTGTGTTTTAGTGTAGGACGAATCTTGGGATAGCAGCAGTTAAAGAGTTTTGCCTCTAGGATTTGGAACAACATTCCGTCTGTGATCTGTGCTGGTGCAACACCTGAGGGTTTCTGAAAAGTCTTTCGTTAGCATCTTTTGAGTACCTCTATGTGTAAATGCTCCTCCAAGAGGTAAACAGACGTTTGTGATCTCTAGCCCATTTTCCATGTGATAACCTCATTAACATATGGCATTTATTGCTATATACTTGAGACACTTTGGGCTCGATTCTCTAACACGTTAGACTTCCGCAAGACCCGGGTGCATCCGAACACACAGCGCATGGGGCTTGAGGCAGTCCATGGCCGGCAATCAGAATTCTCAATCCTGTGTGCCACATGCCGTGAGTTAGACCAACTTTCCCTGGTCTAACTTCATGACCCTTTTTACGGGGTTTGCGCCATATATTTGTCGCAAGCCGCTGTAAAAAGGGTGAAGTGCCGCAAATGCATGCAACCTATGAGAATAGGGCACACTGAGTGACAGATGCAGGGCTTGTGCAAGCACTGTCTCCGTTTGAAAATTGAGCCCTTTGTCTCTATGGCTGTATTCTCCTACAATTCTAACTATTATATCACATGTATGTTGTGATATGTTTTGGTCATTCCTATTGCTTTACTCATGATTGTTGATACCTACACCTCAACTGCTGCAACCCATATTCCCGTACATGTTGTGTAGGATCAGGGAGAGAGTTCACCCAGAGTGGAGCCCTGTAGCGAAAGGACCTTTGGCCAGTTGTGGTCCTTGCAAAAGAGATATGAAAGGCAGTAAAGTCAGAGTGTCTTGTAGCCCGTGTCGGCAAGCTCATTTGGAGGAGCAAGAGACAGCCAGAGGGAGCTAGCCCCAGTTGGATTTTTGGCAAATAAGCAGGTCTGATAGCATAGACGACCCTGAAAGTTTAGCCATGACGAGCGTCGATAGAGGTCACAGGTATGCATGTGCCGACTGCAGCCTGTGGCCAGCCAGCAGGCTTTGTTTAGGGTACATTTTATACTGGGTTAGGGCAGTGTCGGAAATGGCACTATATATGATTATCCCATATTCCACTAGGGAAAGGATGGAGCTGGAAATGGCTGGATGGAGCTGGGCATCAGGTGGGAGACAGAGTCTAAATTTATACAGGAGGCCAATTCTTATGTTAACAGCAGAGCATGTCAAAGCTATATGATCACGGAAGGTAAGGGCTGAGTCAAGGGTGACCCCTAAATATTTAAAGCTGGTGACTGATTCCAGCGCGGTACCTTGGGAATTTAATATGGATAATTTGTCCGCGTTATGCTTATGTTGGAGGTGGGCGAATAGCATGACCTTAGTTTTTTTGTAGTTTAGGACAAGCTTGTGGGAGGTAAACCAAGATTCTGTTTCAGCGAAAGAGCCCTACAAGGATTTTTGGAGCTGGGAAGGGTCAGGGTGTTGACTAAAGATCACGGCATCATCAGCATAAAGAAGCAGGTGCCCGTTGGAGGCCAAGGGAAGGGAGTTTAAGTATAAAGAGAAAAGGAGCGGGCCTAGGATAGACCCCTGTGGGTCACCTGAGTGGACAGGGAGGGTTGTGGAAAGGATGCTATTTATTTTTACTTGCTGGGTACGGCCATGGAGATAGTTGGAGAACCAGTCAGCTGTCTCTTGAGAGACACCAACAGAGTGGAGGAAATTTATCAGCAAACTGTGACTGACAGTATCAAAAGCCTTGGAGAGATCAATATAGACATATCCAGCCAGGGCTCCCTGATCAAGGGCATAATGGATAAAGGAGGTAAACTCAAGCAGGGCGGTGGTAGTGCTGTGCCCTTTCCTGAAACCATGTTGCTGCTGGCATAGTAGGTGGTATGAGTCTAGACAATTGGAAAGTTGATCTGCAACAATTTTTCTCAACGCTTTTGAGAGGGGAGGAAGTGTGGAGATGGGCCTATAGTTATTACAAGAGGTACGGTCTCCGCTTTTATGAACTGGGGTAATGACCGCCCTTTTCCATTGTGAAGGGAACTGCCCTAGGCACAGAGACATGTTGAGTATTTTTGTTAGGGGTGTTAGAACTGCATCAAGGATTAAGGAGAGCAGTTTTGTATCAAGAGAGTCACCACTCTGCCTTGTTCTTCCAAGGAACATGGCAAGATACGGGCAGGTGGCACTAGGGGAGATAGTTTTGAAATGAAAAGGTGGAGCGCAGGGGGGTGGTGAGAACTGTCCAGTAGATGCAGTAAAGACTTTGTGGGGAAGGATAGAACTGAGGTTGGAGAATGAAGCATTGAATGCATCTGCTATCCTACTAGGGTCTTGTGTGGAGACACAGTCGATGATAAGCACTGTAGGAGTGGGGAGGCAGACTTGCCACTAAGTTCTTTCATATTTTCCCAGAACCTCTTTCCATTTCCCCAGGTGGTAATAAGGTTTGCCTGATAAAAAGCAGCCTTTGCCTGGCGGAGAGTCGAGGTGCATGAGTTTTGGGCAGCATGATACAGCTGGCAATCAGAAGGGCTGCCAGATTCAAGGGCACGGTGCCATAGGTTATCACAGGCCTTCATTAGTTTAAGCAATGATGATTTACCCATGGTGAGGATTTCGTTTTTTCTATCCGCTTAACAAAGGGGGAGAAGATGTCACAGGCAGCTTGGAAGGAGCTAATGAAGAAGGACAGGGCGGTATCCACCGACAACTGGTGATCAAGTGGGGACCAACCAAGGTGAAGGAGATGGTTACAGAGTTGTGCTAGAGACCCTTTCTTTAGCTGGCAAATACATGGAGATCCTCGGGGGAGGGGGCTTCCAGCTATTTGTCCAGTGGCAGGTAACGGGGGAGTGATCACTGAGTGAGTCTGGGAGGACCTGGACATCCTGTATGCGTTCAGGGTGGTTCGTGAAGATGAGATCAATGAGGGAACTAGTGGCCCCTGAGTTGGTTTACTCTAGTAGGGTATGAACCATTTGAGAAAGATTTTGGGCAGCGGCTGCATCCCTGAGGGAAGAAGTTTGGGGGGCAAGCCAGTTTGTATTAAAGTCACCTAGGGCAATGATTTCGGAGCTATTTGGTAGCTGGGCGATGATATTTAGGATGGATGTGAAAGCCTTATTCTGGTTGCAAGGGGGAATGTAGACTGACATAAGATAGAGGGATTTACCCGAGTTGCCAACAGCCACTCTAATGGTGAGGGATTGAGCACCAGCCACAGGGCTCGTCGTAGTAATTTTAATACCTTGCAGGTGGTCCTGAAGGTACAGCGCACTCCCTCCACCCCACCTGTTCAGCCGGTCAGATCTGAACAATAAGTAGCCCTGTATGTAAACAGCTGAGTCTGGGTGTTCTGGGACAGCCTGTTTCAGTTACAGCTAGTGCATCAGGGTTGTGTAGGCAGACTCAGGCTTGGAGCAGGGCAATATTCTTTTGGAGGCTACATATATTTACAGTGGCCAGACGTAATCCTTTGGAATGTGCCGACAGGCAAGGGGTGGGGATAGTAGGGCCAGGATTGGGGTAAATATTGCCCATAAGGAGCAGCAGGATAATGGAGACCCTGGATAGGGCACTTATTAGGATCTTATTGCGATTGCACAGTACTGGGCCTGCATGTTGGGTTAGATTATTGGTAACATGAGAGCAGGTGAAGCACAATAATTCTGGGCTATATAAAAAGGGGATAATCATGGCTTCAGGAAGCAGATAGTTTGGAGCAAATGGGAGGTAGGAGGGGTGGGACATGGTTACTGAGGGGGGAGTTATCACTGGGGAGGGCAGCAGAAAAGGTGTATGGAGGGCAGCAGTAGGGGTAGTGAGTGGTAGAGTAGGGAAGAGGCAGGGGGATGGTACACTGGGAGGGAGAGTTGTCAAGAGGAGAGTTAGCCATATCAACATTTTGTACGAGAGGGAGAGTTATAGCATTGATGCCTAGTAGATATGGGATGGACCTGCATTTAAATTCTATAGAAATGTTACGTATATAATCCATAATTGTTTATGTTACAGATCATTAAAGAATGGAAAATTAAGTGCTGCTGCGTGAGGAGATATAAGGCAAGGGTTTTGAGCAGGTTATGGGTACTCTTATACTATACACACACCAGGCAGTTTAGGGAATGTATGGGCTGAACAGCAGCCACTAGTGACAGGTAATGATAACCTGCAAATGGGAGAGTTGCCTGATGTTTTTTGACAAGTCACCTGAGTCTTGTCTCTCTATAAATCACTAAGTCGACCAAGGGTGGTGGTGGGGGCAGTGGGGAGCCGACAGGTAGCGTCAACAGGGCTCCTATTCCGAGTTCAGAGAAAGTCACGGCTGTGTGTGTGGAGTGGTGCGCGCTGGAAGGCTGCTCGGAAACACTGAAATTACCTGGCCAATATGATGCAGGGTCCTTATGCTCGGGGGAGGGTGTCGAACCCTCACGACCTGCACCCACAAGGGGAGCCTTGATGTGCTGTAAGGGAAGCAGAAAGAGGAGATTATATAGGTAAGATTTCAGAGACACAGGTAGTGGTAGGGGGAGGGGGCGGGGGATGAATTTGAATTACAATGGGGAGTCTTATGCTATGTCTGCAGTTAAATAACACTGAGATCCAGCAGGCTACAGTTTCGAGTGTGGCCAATGCTCCAAGTTAAATCCACTTTGCTAAAATCACTACCACATGCTGCAACATTGGGAAGCACTAGCATTTAAACCAAGCAGATTTAGACACTGGCTTTGCGCATACGTGTTGTTATATATTTTTTTGTTTTGTTTTCCTCTTATTTTTGGTTTTTAACAGAAAGCACTTGCTAGGCAGTGTACAGAGAGAGAGACCAAGAGAAACTGTGAAATAGCGTCAAAACAGCTCTTAAGGCACCCACTGGTAGTCAATTTAAATGGCCACTAAGACACTGACAATGTTACAAAATAAAACAAGGAGATTTCTAGCTAGGTAGTGTATGGTGAGAGCAACTAAATTCAAACTGAGAAATGGCGCCACAATGGATCTTAATGCACCCGCTGGTAAGCAATTTAAATTGGTTACTGAGATGCTGAGACTATTACAAATATAACAAGGAGGTTCACTAGCTAGGCAGCATAGGGTGAGTGCAACTAAATTCAAACTAAGAAATGGCACCAAACGGCTCTTAAGGCACCCACTGGGAAACAGTAAAATTAGCAACTGGAATGCTGAGATTTATATAAAATAAAACTATCTCCACATGTGTGGGGACAATAAAGCCTTCTAGCAGGATTCCAGTCAATTTAAAGCATTTAGTTAAAGGTTCAAGTTCTTTGCTCCTACTCCGAGTTCTGAGAAATTCAGGGCTGTGTGTCTGGAGTGGCGCGCGCTGGAAGGCTGATTGGAAACGCTGAAATTACCTGGCCGAAATGCTGCGGGGTCCTTAAGCTCGGGGGAGGGTGACTGTCGAACCCTCACGACCTGCACCCACCAGGGGAGCCTTGATGTGCTGGCCAAAATGCTGTGGGGTCATAGAAACATAGATTTTGACGGCAGATAAGGACCACTTGGCCCACCCAGTCTGCTCACTTTCCTACCTATTGGATAAGCTGCAGATTCTAGTTAACCAACAGCCTACTTCCTGCAACCCCCCCACTATAATTGCCTTATGTCTGTCCCATGCATGTTTGAATTCCCCCACTGTTTTAGACCCCACAACCTCTCCAGAAAGGTGGTTCCATGCGTCCACCACTCTCTCTCTGTGAAAAATAATTTCCTCACATTACCCCTGAGCTGTCCCCCCTCTAACTTTAAATTGTGCCCCCTTGTTCTTACACATCTCTTTTTCTGAAAGATGCTACCCTCCTGGACTTTGTTGATTCCCTTGAGGTACTTAAAGTTTCTATCATGTCCCCCATCCCTCCTTTCATCAAAGGTATACATATTAAGCTCTCTCTGTCTCTCTTCATATGGTTTCTGATGTAGACCCTGCACCATTTTAGTTGCCCTCCTCTGGACTGCTTCCATCCTGTCTATGTCCTTGCATAGATGAGGTCTCCAAAACTGCACGCAGTACTCCAGATGGGGTCTCACCAACTGTCTGTACAGAGGGATAACCACTTCCCTTTTTCTACTTGTGATGCCCCTCCCTATGCATCCCAGTATCCCACTGGCTCTCCTTACTGACTTCTCACATTGCTTACCCACCTTTAGGTCATCTGATATGACTACACCCAGATCCCTTTCCATTATTGTTGTTGTTAGTACCTCCCCTGCTATTGTGTACTCTTCTCCTGGATTTTTATTTCCCAGGTGCATTACTTTGCACTTCTTTGCACTGAATCTAAGTTGCCATATGTCTGACCATTCCTCCAACCTTGCCAAGTCTCTTCTCATCCTTTCTACCCCACCTTGTGTATCAACTCTGTTACAGATCTTTGTGTCATCTGCAAAGAGGCATACCTTTCCTTCCAGACCCTCTGCAATGTCACCTATAAAGACGTTAAAGAGGACTGGACCCAGTACTAAGCCCTGAGGTACTCCACTAGTAACCCCCCCCTTTCTTCAGAATGTGTTCCAATCACTATTACCTTCTGTACCACTCCCAGGCTGGCTAACTTGATTATTAATCTTTTGTGCGGGACTGTGTCAAATGCCTTGCTAAAGTCTAGGTAGGCCATATTCACAGCCCCTCCCTGGTCTATTACTTTGGTCACCCAGTCAAAGAAATCGATTAGATTTATCTGACATGACCTTCCTGCTGTGAATCCATGCTGCTTTGGGTCCTGTGCCCCGCTGGCCTCTAGGTACTGAACAATTCTTTCTTTCAGAAGTGATTCCATCATTTTCCCCACCACTGAGGTCAAACTAACAGGTCTGTAGTTTCCTGCTTCTGCCTTTCTCCCACTTCTGTGAAGGGGAATCGCATCTGCCCTCCTCCAGTCCTCAGGTACTACCCCATCTTCCCATGATCTGTTAAAAAGTGTGGTTAGTGGTGTCACTAGGTCCTCCCTTAGCTCTTCTAGGATTCTAGGGTGAATTCCGTCAGGCCCCATTGCTTTGTCCACCTTGAGTTTTAGGAGTTCTTTCAGGACTCTTTCTTCTGTAAAGGGACTGGCATCAACCCCACTACCCAGAGTGCTTCTACTGTTTGGTTTAGGTAACTCCTCCTCTTTTTCTTTTGTGAATATTGAGCAAAAGTATTCATTCAGTATCTCTGCCTTTTCACTGTCTCCCTCTGCCCACCTCCCCTCTCCCTTATTAATCTTCACTATCCCTCCCTTAACCTTTCTATGCTCCCTAATGTACCTATAAAAGGTTTTATCCCCCTTCTTAACTGAGTTAAGCTCGGGGGAGGGTGTCGAACCCTCACGACCTGCACCAACGAGGGGAGCCTTGATGTGCTGGCCGAATGCTGCGGGATCCTCTTTAATGAACTGTTGATGATGCTGGCTGGTCAAGTGGGAGATCAGAGTTCAGAAATGACTTTGGGTCTCTCGTTCACTGGGTGCACGATGGAGCTGGTTGCCTTGCCATCTGGGAAAGGAGGGCCGATTGGCTGAAGCACATCAATTTTTGCCACCACCTGCACACCCCCACAGCTCAGTTCATTTTAACTTGATAGAGTAACAAGAGACTGTGGCTTGGCCCTCAGGTTTGGCTTGGTTGATAGGATGGGAGCAGGGAGAACATGACCAAAAAAAAAAAAAAAGAAAAAAAGGAATCGTTTGGCCCAATAAAAAAACTACTGACAACGTTATCATTGCTATATTTAGTTAGTTAGTTCTTGTGTTTGGAAGACCTTTGAGCTCAAGAGGCTTTTTTCAAAGGTGTCCAAGTCACCTGACCCGCCGGCACAGCGGCAAGGCGTCCTCATGTGACGCCGACATCCCAAGTTCAGGAACGGACCCAGGAGTCATAGACCAGCTAGGCAGAGAAGGACTGAGTGCCCGAAGAGCGGCTCTCCTTCTTTGGGGGGGAGGTGGCGAGCGTCTGGAATGTAAGTGGCCCCTGGCAGAGGCCGGGAGACTCACAATGATCGATGCCAAAATGAGTTGGAGGCAGAACAAACGCTGGACATCATTGCACGGCCTGCCTGCGTGGGAGAAACACTCAGCATTTCAAAATTCAGCCCCCGCCTTGTATAAAGCCCTGCCCAGGCGCAGTTCCCGCTGCTATCAGTGTAAGCCTTGGGGGGGGGCCAGGGGCCAGGGTAACATATCATTGACCTTGGGAGGGGGTGCCTGCCTGGCAGCCACACCCAGGAGGGAAAGCCTGAGCATGGTGGGGTGGCATGCTAGGCAGGAGCTGAGCCTCAGCCCGGAATGGGAAGGGGGGGGTGCCACAAAATAAAAAATAAAGTGTCCAAGTCAGGTAAGTTACATACAATATCAGGTCAATACAATAAACATCTGGTAACTACAATAAATGATTATACGGCTTTTAGCAGTAGGATAAAACACTGGACATTCACAACAACAGGGGGATCAACAAGAGCTCTCGGGTGGAGGAGGCAAGATACTGGCAAAGAAGGGCTAAGCACACATGCAGTGGAATTTCTGGAAAAGATGGGTGATGAGTTGGGCCATGAAGGGAGGGACAATGGGGAGAGCGGAAATAGCCAAGGGCAAGGCGATCCAGACTTCAACCACTCTAGATACAAATGAGCACTGGCCGAGTATTGTTTCCCTGAAGGGCACACCAGTTTGTGGTCCCCCATGGATTAAGTTTCGTAGTTGTTCCCGACCAGGGAGAAGTGGTTTTGGACACCCAGAGTCAACTGGCCATGAAGAGCTCTCTTGCACAAAAGGGCTCCATTAAGGTTAACTCGGGGGTGGAAAGGAAGCTAGCTGGAGGCAATGTAGAGGTCACAATGGTGGGAATCTGGTTTCATGTTGAGTATAAATCTGCAGGCACAGTTGAAAGCAGCCAAAATTCTTTCAAGGACTGTGTTATAAATAGCGGCAGAGTAGATGACCGCACCATAGTCAATTACTGAGATTATGAGGCTGGAGACCAGAAGTTTTTTCACATTGGGGGATGACTTAAGCCAAGGCATTGGTGGATGTTTTTAACCAGAGAGTCGACATGAAATGTGAAGGACAGGATCACATCCAGATGTATGCCCAAATACTTGAAGACCTGGACCTGTTCAATAGGGTCCTCAGATGGTGCTGTGATGTGCAGCTCAGGGCAATGTTCAAGGGCATGGGTGCTCCCAAACAATAGTAGGAATTTGGTCTTCTCGGTGTTCATTACCAGCCTGCTTGCAGAGAACCAGTTGCAGACCGTGCTGAAGTTATACTGCAGATTGCCTTCCAGGGACTTCAGATCATGGTGGGAGGTGAAGATGACTGTGTCATCTGCATACAGTAATTCTTTGGTGTAGACGCACACTTCAGGGACCTTGTTGACAAAAAGGCTGAAACGCAGGGGTCCAAGAATCAAACCTTGCAGAATTCCAGCGGCAAATGGTTGAAGGTCCCAAGACAGTTCACCACATCTTTTTGTTGTTTTGGGGGTTTCTGCCAGATAAGTAGTCCAAGAACCAAATGGTAGCCTCAGTCAACAGGCCCATCTCCCAGAGCTTTACAAGTAAGAGGTCATGACTAACCAACTTAAAGGCCTTGGACAGATCAAGAAAGGCTGCGCCAACATATTCTCCTTTGTGTAGTGCTGCGTGGAATTCCTCGGTCAGTTCAATTAGGGCGATTGTAATACTGTGCTGTTTTCTGAAGCCATGTTGTTCAGCAGCTAGGAGATCTATTTTTTATAATTTTTTATATGTTTTTGTCTTTTTTTTATTTTAGTAACTGGGTCAGGCTCATTGGGTACAAGGCCCATTTACAGAGGTAACCAGGGAGCACTGGATTGTTCAGTGACTTGCTCAGGGTCACAAAGTACAGTATGCGGTGGTTGTGGGAATCAAACCTAGGTCTGCTCTATGTACCAAGCTCATTCATAGCTCGTTGCGCTAGGCTATACTGCCAATCCATCTAATCTGTATGTATGGCCCTGAGCAGGGTTATCAGACGGGTTCCTGATCAATAAAGTCACATTTGAATGGAAATACTAATGACTGTTGTTTTCTTCATTCAGAAATCCACAGTTCCTTTTAGCAAAACAGAAAAACCCTCCTCAAAGTTACTATAAAGCATAACCAAATAACATATACATCTTATACCAGCTGGTTGAACTCCTGATCAAATTTATTGCAACTGGACTATTTTTGTTTCATATATATGGTTTTATAGACATAACCCCACCCAAACAATCCCCAAGTGCCTGCTTCTCCTCCATCTGCATCTGAAACTGAGCAGCAATATGGAATCCAGTGGTGGTCTACACCACGGGAATGCTCAAGTGCTCCAGTTTTTAAATAGTTTTTATAGCTGCAATTACAGACGACTTAAAACTGCTGTGCCACTACTGATCGGATATAAAGTAATATTCATTAAACAAAGGTTTTCCATTTCCAGTGCCGGACTTTATTTTATCCATTTTAACATAAAATCCCAGACACCACAAAATGCACTTCACAGAAGCCAAAGCACTTCAGCTTCTAGTTAAAGAGCCAGATGTATCTGATTACTAAATCCCAAGAAATTCCATATGGGAATTGACAATCTAGTCAGGAAACCTACTCTTATCGAACAGCTCTGTATGAGCTACTGACACCTCAGGGAAAACGTGTGACTTCACACAAATGTCAGCGTGTGTTTCATATCTGTTCTGTATTTAATCTTTTTTCATTCTGTAATACTAAGTAGATTTAAATGGAAATGCGGTGTTGTCCCTTGAACTGTGTATGACTGACATCTAAAGCTTGCACTGTAGAGGACACCACAGAAAATGAGTGCTTTCACTCAATGGTTATTTATCCTGAACAAAATAAAATTAAATGAACTTCACTCACTCTTGCAGCATGGCTGCACTTGAAGTCATAACCATCTGCCTCTGTGACATCATAATCACCTTTACAGCAAAAGACTGAGGTGTCATAAGCAAAAGACTATGACGTCATGTGGAGAGAAGCAGCAACAGAAGTCCACCAAGTCAGACAAACAAAATTGTTTTTCATGAACATGAAACATAGTACTGCGGCTGGTACAAAGGATTTAGGGCCTGTCTTGTCTGCCCCTCCTTCCATAGACAGTGACTACATCCCAGTTTGAGTACGGGCACACATCCAAGCTTAATTCCTAGCATGTTACCCCTACTCATGCTGTGTAACCCCCAATCTCCCTAAGAAATCTGTCTAGTCCTGCTTTGAAAGTCTGAGCAGTGCTAGCTACCACAACCTTACAAAGAAGGCTATTTGACAACTAACCATCCTCTAAATGAAGTAATGCTTTCTGCTTCTCCTTGCTCGCCACACCTTCAGTCTGAGTGCATGCCTTTAGGATTTGCTTGCTCTCAGAAGGTCTAACAGCTGTGTATGCTCCACCATGTTTACTGTCAAGCATTTCTGTATTTGGCTATGAATAACCTTGTTCAACTAGCCACATTGCTACTGCAACTCCATACACTTCAGAGAACCATTCAGTGATAATGTTTTTAAGGTTTGGCATAGAGTTTTGTCACATGTCTAAAATGTTCAGGTGACGTTTAGCAAATATGCTAGAAGGTTTTAGACTTCCATCTTAAATGCTGACCAGCATTACAGTTGCCTGCTAACCTACATCCCTGAAGCACTACTTCAAGCTCTGAGGTGGGAATTCAGTGGGTGGAACTGAAGTCTGCAGTATTACAAGAAAGCACTGCTCAGCAGTTAGTGCATCCCCCTTCCCACCCCCACCCCCAGTTTCAGTGAACTTCTCATTTAACTGGAATGTCAGCCTCCATGTTTCCAATGAGCAACAGGTGACCAGCCACTGCTTGCACAAAGGTGATATGTCAAACTTTTATATTAACAATACTTAAAGGTTAGCCTAAGCCCGGAAATCAGTCTTAGTTTGTTATACAAAAGAAATTTACAGTAAGACTGATCTTGAGTCAAATACTGAAGACTGCTTATAAGCAGGCTTACAGTGCTACGACTGTTTCGGTAACCATAGCCATGGGTCAAAAAAGATGATTACTTGAATGCTTTTTGTCAATATATTTAATTAAGGAGATCTGAGAAAGAAGTGAGCAGTTTTAGATCACCAAAATTAGCTCTGTGCAGATATTGTCATAGTTTTCAACAGTTTGGATGTTAGCACCGTCTTGGAAAGGATGGTCACTGTAGCACCATGTAATCCCTTTTTCATCTTTCTGCCTAACAGTTTCTAACTATTAAAGGAGACCTACTGGCAGACTTGAAGCCCAGATCACTGCACAGATTGGGGCTTCAGTAGCCACATGACCCCTGCAGTCACAATATACACAAACGTATTAATTTAACTTAACACTCATAAGAACAGTAACAAGCTCCCCACCAGCCATTATTTTCTAACATCACGCCACTCAACCCCGAGATCACGCTGCTAAAACCAAGAGATGATGACGTGGATTTGCCCCTTCCTCTATGGTGCCCTTATGTATGGAGATTTAATAATCTCTGTATTTCCCATAACCATTCCTTGCTTTATTTTCACAATCAGTGCCTAACTGCCACATGCAAACATGGTATACATATGGCATTTAGGCACCATTTTAAGCAATTTCGCTATGACCGTTCGTAAGTTCAGAAATGTTAAACATTTTTACCCCAGATTTTCAACATAGCCTTCTTATTACACCACCTCATGTATGTCACAGCTATCATTCTTCAAATCCTGCCCAAAATGTGTTTTCGCACCTGTGATGCGGAATGGCGTTGCAGTTGTGCAGAATTACGTTTTGGCGGGGATTCGAAAATCTTTGTGCTGGGTATATGTGGTGGGGTAAAAAGATGGCTATGCTGACAGTTTAGTCACTGTTGTCCTATAAATGGAAGCACAGGGCCCGGAAAACCCTGTGCTTTCACAGCTACATGCATATATGCATCTACAAAGGGACAGGAGTGCAGGGTCCAAAGGACCCTGCGCTCCCACAGTAAAATAAGGATACTATTATACCATCTCAAAAAGTAAGGAAATAAGTTGCAAAAAACATCATTAATGCTCCAGTTAGGGTCAAAGTGACAAAAGCTGGGAAAAACAAAATTTAAATTAAACCCCCAGTGTTTGCTGTATATGTATTTTTTTTGTCAATTATACTGTTTTCAAAATTCTATAAAAGTTTATATAGTGTATGGTAGAATGTTGTTATGGATAGAAATCCATAACTAGAATGGAGTTGTTCTGCTGCAGTAGCTATGTCATCACAGCTGTTACGCTGCACTAGCTATGTCACTAATACAGCATAACAACTTGGAATGCTGCCACATAGTTGCTTTCCTCAATCCAATTAAGCTTGAAGTTGCTGTTTTTTTAAACTTGAACTTGCAGAAACATCTGCAGCACACTGTGTCAGTTAAAAAAAAGAAAATGTTAACATTTCTATTCTCTGTTGTCATCTCCAGCTGGTTTTGTGTGATTTTCTATGCTGTGACCGCCCATACACTATAAAAGATTATGTATGAGCAGTCATACACAAACAAGAATATTCTTGTATCTTGAGGTTCCCTTGGTAACAGCCTTCATCTGTTACCAAGGAAACCTCTCGATACAAGAATATCCTTGTTGTTATGTATGACTACTCATACATAATCCTCTATGTAACTGCGATTACTGTTTATCCTCATGCTATGTATATTCTACTTGTTGTTCCTGAATGTGCCATGTATTCTAAATTATCATGTGTTACTGTATTTTCCTTCCAGCTAGATGTTTTGTATTCTGTTGTGGACACTGTGTATCTGCTGTTTCTGATGTGCAACCCTCCCGGGTCATGCCTGAAAATAGGCAAAATCTTTTGTCTAGTGCACCTACCTGGTTAACAAAAACAAAATAAATAAATAAAATACCTGTACATTTTCTTTCTCTGACTGCTGGTCTCTGGGCTTCGTTACTACTGGGAGGCACCTCCTCTTGCCACGTGACAGGCAGGAACACAAAGCTCGGTAGCCTGCATCTCCTCCCCTCCACTTCCTGTGACCACCAGTTTACTTCCTGCTTTCCAGGAGCAGGTACTCTGCAGACTCCCCACCCCACCACCACTCCCCAACGACGATGGAACCACCATTTCAGGCAATAGCTTAGTGGTTGAAGGAACTGAACTGCAAGTCAGAAGACCTGGTGACCTAAAGACTGGAGTTTGAATCTCATCAGTTCGAACCCCACCAGGCAGACGGTTATTCCAGCAGAGGGAGGAGCCCCTCTGGGACCCAATGGACAGGAAGGTAGAAATCTCTAAAAAAAATAAAGGGATTCCAGGTGTCCACAGCCTCACTCACAGTAGCTATGGCCAATCCTTTCTCATCTAGCACTGCTCTATGCAGCTACGGCCGATGTCTTTTTATCTAGACCCACTCTATCCTGGGTCACAGACCTAGCCTCCCAACTGGAGTAAGTTCCAGTGAAAAACAAATTTGCCTGGCAACAACCCCAGTTCATTCATCTAGCCACTGCTCACTCAGCAGTTATGTCAGTGAAGCAGCCAGCTGTGCGGCAAAATCCATGTTTTTCCAAACCTCAGCCTGGCGTAGCCTCAGACTTTGGGCTTGGCAAGTGGACACATCTTTAGAAATTCGCTTGGTAAATACACCATACGAAGGAAACCTGCTGTGCATATCCACCCTCAAAAAGGCGGTAACAGAATTTGAGAAAACAGAGAAAGTACGCATGCCGCATCAAGGAGCAGAAACAAATCTTGGTCACCAGGCTCCCGACAAAAGTCGGGAAATGAGGCATTTGGTTTTCCCTAACACCTCACCCTCCCAAACCAGGCAGGAGAGCAGGTGTGGGGTGTGCCTTCGGCTTCTCAAGCCTAACACTCACCCCCATTCTTATAAAGTCTACACATCTGACCTTATTTACAGAAGGAATGGGGTGAGCGTTAGTCTTAAGAAGTTAGCTGCTGGACTAGTAGCTGCACACCTATATACTTTTTTTCACCTTAATAGCATGCTCCAATTTATAGGCCTTTTTGGATAACATTTTATCTCTTTTTATCTCCTTAAAACTTTAAGGTATTTATAACTTTATAACTCTATTATTTTACACCTCATCTTTTACATATTTCTTATACATCTTTTGCATTAAAATCCTCAAATTGATTACAAGCACTGTATTTATCTTTCCTTGGATAACATATATACAAACCACTTTAGCACTTTTATATTTTTATCCTTGTCTTTTATTTATATTCTGCCCCTTGATCGGGCGGTACGCTCCTGCAAGCGTCCATGACTAGAACCGTCACCCGGCCGCTCCACCCTCCCAGCCCACCAGCAAGCTCTCCTGCCTGGGCTAGGCCTTGATCGGACGCTACACCTCTGCAAATCAGCCATGGCTGGAACCATCGGCCAGCCGCTCCACCCTCCCAGCCCGCCAGAAAGCTCCCCTGCCTGGGCTAGCCCTTGATCGGGCGCTACGCTCCTGCAAGCAGCCACAGCTGGAACCATCAGCTGGCTGCTCCACCTTCCCAGCCCGCCGGCAAGCTCTCCTGCCTGGGGCTTCGACTGGCTGCGGCTTGGCCAGGCTGCCTTTCTATTGGTTAAAGTTCTTATGGTTTTGCCCTGATTGGCTATGGCTTATTTTTGACTTTCTTGGCATTCCTAGCCAAAATTGTATTGCTCTCTGCTCTCCTGCTGCTTACTCTTGGGGATATTTTGTGTCTGGGGGGTTGAATCAGTCAAAAAGCATTACTGTGATTTGTGTACTTTGCTACATTGCTTAGCCTTGGGGAATTGCTTGAACTGTAACAAAAAAGTTGACTGTGTGTCCTCGCTCCTTTTTACCTGCTCTTAGCTCCTTGCTCTAAACTTATTCTTTTCTCTCTTTGCCCTCGGCTGTCCCCTGTACCAAGCTCCTTGCACTGAAATCCTTCTCCTTGCCCTCACCTTTCCCTGTACCTGGCTCCCTACATTAAGTTATTTTTTCTTCTCTGCAATTCCCCTGCCCCCAAATCTCTCTGGCTCATTTTTTTTTGTATTCTGTAACTTTGTTGTCTGGTAGTGTGCGCCACTGGAAACTGCCCCCATTATCACTATCTAGGTGCACGCCACTCTCCCGCCTCACTTAACTAATCATTTCTTTTGTGCTCTCTGTTCCTTTCCACGCCCGCCCTCTCTCCCGATTTAACCCTCTGACTGTTTTTCTCTACTCAACTAACCCCCTGGCTCTTTTCTCTTCCTTCAGGCTAGCCCCTTATTGGGCGCTATGCTCCTGCAAGCGGCCGCGGCTGGAACCGTCAGCCAGCCGCTCCACCCACCTAGCCTGCTGGCAAGCTCTCCTGCCTGGGTAAGACTGCAAGATATCACTGGGAATTCACTTTGGGGCTCCAATTGGCCATGGTTTGCCAGGCTGCCCTTCTATTGACGAAAGTCCTTATGGCTTTTGCCCTGTTTGGCTGCGGCCTATTTTTGACTTTCTTGGCTTTCCTAGCCGAAATTGTATTACTCTGTGCTCTCCTGCTGCTCACATTTTTGGGATATTTTGGCCCGCCCCTACCCCGGCCTTAAGTAAATATGGCTTGGCCCCTCCTCTTTCCCCTTAAATATCTCTCTCTATTGGACGCCAGTAGTATATCGTACTCTGAGTCTTAAAGCTGCAGACAGCTAATTCCTTCGGCCAATCTCCTACTACCTTCCCTCTCCCTGCTCATTTGACCTGTTCTTTTTTTCTTTGCCACATCTTTTGTCTTGCCAATTCCTGCTACTTGATTACTATATTTTCTTGGTTTTCATTCCTGTTCTCTTGGATCATTATACTCTTTTGCCATTTGGTGGCCAACTACTCTAGACTGCTTCGCAATGGGTAGATCTGGCTGGCTGCTTAACCTATCCTGCCTTATCCTTTTTTGCTGTGCTGACCAGTTTACTGCTTTATCCTTAAGCGACCCTCCACAGGACTGTAAACCTCCCCCGCTGAGTTACACCTGGCCTGACTCTTCCTGGGTGCTACTATACATCCCATGTTTTCCGAAGCCTGACACTGCACTCCTAGGGCTCTGGCTCCACAGGCGTTTGCGCTTTCCCTCTGCATCTGCTGTCCTTGCAATTGTACCACCTAATGTCTCATTCTGGGTATGTATGTTCCTCCTCCTAATAGTCCATGCATGAGACACTGAGCTCAATCCCAGACCTCCCTGCCCTACCCCTAATCAAATTCAAATGTCCATGACCCAATCCTACCCCAAAGGCCTGAAGACTGCACATATGAACATTCATAGCCTTCACCCTAAAATGGCTGCGTTGGAAGCATGGACTGTCCAAAAGACCCCAGACATCCTATGTATCTCTGAACCCTAGCTGAAGCCCACTCTCAAACAACATGAGGTGGCACTACTAGGCTATAACTGTTTTAGGAGGGTTAGGCCGGGCAAAAGGGCCGGTGGTCTGATCTGGATGTTACTGAACTCACTAAACCTGACTCTGGATCACCAGCCATGGAGTCCCGATTCCTCTCCCTGACTCTGGGTAATGTCAAGAAGCTTATCATTGGATGTGCCTATCTTCCGCCCAACAAGGCTCCCTTCGGCCTCCCATCCTTCACTGCTTCCCATACTAATCTCTCTCATCTTGACCTTGTGCTTTGTGGTGACTTCAACATTGACTGGCTCAGCCCCACTGCTGACAAATTGCGTTCATCACTAGCTGACTCTAACCTAGCTCATCTCATCCAAGACCCAACTTGCATCAATACCAAAACTGGCAAACATTCTTTGCTTGACTGGGTGATCACTAACTGCCCCCTGAAGGTTAAAGTTGTGGGCGTACTTTCCGATTCAGGGGTAGAAATTACTGCGGTACTTGCACCAAGGTGCATGTGACGAAAAAGTTACATGTACCAGAGTCAGGTTACCTGCACTGGTAAAAGAAAAATGATAAAAACTGAAAAAAAGACTGATTCTGGAAATAGTTGCATTTAAAACACTAACGTAACTGCTGCAAGGCAGCCTCAGACAGGCAGATATTTATTCTTCCCAGCCAGAACAGTTCCAGAATCCACCTCATAACTACTCCCCCTAGCAGTGGTACTGCCACAAAGTACTGTTCAATTCTGCTTTCAAGCATGGCAGAGAGAGAGGTGGGTCACACATACACAGTTGGGTGGGCATACAGCAGAGACAATTTATTATAGCAGACTGATGGGTGGGCAAATGCACAGCAGCGGACACTCAGCCTGTAGCAAACATCAATGCCTTGTGCTTTTGGTTTTTGTAAACAGGGTGATCACCGATGTATAAAATAACTTCCTTTTGTTTTTAAATGATTTTAAGGCTAGGGGTATGAGATTTTTCACAATTACCCATAACTGTGCTGGAATGCTTCTCTGTCAGCGGGTGAGTGGGAGGACACAGTAAGATTGGGACAGCCGTACTATAAAGTTACATAACTTTGAATTTCATACATTTCCCCCACCAAAAAAAAGACATACAGCTGTCAGCAGAGCAGCACAGGGTCATTTTGCCACAAAGCGAACGAGTGGGGAGGTGTAAACCCCAGTTGCTGACAGTTTTTCTGTCTTCCTATTATTTAGAAAAAAAAGCCCTTCTATTAAAAAAAGTATCCAGCAACTGCTTTTCTGTATTTTACAGTTGGTTTTGTTTTTATATTTATCTGACCAGCACAAAGTCTCTCTCAGAATCCCCTTGGGGGAGGGCCGGAGGGGTGAAACCCCAACTCAATTTCTTTGCTGCTGCTCAGAGTATGCAATTCCACATTTTTACGTAAGAAAATAAATCTGAATTTTGAACCCAGCCTTTCAGAGATTTTGAGAACAACAGTGACCCTGCCTGCCCAAATACAGATACTAAATACGAAGAAGGACAATGGACTCAATGAGTTCAACACAGAGGAGCTTCCCGTAAATCATTTTAAACCTTCAGCTGCTTCTAAACAACTGCGTAGTTCTGAAACATACACATGCCTATCCCCACAGTACTGTACCATGAGGGTAAACATAAAGACACATACGTGGTACAGTAACGTTGTGATAGCATGCACTACATGCAAGCAGTACTAATCCTTGATCTCACAACCTCTCCCTATAGCGATAACCACATATGATTGGCACAGGCTGCCTGGTAGTCATGGAAAGGAAGCCCACCCCCCCAATACCTTCACCACCAGTCACTGCCATGGCCCATGACCTGGAGAGGATTAGCCCACCTTACTTCTTCTTCTGAGCTCCTCCCATCTTACAATTCTCTGCACATCACTGCCGGTCACCATCGGAGTCAGACTGACTTTGGCAGTTCTGCAGCTCCCTCTCGAATCATACTGCTGTAAACAGTGGCAGCCCTCTGAGACGCAGACATCTACTCTGAATATATTTAAAAAAAGTTCAAGCCTGCACTGTCTCTCCTACGCCCCTTGTGGCGCCTATTACTAATGTAGCCACAAGACTTCAACTACATGCACTACAGTGCAAACAGAGGAGAAAATTACATGCACTAGCCTGTTCCCTACTTGCACAGGGAACAGGCTGTGTATGTTAATTTTGATCCCTGTTCCGATAGTATAAGTGATTATTCTCCCACTCTTTGCATCTGGAGGAATAATTGCCCCACCCCCCAAGATCTCCCTTGTCCGTGACATGTCCAGACTTGATACTGACAGCTTTATTAATACTATTTCCAACACTAACTGGGGACCTATTAAAACCCTCCCTGATATCAAGCAAGCTCTGGATTTCTTTATTTCCACCTTTATTCAAATTGCAGATAAGCACGCTCCTCTGAAAAAATGCAGGTCTAAGGGTGTCAAGACTCCATGGCTCAATAAGGACCTCAGGATGCTTATGTCCTCCCGTGACCGTGGTTGGTGGACATACTAAAAAAAAAGTGGTCTGCCTTCTGACTGGCAACTTTACAGGCAACTCAGAAATAAATGCAAAAACTCCCTATACAAAGCAAAACGCCAGCAGTACAAGTCGCTGCACACTGAACACCTTTGCAATCCTAAAGCATTCTGAAGACAGATCAATTCCTTGGTCAAAGAAATGGTGCTGAGTCCAGAGTTCCCTCATTGCCCAGGGCACCACCCATACTGACCCCCTATCAATCGCTACTGGCTTCAATTAATTCTTCACTGACCTTGACAGATACACCTCACTCTTTAATAACTCCCCTTTGCCCCCCTCTGCCTCAACCACCCCCAACTATCTAGGGGCTCATCCCTCTTTTCACCTGAAGCTGGCCTCCACTAAGGAGGTCCAGAGGCTTCTAGCTAATTTGAAGGTTGAGAGCTCGCATGGTCATGACACTCTTGAACCTAAGTTCCTCAAACTAGGTGCACCTGCCTTTGCTCGCCCTGTACCTTTTTAATTGCTCCTTTCTCTCAAGTACTGTCTCTGACAAATGGAAGGTAGCGGCAGTCGTACCTGTGCATAAGGGGGGACCCAACTCGGTAGCTGAAAACTTCTGATAAATATCCATCCTGTGCCCCCTGGCTAAAATACAGGAATGTATAGTTTATAATCATCTGCAGAGTAATCTGGAACATCACAATCTACTCTCTCCCTACCAGCATGGATTTAGAAAGAATCATAGCACCCTCTCAGCATTGATTAAAATAACCACAGACATAATCCAGGCCATGGATCAAGGTTCTGCCACGGGTGCTATCTTTGTTGATCTGACAAAAGCATTCGACCTGGTGAATCATGGTCTTCTGCTACAACGGCTTCTCGAGCTTGGTCTTGATAATAGTGCCCTGGGTTGGGTCCACAGCTATCTGTCCTGCTGATCGCAAAGGGTTAAGTGGGCTGGTGCCCTCTCTAGCCTTGGACCCATCACACATGGGGTGCCACAGGGCCTATTCTTGGGCCAATGTTATTCTCCCTGTTTATTAATGACTCACCCAGTAACTGTGGTGGTGCATCTGTGCACCTCTATGCAGATGATGCTATCATATACCGCTCCTCACCTGGCGTTAATCAAATAAACAGTGGCCTTGCTTCTGACTTCTCCAACCTAGAAGATTGGTTCAGGCATAATCAGCTCATCCTTAACACAAAAAAAACTAAAAGCATGTTATTCTCACACCCTTCCTCCTCTCCAAGTAACCCACCCCCCCACTTAGTATTACTTCTCTGAATGGGGATGCCCTTGAATCTGTCCACAGCTTTAAATACCTGGGCATCACCCTCGATTCCTCACTTTCTTTTAATATCCATGCCTCCACTATAGTTAAATCCCTGAACCAAAAGTTAGGTCTCCTCTGTTGTATCCGCCCCTTTCTCCTCACCTCTGCCTCTTGCTTTAAAATTGCTTCCTCAGTCCTTCTCTCTCTCCTAACCTATGGTGCTCCTTTATTACTATCTAACAATGTCACTACACTGTCTCTCCTGGCTCAGGCATGTCATAGAGTAGGTAGGTTAGCACTGGGGGTCAACGCCAGTCACCATCACTGTGACGTCCTTTTTGCTTTAAGTTGGCTACCATATGACTCTAAACTGAGATATACCACCCTGAGTCTCATGCATAAGCTGGTCCATAAATTTACCCCTCCCTTCCCTAAGTGAGATTGTACGCCGTAGACAAGCTCCTCGAGCTCTCAGATCTGCCTCCCTCCCCCTTCTCATATGGCCTAATCTGCAACTAGCTACTGCCCATAAGTCCTTCACTTTTGCAGCAGTGTCTAATTGGAACTCCCTTCCTCCTTCCGTCTCATCTTGCGTTTCTCGTCCCACATTCCACTCCAATTTGCCTACTACTTTCTCTGATGCTGCTACGTGCTCCTGCTTCCGGTGATGCCTAACCTACTCCAACTCTGCTGTTTTCCCTCCGTCTCTTTCTGCTTGGCTCCCTACCCATGCTTCACTCCCTGCCCTCTACCCTGACTCACCTTTTGTACCTTTCTGCACTTGTTCTCATGGTTTGACTTTTACATGATTATGTAAAACTGTAATATTTTAGATGCCAAGCCTGTTATTTGTTATTTTATGTTGCTACCATTACTGTATTTTGCTGTGCTTCATGACCATTGTTCTTTTTACTACGATATGTTTTTGCTGCTGTAATTACCTTTCTGTGAAATTGCACTGTATTAGAATTATCTTTCTGTGAAATTTTTCTGTACTGTACTTCTCTTGTTGCTGTTCTGGGTCATCCCTGAAAAAGGGACTGCTATTGTCTCAGTGTACTTACCCGGTTACCAAAATTCAAATAAATAAATAAAATATTCAAACATTAACAATTTGCACACAAAAAACACTTTTTTATGCCTTTTATCATACTTTCTCTTTTTTGCCTGGGTATCTTTTACTTCATTTTTGGTTTACACTTCAGCTTTTTTTTGTAGTTTACACATTGCCTGGTGTAACCCCCTGCAAATGGGGGTTCCCTAAAAGTCTTTTTGGAGCTTGCCTAAATGCTCACTGCCAGGCTGGTGTCCTGTATTTTAGCAGTTTAAACATTATTGCCAGAGAATGCCTGTATAACGTCTGTGTACTATCTCTAAGAGCTGCTTAGATTGCAGTTATAATTAATCTGGGAGGGGGACTGAGTGTTTCTATGCTAGAGTCCCACCCGGGCTGTCAGATAACTGCTCCATTCTGCCATCGCTACTTGTGCAGAGGGAGCTCTGTTAGAAGATGTACTTGTTTGCTGATCATTTGTTAGAATAGTAGTAATAATATTGCAGTTTGTTCTAATCTGCCTTCTTTGCAGCATGCACAGTTCTGTTTGTTTCCATCATCTTGGTCCTGGACTGCTGAAATGGGCCAATCAGTAAATTTGGGGACTCTAAAATGCTGCCTATCCCCAGGGGCTTTGTAGGAGCAACATTCTGTAGGGAGTGTAGTTTTTGCATTTTGGCACCAAGACAGACCTGGAGGGGGAGCCCTTGTTGTGATGGACAGACAGATCAGCCAACCGAACCTTCTGGATCCCAAGGAAAGTCCCAGGCTTGCTGCAGTTAGAGTTAGATCTAAGTTGGGAAGTGAAGAAGCAACAGCTTGAGATAGTTGAGCAGCCGTGCTGCATAGTTTCGTGCGGGAGAACTGTGGAAAGGCTTGAATTTGGCCTGCTTGTTTATCTGCTGCCTCTGAGAGGCAGAAGAGAATTATTTGGGACTGAATCCAAGTTTGTGAGAACGAAGTAAGCCACTGAACTGTGACCAGGCTCATACCCGAAGAAGACCGAAGATTTGCTGAATGTGATTGGCCTGTCAGGACTTCCAGCTCCTCTGAACTCCTAGTTTGTGCAGTGTCTTTGTAATGGCGACCGGATAGTAATCTGCCTGGTACAGTAGAATTTCCTTGCATGTAAAGTGCTTTGTGCTGATAGTGGGTCGTGATTTGGTTCCCCACTGTGTGAACTACATTCTGCTTGCTGGAGGAAGCATCCAGCTCCAACGGACTGAATCCGTTTGCATTTCCATTCGGCCTGGGCCTTGCTACACTGGCCCAGCCAGACTACCCACTGCACAGAGAAAGCCATCGACGAGAGACCTGCCTGGGATCAGCCCCCTGCTCAACGCTTGAACAGGAACAATACCTTGGTGATTCGTGTGGGCCCTGCTTCTCCTGGCACTTCAGCTCAACAACCTGCAGTCTCCATTTCATCCTGCCTGTGTCCTGTACTGGGTATCGTGAGTAACCATCAGGGTAGCTCCCCTGCAACAACAGCTAAATCTAAAAGTGTTGTCATCTGATTGCCTTATTGTCTTTCTTTCACGAACTAAGCCCTCCGGCTCTTGATTACAAATAGTGTGTGTTGTGCATGTTGCTTTTTTCCATCACAGGGCCCAAACCAGCTGCGACGCCAGCCTACCCCGGGCAACGTTCCTGGCTAGCCCACCTCTTCCCCACCTGGGAACCCAGAGTGTGCAACTTTGTAGGGACTCTGAAGTGCATGCATAACCGTCTAATTGATATAGTCTTTAAGCAAATCAACCTGATCATGCCCCTCCCTTGTTCAAGTCCACTAAGTAAATCAGATCTGACTCTTTTTGCATTTAACCTGACTGTGGTTCCAGTTTGTGCCAAAAGTATTGTACTGTTGCTGTGCTTAACCTTGTTTTACAGGGGGTCTCCAGGGTCGAGTTAGAGGAACCAGCCCTTGTGGTAAGTGCAAACAGTGTGGGTAATTGCATAGTGAACAAGGGTCATTGTGAAAGTGAGTGTTTATTGTTCAGGCCACTAGAAGGGAAAAAGGGGGGGGTTACAGTGTCCCGGAGGGCTGTGCCCAGGTTAGCTTGACCACTAACAAGCCCGACCTCCAGGTGGAGGCAACCTTTTCATTACCCAGGCCCTTTAACCTGCAACTAGCCAAGCAGGCAGGTGTAGTAGCCCTTGGGGTAGCGCCACCTAGGGGTTACACTAGTTATTCACCCTTTTTATCAAACACTGTCACTTTAACGTGGTACTTTATTATACATTGCACTACCGAGTCTTGCCAGTTTTGAGAAAGTGCTGGGTGCGCAGAAACGTTCACCTCAGAGTGAGATTCTACTTTCTGGGGAGGGGTCAGCTACTGGTTTTGGTGGCGTTCTTATTGTTTGGTTTTATCTCCTGCTGTTTTTTTGCTTTTACTTGGATCTAATAAAGAATGAACTTTTATGGAATCTACACATATCTGACTTTATCTTTCACTACGGATATCTGCTGGATGGTGGTCCTTGCTGACTTGTTCTTGTGAAAAAACTAACCTCAGAATCAGATTCTACAGGTCTCAATTAGGTAAAGACAACTGTTGTTGTCTACTAAACCCATGTATTTAGTTATTTAATTTTGTTTTCACCTCTAACTGAAAACAAGATGGCAGCAGCATGAAAAAAGATTCCATATTTGTGGCAAAGGATCTCGCATTTGGGAAAAAGGATTCCATATCTGCGACAAAGAATACTTTTTCGAGGCACACATCTAACTGCTTCCGTAGGAAATAATGGGAAACTTTGAATATTTTTCACCAAACCTTCAAAAGGCACATTTGTGACCCAAGACCTATGGACAGTAAACATTTCAGACCAAAATTCCACATTATTTTGCACAGCGGCATGACAAAGAATTTCATCATAAATGGTAATTTTCCCATTTTTTTTACAATCTGCATCTCCACACCTACACATCCGGTGATTTTTGGTCTCTGATGGAGCATGCAAACTTTCATGTGAATCTCGAACAGTTGCAAAGTTATTAAAGTGCAAAATTTTGAGTTTAACAGAGAAGTAAAGAATGAACCCTAACTCTCTCTATATAAATATATATATATTTTCATGGCAAAAAACATCATTTAATGCATCAGTTAGGGTTGTTCCACAGCGACAAAAGTGAGGAAATTCGATGTCAGGGTTCCAACCCCCACCAACAGGCATCGGGGTGTGCATTGGGGTCTTCGGTCCCAACTCTCACCCCATCCATGTGTAAAATAAGCTGAGGTGGTGCAGTATAGGAGAATGGGGTGAGAGTTAGGACCGGCGACTAACGCACACCCCAATGCCTGTTGGTGGGTGGGGTGGGGTGGGGTGCAAGGGGGGTGGGAACCCTAACATAGAATTTCCTCACTTTTGTCGCTGTGGAATGACCCTAACTCATGCATTAAATGGAGTTTTTTGCCATGAATTTCCCTTTTCTTTTTGGCAATGTGCACTATAAATAGGGAAGTAATGGTAACGCAAGCGCAAATGGTAACGCACATGGTGACACAAACGTGAATGATAATCCAAATGGTAATAGAAACGCAAGCACAAATGTTAATGAAAACAGAAACAGAAACGTAAGCATGTACGGAAACGCAAATCGTAGAAACAAGAAACATAGAAACACAGAAGTTGACGGCAGATAAGGACCGCAAGGCCCATCCAGTCTGCCCATTTCTTTTTCTACCTTATAAATGTGCCATCGGCCTTTGCTCTGTCAGTGGCCTATCAATTCATACTCATCTGTATTGCTCCTTATGCCTATCCCATGCCTGTTTGAAGCCCTGCACTGTATTCATAGCCACCACTCTCTTGAGGTAGGCCGTTCCATGCATCCACCACCCTTTCTGTGAAAACGAATTTCCTCACATTCCCCCTTAATCGGCCTCCTCCTAATCTCATGCTGTGTCCTCTTGTCCTGCTATTTTTCTTATATTTAAACATGTTAGACTCTTTCACCTTGTTAATGCCCTTAAGGTGTTTTAATGTCTTGATCATATCACCTCTCTCCCTCCTTTGTTCAAGGGTATACATATTGAGCTCCGTTAATCTGTCCTCATATGTCTTCTGATGCAGTCCCTGCACCATTTTGGTAGCCCTTCTCTGGACTGCCTCAATTTGGTTAATGTCCTTGTGAAGGTGTGGCCTCCAGTACTGCACGTAATACTCCAGATGGGGCCTAACCAGTGTCTTGTAAAGAGGGATTAATACATACCTCTTATGACTTGTGATACCCCTACTAATACACCCTAACATCCCCCTAGCCTTACCTACTGCTTTAGAGGTCTGCTTGGATGATTTCAGGTCATCAGTGATGATGATGCCCAAGTCTCTTTCTTCCTTTGTGACTGCCAGCAACTCCCCTCCCAGCCTATAGGTGGCTTCAGGGTTTCTCTTCCCTATGTGCATGATCTTGCACTTCTTTGCATTAAATCCCAGTTGCCACTCTTCTGACCATTTTGCTAGTTTATCCAGATATCTTCTCATTCTGCCCACCCCATCTGGATCATCTACTCTGTTGCAGATCTTGGTGTCATCTGCAAACAGACAAGCCTTACCCTCTAGTCCATCTGCAAGGTCACTAATGAAGATATTGAAGAGGACTGGCCCCAGGACTGATCCCTGAGGTACCCCACTTGTGACCTGCATCTCTTCTGACTGTATACCATTTACCACCACTCTCTGTTTTCTGCCCGTCAAGCAGTTTGCCACCCAGTTGACCAACTTCTTACCCACCCCGAGCCTACCCAGCTTATTTATCAATCTTCTATGTGGAACAGTGTCGAAAGCTTTGCTGAAGTCAAGGTAGGCGACATCAACTGCTCCCCCTTGATCCACCACTCTGGTTACCCAGTCAAAGAAATCTACGAGATTAGTTTGACAGGACCTTCCTGTTGTAAACCCATGCTGTCTTGGATCCTGTGCCCCTATGGATTCCAGGTGTTGCACTATCCTTTCCTTAAGGAGTGCCTCCATAATCTTGCCCACTACTGAGGTAAGACTGACTGGTCTGTAGTTCCCTGCCTCCTCCCTGCTACCACTCTTGTGGAGTGGGATCACATGAGCCCTTCTCCAGTCTTCTGGGACCTCTCCTGTGCTCAGAGACTCACTGAACAGTTCTGCTAATGACTCTGCTAGTTCCACCCTTAGCTCCTTAAGTACCCTGGGATGTATGCCATCAGGTCCCATTGCCTTATCCACCCTGAGCTTAGAAGCTCTTGTAGGACCCTTTCTTTTGTGAAGGGAGTAGTGCTCACCTCCCCTGTGTCCATGGTGCTGAGCTGTGGGCCCTGCCCTACCTTATCTTCAGTAAATACTGAGCAAAAGTATCTATTTAGGATAGATGCTTTTACAGGGTCCTCCTCCTCACATGCCCCCTTTTCTCCACTGAGCTTAGCAATAACCCCTCTGGACTTTCTCCTTTCACTAATGTATCTATAGAAAGTCTTGTCACCTTCTTTTACTGTTCGTGCTACTGTTTCCTCAGTTTGGGACTTTGCCTGCCTTACTGCCTTCCCTGCTTCCCTTAGGGCAGTTTGGTATGCCTCCCTATCATCATCCCACTGTGTTCCCTTATATTTCCTGAAGGCCAGCCTTTTGGCTCTGACCTTTTCTGCTACTGTATTTGAGAACCAAAGTGGTTTCCTTCATCTTTTGCACTTCTTTTTCTGTCTAACACAATGGGATGTTGCTTCAAGTATTGCATCCTTAATGCTTGCCCACTTTGCCTGTACCCCCTCACCTGTGCTTCTTTTTGCCAGGGCTAGCTTAACTCTGTTGGCCATCTTATCAAAGTCAGCTCCTCTGATGTCCCATATTTTTGCCTTGGAATGGGATGATTTAGATGTAGTGGCCAAATTGAACCATACCATGTGATGGTCACTGGCCCCTAGGTGACCTTCTACCTGGAGATCTGTGATCCCTTCCCTATTAGTCAGTACTAGATCTAGGATAGCCCTGTCTCTTGTGGGTTGTTGTACCAGTTGTTTGAGGCCCTCCCCCTGCAGGGAATCCACCATGTGTCTAGTTCTGGCAGATGTTCCTGCTGGTATTGACCAATCTGTATCCGCATGTTGAAGTCTCCCATTATCAGAATCTCCCTTTAGCTGTCATGTTTTGTATATCTTCTAACAGTATATGTGTCTGTGTCCTCCCCTGGTCTGGGGGCCTGTGAGACAACCCGGTTCTTATGGCTGTCCCATTTCCTGTTTCAGGGTGACCCATAGTTCTTCTGGCTCCTTATGTGTATTCTGAATTTCTGTAGCTTTGATATTTTCATTGACATACAGGGCCACTCCAACCCCCCTTCAAACAACATGAAGTCTTGCTGTATTCTGACTATTGCAGTTAGGTCCTGCCTTTCAACTGTTCGGAGAACAAAGAGTTAACTTTCCATGGCCAGCATGGAATGTTCAGCGAGAGCTCGGTTGAAGCCCCTGTCTGCTGTTGTTTAAACTCCAACCGTCAGATTCTTTACTCCACCTCACTGAACAGTCGCTCCAGAGATTTCTCCTGTGCTCGGTTCAAAAAAGTCGGTTTAAGTCTCTGTCTGTGGTACCGTGAGTATTAGATAGGTTTTACATTTAGTTTCTGTGTGGAACTTGTAAATCTCGGATCGGTTCGGTTTGAACCGATCAGTTTGGTCTAAAAGAGTTTTTGAATTTGTTAAAGTTTCGTTTTTCGCTCGGTTTCTACCAAATTTCTGCTACCAAATCTGTCGAGGGGCTCGGTTCGGTTGGTTCCCACGGTTCTGGATTATACTTTAGAAGAATTTTATGAACCGGAGGAGGAGGGAGAGTATGAGGATGATGATGATGGTGATTATGAAAGTCTGGATGTGCCTATTGACCCGAACATCTCCTCAGACAGACCTTCAGGTGTTTCTCCTCCTAGGCTTTCTGAGTCCCCTTCCCACTTTATGTTTTACAAGAAAGTGACTGAAACCCTCCAGCTTCCAATGGAAGAAGCAGTAGAGGATCAGGAGGAGCCTGATTTTGTTGAAATGATGGACATCCCAGAGTCCAGGAGGCTGTCTATTCCCCTCCACAAATCTTTTGGGAAACAGACATTTAAAATTCTAAAGACTCCTAATTCCATACCTCCTGTGGACAGACGAATGGACAAGAGGTATACCCTTTCAGGCTTGGACATGGAGTTTCTTTCTCAGCAATGCAGCCATGTTGGGGTAGTGCAGGCTGCTGCCTGTGATAAGGCAAATATTCCCTTGGCATCACACCCCCCAGATAAGGACTCCAGGAGGATTGATGCCATGGCAAAGAAGCAGTACACGGCAGCATCTTTGGGACTCAGACAGGCTAACTATATGGCCTACACAGCTAGATACCAGAAGTCCAGGTGGGACACTGTGCTGGCTCTGGCTAAACAGGCCCCTGACCAGCTTGCCAAGGAACTGGAGCAGGTGGCTGCGGATGGGATTGAGGCATCCAAGGTGAAATTTCATGCTGCTGTGGACTCCAATGATGTTTCATCTAGAGTCATGGCTACATCTGTGGGCTTTCGGAGGATGGCTTGGCTCAGATGTACAAGCCTATCACAGGATACCCAGGCTAAGGCCATGGATTTCCCTGTCATTGGTAATTCTCTGTTTGGGGAGCAGACAGAGAACTACATGAAAAAGATGGACGAGTACAGGACCACCTACAGAAGTGCTCAGGCCAAAGAAAGGCAAGCCACTCCTCAAAGGCAGCACTCCAGGGGCAGGGGCAGGCCCTTTCAAAGGCCGTTATACCAAGCCCAGGCCTCCTCTTCTGCTTATGCTCAGAGGGGGTTCTTCAGAGGGAGAGGCAGATGGGGAATGAGCAGGCCTGCTTCCACCCCTTAGCCTAAAGCCCCTGCCAAGCAGACACCCTGATGGGTCTGCCTGGGCCGATTCTCCAATACCTGTAGGGGGCAGGCTGGCTTACTTTGTCCAGGACTGCAAGTCTCTGACATCAGACAAGTGGGTCCTGGAAGTAGTAAGCCAGGGACTGGTTCTCAGCTTCAAAAAATTTCCCAAGATGAGAACCAGATACTTTCCACCTGCAAATCCATCAGAGACCCTTGCCCTAGAGGCAGAGGTTTTTTCCCTCCTGGCTCTCAGAGCCATAGAAAGGGTTCCTACCCTACATAAGGGCAAAGGATTGTACTCCAGGTACTTCCTAACCCCCCAAAGAGTACTTCCTAACCCCCCAAAGAACAGGAGAATGGCGGCCCATCCTGGATCTAAGATACCTGAACAAGCACCTTTTAAAACCAAAGTTCAAAATGGTGACTCTGGGAATAATTCTGCCCTCTCTAAGGCCAGGGGACTGGCTAGCCTCCCTGGACCTCAAAGATGCCTACTTTCACATTCCCATCAGGTGTTCCCACAGGAAGTACCTAAGGTTCGAGTTGCCCTCGGGCCACTATCAATTCAGAGCAATGCCTTTGGCCTAACATCAGCCCCAAGGGTGTTCACAAAGTGCCTGGCAGTAGTGGTTGCCTTCCTAAGGAGAAAAAAGATTTCCATCTTCCCATATCTGGATGACTGGCTCATAGTGGGTCAGTCCCCAGACCAAGTCAAGTCACATCTGCAAGTAGCTCAGCAAGTGCTCACTTCCTTAGGATCCCTCCTCAACCTTCCAAAGTCAGTTCTCGAGCCAGTACAGCTCCTCACCTTCATAGGGGTAGAACTGGATACAGTAAGGGCAAGGACCCTTATGGAACTGGCCTCTTCATTCACCCTACAGGTGTCTCGACCAGCAAGGCATTTCCTTCGGCTTCTGGGCCACATGGCAGCTTCCACAGCAGGGGCCCAAGGAGCAAGATTCCAGATGAGGGACATTCAGTTCCATTTAAGAGTCTTCTGGTCCCAAAGAAAAGATTCCCTTACCAAACTAGTCCCAGTGACCCGAACCCTGATCCAGGCTTTGCAATGGTGGCAGGATCAGGACAATTTGAGACAAGGAGTTCCTTTTGTCACTCAGTCTCATTCAGTGATACTCACCACAGATGCTTCCCTGCTCGGCTGCGGAGCCCACCTGGGGAATCTTACCACCCAGGGACCGTGTTCACCTCAAGAATCTCTGCTTCACATCAATCTCTTGGAATTCAGAGCAGTGTTTCTGGCACTGCAAGCCTTTTCCAAATCTGTACAGAACAAGGTGGTCCAGATCAGAACAGACAACACCACCACCATGTGGTACATCAACAAGCAGGAGGCACTCGGTCTATGGCCTTGTGCACAGAGGCAATGAAGTTGTGGTCCCTGGCCTATTCCCTGCAAACTTCTCTGATAGCAGTTCACCTCTCAGGGAAGGAAAATGTCCTAGCAGATGCTCTCAGCAGGATATCCCAGGGCCATCACGAATGGACCCTAGATCCCCTAGTTTTGAAGGTGATTTTCTCGAGATGGGGCGCTCCACAGACAGATCTTTTTGCAGCCCCAGACAATCACCAACTTCCTCTCTTTTGTTGCAGACCCCCAGTATTGGGCTCAGTCCCCCTGAATGCTCCAATTCTGAATTGGGAAGGGAACCTTATGTATGCTTTTCCCCCCTTCCCTCTCCTGTTCAAAGTGTTAGTCAAGATCAGGTCTCAACCATGCAAAATGATTGTGATTGCTCCAGACTTGGCCAGACAGCCCTGGTACCCACTGTTGCTGTCCTTAGCAGTCCACCTTCCCCTGTCTCTTCCCAGGAATTACAACCTGTTGACATCCTCTCAGGGGAGGATTTGGTATCCGAATCTCAAATCTCTCAATCTCAAGGCATGGCTCTCGAAGAGTTAGAGTTTGCTGATCTGCACCTTTCTCTAGGGCTTCTGGATATCCTTAAGGCTTCAAGAAAGCCTTCCACCAGAAAGACTTACAACTCCAAATGGAAAAGGTTCACTATTTGGTGCTCTAATAAGCATATTTCTCCAGAATCTGCTGGGTTGCCTACAGTTCTGGACTATATGGTCCATCTTAATGGCTTAGAACTTAGGCCAGCTACACTTAAAGTGCATCTGGCAGCTGTTTCTGCCTTCTTGTCAGTAGGCAAGCCCTCTCCTCTGTCAGCTCATCCTGTGTTTTGTAAGTTCTTCAAGGGATTGCTGCACACCAATCCCCCCTTTAGGGAGCCTATTCCTACTTGGGATCTTAATGTTTGCATTGCTCAGCTTATGCAACCACCCTTTGAGCCTTTGTCCTTGGCAGAGCTTAAGTACTTGACTTGGAAAACTGTGTTTTTGGTAGCCATTACTTCTGCCAGGCGTATCAGTGAATTGCAAGCCCTGTCAGTGGAGCCTGATTTCATCTCTTTCCATAGAGATAAAGTGGTCCTAAGCACTAACAGGAAGTTTTTGCCTAAGGTGGTTTCAGATTTCCACCTTAATCAGTCTATGTCTCTCCCTGTTTTCTTCACTGACCATTCCTCCTCTGGAGAGAGGAGCTGCACAACTGGATGTTAAGAGGGCCCTCAGCTACTACATAGGCGCACCAAGGGTCACAGGTTTGAGTCCCTCAGTTGTTCCCCACATATGGAGAGGTCGGTGAGGGCAAACCTGCTACTAGAGATCCATTGCCAGGTGGATTGTCTCTTGTATACAATTCTGCTATGAAAACTGGGTAGAACCCCACCCTCAGGCCTGAGGGCTCACTCTACTAGAGGTACAGCTGCTTCCCTGGCTGCTGCCAGGGATATTCCTATCTTAGAAATTTGTCAAGCAGCCACCTGGAAAACAGTCCATACATTCACCAAGCATTACTCTCTGGATATCCAGGCTAGGAGTGATGCTCGGTTTGGCACAGCAGTACTTCAGAGCCTATTCCCAAAGTAGGTTCTGTCCCTCCTCCATGGAGGTACTGCTAGTAGTCTGCAATAGTCAGAATACAGCAAGACTTCATGTTGTTTGAAGAAAAATTACTCACCTTAGTAATGTTGTTTCTTCTAATGGAGTCTTGCTGTATTTATCCCCGCCTCCCCTCTCAGAACCTGGTTTTTGGGATGTGGGTGGGCAGGAGCAGTGTTGGCACCCTAGGGGTGCCCCTTTTCACCCTCCTTTACTTTGGGTGTGTGTTGTGTTTTGTTTTTTGGGTTTCCTGACTTGAGTCTTTGCTTTGAAACCAAAAAACCCTTTTTAATAAATTTAGTTGCCAGTTGGCTAGTGTGAGTTTTACAGTTTCCACACAGAACTTCTAGAGAGTATTGCTCGTAAAGATCTGACGGTTGGAGTTTAAACAACAGCAGACAGGGGCTTCAACCGAGCTCGCGCTGAACGTTCCATGCTGGCCATGGAAAGTTAACTCTTTGTTCTCTGGGGCAGTTGAAAGACAGGACCTAACTGCAATAGTCAGAATACAGCAAGACTCCATTAGAAGAAACAACATTACTAAGGTGAGTAATTCTTTATTTTTGCACCTCGGTCTCTTCTGAACAATACATAGCCAGGTACTGAAGTCTCCCAATTGTGGTTACTGGTAAATCACATCTCACTAATTGCTTCTATGTCCAGTTTAGCCTCTGACATTATTGCCTGAAGGTCTGGGATCTTATTTCCCAGGCTATGAGCATCTGTGTACATGATTTTCCATTGGCCAGATTTCGGTATGTTAGTTGCTGGGTGAGGTTTGGCATTTCCCCCGTGCGTCGTATGAGGAGACGGACCTTTTTTCTTACCTGGTGATGCAAATGAACTGCAAACATGCTGAATCCCTGTTTGACCACTAGCTGAGGGGGGAGGGGTGTTCTTCCCATTCAACGTATGGGGTGCTGCACCTCCTCCCCATTTGCTAGTTTAAATATTCTGCAAAGACGTCAAACTTCTGCCCCAATGCACTGACTCCCTCATTAGTCAGATGCAGTCCATCAAATTTAAAGAACTTTCGCTCCCAGAACTGTTGCCAGTTCCCTACAAATCTGTGTCCTTTTTCCTGGCACCAGCCCTTAAGCCACATGTTTAGCTCCCCTATCTCCCCTTCTCTGACCTTCCGTCCATCTGCCCCCCTCTCCAGACTGGCAGGATCTCAGAGAAGGAGATGCCAGACGAAATGGATGATAGTTTGTCACCCAGCCTGGTCAGGTGTTCCTTGGTCTCCACAACTAACCGGCTGGCAAGATCATTAGTCCCTATGTGTACCAGGACGTCAGTGTTTTCTCCTGCTTTGTGAACAATTTTAGCAATGCGGTCAGTGTCTCTCCACGCTGATGTACCTGGGAGACATCGACCATTACCCTGGCTGGAGATGGGTATCAACTCCCGAATCATTGAGTCTCCTATGATCAGAAGTTTTTTGGATTTCCTTTTTGCTTTTTTTGTTTTGGTTCCTGATTTGGGTGAGTTGTGTTTTGCTAGCTCCTGTGCTGCAGTGTCCTGCTCTGCAGTGTCCTCTGCCCCTTTGTTTGATTTCAGAGATAGAGGCAGATACCCATTTGTAGTGTTTATATGGTTTTTGGAGGTAATATGTTGGAGAGCAGAGAGTGATGGGGCACCCGATTTGCCTCTCCTAACCACCTGCCAACCTCCTGGATCAACTACCCTCTGCGGTCAAGGTTTTTCTGTTGGATGTTGGGGAAATGGCGAGTGGTTCTTATAATGTATTTCCTTTTGAATATGAAATTTGAGGCGCACAATCTCTGCCCATGCTGCCCGGAGCTGAGCCCTAAGATCTCCAATGGCCCAGCATGTAGGACAGTGTCCTAAATCCTGTAACAGACTGTCCTTCTGAAAATTGTTCCACAGTACCTGCAGTTAATGATAACCATTCCAGATAAGTTGCTGGGTTTATAACCTAGTCAGAGTAATTAGAAGGAAGAAAATGCAAGTAATGGTTTGATTTTGTGTTTTGTTTTTGTATAACTTGTTATAACAAGTTATATTACTAGTGCCCCTATAAATGAGCTCACCTTGTGGATGCCCCACTGATCCGCCTCTTCCTGCTCTGCCACAGGAAATGTCACAACTGTGGTACCCTATAAGACGAGTGTAGTGTGGGGTGGTTGGGGATGGGGGTGGGTGACTGGGCCCTTCCCCTGCCGAAAAAGAAGAACCACGGATGAAAGAACAAGGAGGTAAGAGGAGAAACAATCAGTCAACAACAAATGAAGTAACCCTGAAAGCTTATCCTAATGTTAGATAAAACTGTAAAACCTGTAAAACACCACCTGTAATAATTTCAGGGAAGATATACCCTGTAAGAAACACTTTGCTACAGAGAAAAATAAAGCAGTAACAGAAGATATACCTTGCAAAAGACAATTTGAATCAGAAGATTACAGCAGTAATCTGTTAGCACACACCTGTAGGGACACCTTGTAATAATGCAGAAGAAGGTATACCAGCAACAACAATTTGAATCAGAGGAAAATAAAGCAATGAAATGTTAGCAACAAACAGTAGCAATCCCTGTGAGTACAAAATAAAAATAACAACACACAGTAAATTTGCTTAGCCAAAAGAAGTCTTAATCCGTTTCCCTTGTTCTGGTAAGGTTCTCTACTCTGCCTTTCAAGCAATCTTAGAAGGAAAGAGCTCAGGTGAAGCTAGATGCCTTGGCCAGCAAACCAAGTCATGCACAGTCATGGAAACGCAATTGGAAACACAAACACTTACGGTAACAGCAACAATGACACCAAAGGAAACACAAAGACAAACAGAAATGCAAACAGAAGCATACACACAAACGGAAATGCACACAGTGACGCAAAAGTAAACACAAACAAAAACAGTAATGGAAAAGCAAATGTTAATAACATAAACGCAAGCGCAAACAAAAATGCAAAGGTTAACGCACACGGTGGTGTAGACGGGAACATTAATGCAAACGGTTATGGAAACACAAGTGGAAATGCTAACTGTAACAGTAACGAAAACGCACACCCCTTTTTTCCCCCAAAAGCTGCATTGAGAAACACAGTGAATACAAAGAATGTATGCAGAATAATGGGCCATGGAGCAAAAATAAACACTTGGAATATTAAATTGCTTATATCTCTGGAACCAAACGCCGTAGGAAAAAAAAAAAAATGTCATATAATTTATGACTTTCCTGGCTAGTTTTGTACTTAGCCCCCTACAGGGGGGCTAAGCATTTTTCTAACGAAAAGTCCATATCGCGAAGCATTTCTGAGATACAGGCCCCGAAAGGCGCAGCGGACGCCATAATGTTAGACTATGGGAAGAATCATCAACTTCGGAGTACCATAACTTTGCAGCCCTGTAATATTTTGTCACCAAACCACCAAAAGGCACATCTGTGGGATCTTGGCTTTGTTCCCTCCAAATTTCAGCCCAAAAGACCAAACCGTTCTTTTGCAGCAGGGTGGCAAAGATTTCCTATTCTTTTGGGCATAGTGTCGCAAAGTAGGGTCGCAAATCACGACACTTTCGCAAAAAAAAAAAAATTCACGGAAGTGCGACACTACTTTGCAACACTACTGTTTCCAAACATTTCAAAAACATATTTGTGGTGTTTTTTTTTTTGTAAATATAATCTTTATTAACTTCCCCCTTTTTTAAAAAAGGGTACAAGCAGTCGGCAGACATTAAGTACAGTTAATCGTGTAGACTTAGTTACAGCCTTAGGCTACATGAATAAAACAGAAACAACAATAATCTTGACCAGCTTTAAAGTGATTAAAACAGTAAATAGGCGATAATGAATGAGTTTGAAGAGTAAAAATTTAGAAGTGAGCACTAATAGTAGAAAAATTCCTATATGCTAGAGTAGGGGTTCTCAAATGGTGAGGCCAGCCTCCTTGGGGAGGCCCCAACCTGCTCAAGGGGAGGCTCAAGCAAGTCTGAAAAAGTACTGTATTTAAATTTTGAGTTTTATATGTTTTGTGTGAAGAGATGACCCAAACTGAAAGAGGATAATAGTAGGTGAATTTTATGTATTTATTTACTAATAGGTGACAAGGGAAGGTGAATGAGCCAAGGCTCATTTCAGGTGTACCCGGGGAAGGGTAGAGAGTGAATACATTTCAAAAGGTAACTGTAAAACAATCAAGAAATATACAATGAACAATAGTACAAAAAAATATGAACAATAAACTAATGAGGAGTGGTGGCAATTGATCAGTTTGTAGACTGATGGCAGAACAGCCCAAATACAAATGTTGAGCATAGAAGTGCTAAGAGCAATAGCAGGAAGGAGCAAAGTAATCCCAGAGAAGTTGCTTAGAAGCAGGGAAGGAGGGGGTGAGGGAAAGTACTGTATGTAGGAAGATTATTTCACATCGAAAGGAAACAGAGGAAATAGTCTGACCCCATTAAGGTACTGCAACAAGGGGTAACAATGGTTCAAGGATGAAAATAGCAGAGCAAGTAGGCTGGCCTGTGTGTGTTGCGTGGGGCGGGGGTTACAATAAGTTGAATAATAATATTTGTTTGTTTTATCTATGTGTTGTTCAGTTAACACACTTGAGCACAGGAACTCTTTTTCAAAGGTTCCACAAAGACAAAGAGCTGAATGTGAGCCAAGTACTCAAAGGGGTTTCAATTTATTCATGAGGTACTGCGCAAAGTACAGTATGTTATTTTTCTTTGGGGAGACCCAAGATTATTTCAGTTTTTTTGGGGAGGCTCAAAATCTTTCCCATGGATTTGGGGAGGCTCACTGTGACAAAGTCTGAGAACTACTGTGCTAGAGGATTCAGTCCCTCGTTTTTTTTTTTTTTTTTGTGGTTATAATGCAACATATGGTCCCAGGCCAGCCCCCTCCCTCCAGTAATGGGCCCTCCATCTAGGTCCCTCCAGACCCGCATACAGCCTCCCCTCTACTTCAAGGAATAAAGTTTGGGTCTTTAGCCATAATGTATATGATCCATTTGTTCCATCTCGGGGGACATTGTTCTAATCTATCCTTCAAAAGAAATGAGATCCTCTCAGCCTTATAGATGACGTTGACTATGTCCCTCCATTCTTGGAGTGTAGGTACCCGGGCCATGAGCCAGTGTCTTGTTATTGCCTTCTTGGCAGCCAGGAGGACCACACCCAGGAGATATCGTTTGTGTGAGTCTCTGAAATCCTGCGGAAATACATGCAGTATAAATAACTCTCCTGTGAGGGGGACCGCCTGGCCATAGAGTACTCCCAACTTCTGGCCCAGCAATGTGAGAAATGGCTGTAGCATAGGACACAACCAAAAAGTATGTGAGTGGTGAGCTGAGGGGTGTCCACAGAGGCGCCAGCACTGAGCAGAACCGGATGATAGGTAGTGAGAGGTGATCATTGGGGTACGAAAGTACCGGATCCAAAGCTGCCAAGCAAAAAGGCGCCAGTTATGGGAGAAAGTGAGTTTGGATGTAGCCAGGCAACCTAAGCTCCAAAGTTGAGGAGTAATATTCACCCCCAGCTCCCCACTCCACATTTTGATAATTGACCTTGGGCTGTCATCAATTGTGTCGAGGAGGGATTTATAAAAGATGGAAATTGCATGTGGTATTTCTGCGCAGAGAAGAACACTCTGGAGGAGGCTGGTAAGAGGGGGACGACCCTCTGAACTGAGTGCAACCATAGGGATAGAGTAATAATAGTGTCTCAGCTGGAGGTATCTGTAAAAATCTGTTTGGCGAAGTCGGTGGGTCTCAAGCATCTCCTGAAAAGATTTAAAAGTGGGGCCATTTAGAAATTGTAGAAAAAAAAAGGAGTTTCAGATGCCTCCAATCACTAAACGTGTGGTCTATTCGGGCAGGGAGGAAATTTTCCAGCAAAGCAATTGGGCAAAGCAACATTAGAAAAGGTTGTAACGAGAAGTGTTTGCAGATCATGTTCCATGTCCTAATTTGGTGTTGAAGCAGGGGCTAGGGGGGACCTTCGATGTGGAAGGGAGGGTCTGGTACAGTGTGGTCTTAATTAGGTCATCATAGGGGAAGAGCTCCTCCTCCTCCTCTATTTCTCTCCACAGTGAGGGAGATACCCTCATATATATCGGGTAGCCAAAAAGGTGAGGTATGAAGCCCAGTTATAGAGTTTTAAGTTAGGGAGGGCTAACCCTCCTTGAGCCTTAGGGAGCGAGAGAATCGAAAACTTCACTCTCGGATGCTTACCTGCCCAAATGTATTCCAGGATCACCTTATTCCATGCCTGGAGTGTTTTAGTTGGGATATATTGGGGTATGTTCTGAAAGAGATAGAGGACCCTTGGTAAGACCACTATCTGGATCCCCTCCACCCTTTGGTATAGGTTTACTTGGTTCGCAAGGACAAAAGAAAGCTATTGCCCATCGAGATTGTCCCCCACCATCATGGTGGGAAAATTAAACCCTAAAGTAGTTAGACTCCAACCAAGGATCCAATCCCCTTTTAAAAGATGAAATTGAATCACATTCCACCAAGTCTTGTGGTAATAAATTCCAAACCCTAGGCATTCTAACTGTAAAATAATTTAACCTTTTGTTAGTTTTAGAACTTGCAACATCAATTTGTTTGTTATGCAACCGAGGGCTAATTCTTCTACTCGAGGTTCAGAGGGAGGATTTTCCATCTGGACAGGTCTTGTTGGAGTTGTGGATAGAACTGGTCGTAATTATTTCGCATGGTGCTCTGTGCATCATGTGAAAGATATATACCCAGATACTTCAATTTATCCAAGTCCCACCGAAATGAATAGGTCTGTTTGAGGTGTGGGGGGGCATAGTGAAACGCAAGGGCATCCATTTTGGACGTATTTAGTTTGTATCCTGAGCATGCCCCAAAGATCTCGAGAATTTGAAAAACTGCAGGAATAGTTTGCGATGGGTTGGAGAGGAACAAGAGGACATCATCCGCATATAGACCAATACGATGTTCCATCCCCTCCACTCGCACTCCCATAACCGATGGGGACTGCCTGAAAGCCTGTGCCAAGGGTTTGATAAAGATGGCTAAAAGTCCTGGTGATAGGGAGCAGCCCTGCCAGGTCCCCCTAAAGAGGGGGAAATAGTTGGAGTGATGACCCGAGACCTTAACACAGGCCTGGGGAGATGCATACAGGGCTTTTATGATGGCAGTGAAAGAGGAGAGAAACCCCATCCTGTGCATAGTGGCAAATAGAAAGTGCCAGGAGACCCGATCAAAAGCCTTCTCAGCATCTAGGCTGAGAAGGACAAAGGGGTCTTTTTGGGATTGCATTGCATAAACTAAGTGAAGCGCATTGCGGGTGTTGTCGATTGTGGATCTTGAACTAACAAATCCTGTTTGATCAAGTCCGATCATGGAGGTAAGGACGTTATCAAGCCGACGGGCCAGGATGGACATAAAAAACTTGTAGTCCATGTTTATAACCAAAATCGGTCGATATGAACTACATGAGAGGGGGTCTTTGCCTTGTTTAGGAATAAGGGAGACTGCAGCATACGACCAGCTGGGGGGAGGGTCAGAGGTTCCCTGAAGGACTGCATTATAAACCTGTAACAAAAGTGGGCTGACTGATTGTGTGACACATTTATAAAATTCCGTGCAGTAGCCATCGGGGCCCGGCGCCTTCATGGTTTTAGACCTGGAGATGGCCATTGCCAGTTCCTCCTGTGTAATGAGGGTTACCAGATCTTCTTCTTGTTCCTGGCTTAGACTTGGGAGTAGTAAAGGTGACAGAAATGTATTAATCACCTCAGGGTCCTCAGGTTGTTTGAGGGTGTAGAGGGACTTACTGTATAATAGTCACAGAAGGCTCGAGAAATGTGGCTAAGTTTAGTATGAACTGCCCCCGTGGAAGGGTCTTTAATAGCAGCTACGGTGGAATGTTTACGCTGCTTACGAAGGCGGTAAGCCAGTAGCCGGGAGGCCCATGGGCCTATTTCCCCATACCGCTGTCTCAAAAAGGACAGCACTATCTCTGTCTGCTGGACACACAAGGTGTCCAGGTCCCTTTTGACCTGGTTAAGTTGGGCACTAACTGTGAGGTCCCCTTGCTGATGCGCTGCCTGTAGGAAATGAAGGGTTTATTCCAGCTGTGCACACCTAGAGTTACAAATTTTAGCAAGGGTTGCTGCGTGCTTAATTAAATGTCTGCGTACCACAGCTTTCAGAGTATCCCATCTAATATGGGGGGGAAATGCCTGGATCAGCATTGTCCTCCAGAGTCTCCTCTATCCTATCCCTCAGGAATTCTCTAAAGGTTTCACTCTTGAGGTGGATCGGGTTGAACTTCCAGAGGATGTTAAGCCTTTCCATCCCCAGATCCCAAGAGGAAATCAGGAGAGCATGGTCTGAGTGGGAAATGTCTCCCACCGAGGAATCTACCACTACCCCCAAGAACTCCTGCTGAGTATAGCAATGGTCAATATGGGTGTAGATTCCATGAGCTGCTGAGTGAAATGTGTACTTCCTATCCCTAGGGTGGAGGGAATGCCATACATAGAGCCAGCCAACCTCCCGTATAAAACGTTTAAAGAATTTATGGGATGCCACTTGTTCTCCCCTGGAACTGTTTGAAGTGTCAAGGATTGAGCTGGGGGCTATATTAAAGTCTCCCGCAAGCATTAGTGTGCCACGGGTCAGCTTAACTATCTTATTCAGGAGGTGGCGTATGGTGGGGGTGTTGGCACCCGGGGGCAGGTAAATACTTGCCAGGGTCACCTCACAGCCCTGCAAGACCCCATGCACAATAATCAGATGGCCCTCCGGGTCCACCCATTCCCTGGTGGCTTGGAAAGGGGTATTGCTGGTTATCAGGATGGTGACTCCCCCCCCCTTCCTCCCCCTCTCGCACGCCGAGGAGAAGACTTGGTTGAATACTCCAGCTGTCAATTTCTTGTGCACAGCAGATGTTATATGCGTTTCTTGACTATAAGCCAATTCAGCCTGACTCTTTCTTAGCAAAATCAACATTCTGGTACGCTTTATAGGGCTCCCCAGGCCGTTTACATTCAGGAAGTAGAGCTTAAGATGCTTACTAGCCATTTATATAACATATTAAATACTGAGAGGGCTTATTTAGTCTAAGAAGTGCGTCTCCTGGGTCTGCGTCTACAACGGGGTCCTGATCTGAACCCATATGGAAAAAAGTGTGACTGCTTGTAGAAAGGTGAGGGCAAAAGTCCTCCAACCAAGGATCTAAAAGAGGGATAAACAACAACAGTATTAACAGGACTAGAGACCAACATCGGACATCTGTTCTGTAGGCATGAGCCAACTGGCCAATGCCTAGACAACTATAAATGACTTCCATAGGGGCCTGGTGTTAAAAACCAAAAAAGAACACCAAGTCCCCAGACTTCGCCTAACTCGGCCTGTCCCTACCAGACGGCACTAGACGTAAATGTCTTTTGGGTAAGGGGGGGGGGATTAGTCATGCCTTCGCTCCTCCAAGGTTGGGAGTACAGATTCAGTAAAAAGAAAAACTCTTTTTGTTGTAATTGAATGGGAAAACCAGATATTCCGTGGCTCCCACACTGTACAAGCTGTAATCAGGCCATATCGGGGTCTCAACTCAATGACCGCTTCCCGGGAAGGCCCCCCTCCAGTAGACAAACCAACAGACAGTGGAGCCGGGCTGTAGATGGGCCATGAGGGCCGCCACTGTGTTCAGGGGGAATCCCGGTATCCCAGGGAAGGGGAGGGATCAGTCCCATTTCCTGTCCCCCAAAATCAGACTCAATTATGCCCCCGGCAGGAAGTTCCCAGGAAGGGGCAAAACTGATATACTGGGCTCCCATCCCTGGTTCATTAATATCCTTCTAAGGGGCTGGTGTTTTTTCCCATGCAACCATCACACAGTCCGCCAAAGGGTCCCTCAGCAGAGCCCCTCCAAAGTCCATTATCCAGTCCCAGTGATACAGCACAAGGACAGGTGCCTCTGACCCATTACAGACCTCCCAGTCAAGGCACCTGGCGTTGGTTTGGAGAGGCAGTCCCCAGAGGTGGAAGTCCCGGACCTCCCCCCCGATACCCACCCAGTCCCACGTCCAGAGGGCCATAGGGGTGTCGACCATAGGCAGCCGTCTCCTATTGCCCCTAACAGGGGCCAGGATAGCATGAAGTCTATAAGACCCAGGGTTGCACCTGTGGACAAGGGCGCGGGCACACCTCGGCACCCGGAAACCTCTGCCAGGCCCTCCCCATCATGGGCCAGGTAAGCTCAAGCAGGAAAAAGGGGAGCGAGACAACCACATGCATGGGGATGCCCCAGGGGAGAGAAAAAAAAGGGAAGACCGGCTCTCCTGAAGAATAAAGAAGAAAATACTCTGGGAAGTTTCTTCATGCGAGGGTCTGGGCTGTTGTTACGGAAGGCAGGGTGTCCATCATCT